>CAJNDS010000095.1:0-133439 GCA_905221605.1 Symbiodinium natans | reverse complement strand
CCGACCTCAAACCCTTTATACCCAAAGCTTCAACTTTGAACACCTAAACCCATCCTGAAGTTTCCTGACAACCACCAAACTTAGAGGCCGAAAGCCCCGACACTGCGAACATCGACTTCGACCTCTTCGCCCGCACTGTCACTGCTGGGATCCACAGTTTGAGGTTCAGGGTCTGGGCTTTCAGTTCTAGGGACGTGTGTTTTTCTAAGCTTTCAACATGGCTTTTTGAAGGCTTGTGTGAGGCATCGTGCGAGTGCGGCAGGATAGGGTGAGGTTTTTGCCCGAAGGGGGAGGTTGGCTTCAGAAGCGTATTCGAGGCTTCTTAGAAGCGTTCTGGGGTGTTCTAAGAGGGCTTCGCTGTGCCCCGCCGTTCTTCTAAGAATCACCTTGGTATTCGCGCAGAAGGTTCTTAAAGGGTTGTTTCCTCCCTTCGCATCGAAGGGCGCCTGCCTTCGCGTCTAGGTTTGCCCCCCTTCTAAGAAGGCCTTGGCCGTCGAAACCAGAACCAACGACTTTCCCTTTAAACTAATCTTCCGGATTCCCGGTCTTCTGGCAGGGGGTGGCTTCTGTTGGGGTTAGAGCTTCAGACCTTGTCTACAGCTTGCAAGTGGCTCAGGGCCAAGTTGGGCCTTGCGCAACACTCCATGTCTATGGGCACGTGTCTTTTGTGCAGTCACTGTCATTTTGCACAGTCACTGTCATTTGGGAGACGAAGCATTGAAGCATGGGCATGATTCATGGACAGGGCAGAATCAATGAGTGAACAATAAGTGTCGTCAATAGATGCTTGATTGATCTCGAACATGGCAGCCGAAGAGTTGCCTCCAGATCCACGAGCAGCTGGAAGCAGCTGCACAGAAGTGGACCATCGGCAGTGGGTGCGCTTGCGCGACAGTCGAACAGAGGAAGGAGAGGCAAGACAAGTCCTGAGGCATGAGCTCTCCGGCGAAGAGGTTGCTTTGAAAACGCCTGGGGCGAATTTGCATTACCAAGATGCCTTCGCATATCTCAGTTTCTCTGATGACAGCAACGCTCTGTCAATGGGTTTCAGCCTTCTTGCAGAAATCTGTTTGGGCGGCACCGTCTCTGGTGCTCAGTTTGTTTTTGAGCACCACGTGGATGGCTACAGGTGCCGGTGGTGCTGCGAAATGGAGATTCTTAAAAGTGTCGTGTGTATGCCTCTGGAGCATGGATGTGGCAAGACAGCACAGCTCCATGTGTGGTGCTTCAAAACATTGTCGCGACAGAGGCACGGCCGACTCTTCTTTGAGATATCCTGGTTTCTGCAAGCATTGGGTTTGGAGCATTCTAGGGGATGGATTGCTGAGAAGTGGCGTAAGGCTTGGAGAGTCATGATGGAAAGGCGTGAATTGAACGAGGCCCACTATCTGGTTCCCTACAAAAGCTCGGCGTCTCAGAGGTTGAGCGAAGGGGGCCGGTGTGTTGACGGGTACGCTTCGTCGAGTGCAGCTACTGTGCACTTCCTGGTGAACCTGGGGCGGCGGCGACAGGACGTTGGACTGCTGAGCTGTATCAAAGCTTCCTGAGGAAGTTTCTTCCACCAGGGACATTCACTGTCACTGGCCCCTCAAGCTCCTGTTTGGATGGTCATGTCCTGCCCGGTTTCGCAGGCAAACCCTGTCACTACACGAAGCCCTGAGTGACCTAGAAGAATCCAACAAGGCATCCAGCAAGCTGTACACTGCTGTCCAAAAAATTGAACATCCCTGAGCCCCTTCAGAAAATGAAAATGAATATTCAGGATTTCAAGTTGGAGAATAGCCTACGAGTTAGCGAAGCCGCCCTATGCCATGGATCCCTCAGCATCAGATGCATCGACCTGTGGATGGAGGACACAAATGCCGAGCAGTTGGACGCGCCGTTCTTCCGAAAAGAGATCCCAGTGTCAGCCAGGACCCAGTGAGCATCAACCCTGCTGTTTCAGCAGGGCCAAGGGGATTGGCGGAGACATTGCTGGGCATCCCAGTGTGTTCAATGTCAGTGAGAAAATTTTGCATGGCAGCAGATTCTACTGCTTGTCCATGCCACGGGGTAGTGTACTCTTCAAGCCATGGGGGTCGAAAAGACTGTCGCTGAGCAGTGCCCATTGCGTCAGCCACAATCGGAGTCGATGTATGCTTTGCACTTGTTGAAAAAAAAGCCTTCCTTGGCCAGGTGAAGATGTGGCTCCATTGAAGCAGGCCTGGGATCCATGTCTGACACAGTGCCTGAGACATGATGATTCTAGTGACTGACTGAGACATAGACTGACTGTAGTGAGTGGGCAGCGGCTCAAGCAGCTTTCTGTGATCATATAGTGCTGGTGCCACTTTGCCACCGCAATCAGCTGTGAGACCAATGGTCAAGAGAACTGGCAGGAAGCAGATGGCACCGTGCCAAGGCCAAGACTGCCATTGCAGCAAGGAAGAAAGCCAAGACGGCTGAGGAGGTGAAATCCATGCAGCAACGCAGTGTTCATCACGCTTCGGCGCGGGCTTTGGATGAGCTCGTGGAGATGCTCAAGCCCCGCCCCTTGGTGACCCAGCATTTGCTGTCACTCCTTGACACGAAAGCCTTTGATGGAGTTGACAAGTTCAACGAGCAAGACAACGACAAGCTCCCTCCTAGCTGCAACAAGTTTGGACTACTTGCCAAGACCATTGTCATTGGTCTCATAAGCGACATGCTTCCTGCCTTGCAGGAGTGGTTGAACAGTATGCCCAAGAAAGCCTGCAAGAAGCCCATGCTCCAAATGCTTTGCTTCATGTGCCACACTTCGGAAAAGTCTGCGTTGCCAAGTAAGCGCAAGACTGTGCTTGCAGAGTTGTGCCTAGCCCGGTGGAGAGACCATGGTCTCAGGATGAAGAATGTGTCCTTGAACAATCCACCCCGGGATGAGGATGAAGATATACCGAAGTCTCCGACGTACGCAAACTACTAGTATAATGCCTCACTTACCGGCGCCAAACTCCTACTTCTGAGGGAGGCACCAAGCCACGCCTACTTTTGAGGGCAGCGCCAAAACTAGACCGAAAACGTCGCACTACGCTACCCTCCAAGCAGCTACCAAGTCCGACACCCAATGATGCAGCATGCGTCCACACTGACATCAAGGCAGAGAGCGACGTGGATTAAAGGCCTTTGCCAAGAAGAAGATACAGAGGTGGGGCACTGGAGCCTCTCAGCGACCGAGGAGGACTCGGAGGAGGTGGAGCTGCACTACTTGCCAGGGGGGATAACTTGCAAGCTGCCTGCAAAGCTGAAGGCCGTCAGCTCGGAGTTGGACATTACGGATCCGCCTCTTGGATGGACATGTGAGGTTTGGCAGGGACGTTTGCTGTTGTAGAGTTTATCATTTTAATTGGGCTTGAGTTGCCAAGGCTTCACTTTCAGAATGCCAAGCTGATTGCAAACCATGGCTTGATCAGTGTGTCTTGCCTGCAGATTTGGGAAGAAATGGGCGGCGAAACTCTCGAGCTGCCATACTTCGTGAAGGAAGTCCCTGTCCCTGTCACTGGGAGCGCAAGCTCCACACCTTCACCTGCGAGAGCCAGCCTTTCCTCGTCTCCAAGGACACCAGTGCACCGTGGGGCCAGGGAGAGCAGCATGACGCCGCCTCCACCACCTGGCCGTGGAGGTGCTTTCTTGGGCGACTTCAGCTGATGAGCCTCGCACAGGCTATGATCTCAGTCCAGCATTGCTGGAAAGTTTTGAAAGTCTTGGTAGTGCATAGTCCAGTGCCTCCACAGGGTAGTCACATGACACGTTCTAGGGATTCCTCCCGGGGGCCCCAATCCTTGCTGCAGAGAAAGAGTACAGGTATCCATTCTGGTTGTCAATCATCGCTGTCATTCATTGGCCAGCAAGGCACCCAACGTATCCCAATGTCACTGGGGCCACATTTTCGGCCACAGGTGGACTGTGGGCCACAGGGCGTGCGTGTGACGTGGAGAAAGAAGGCGACTGGCCGTGCGAAAAAAATTACAGTGATGCGTTGAGATTATGCCAAGACGACGGTGACATTGCATTGCAACAGGCATTCGTGCATTGATTCGCTTAGGGCAGAGTTTAAATCTGGAAGGCCAGCATTTTTGTTGCGAAGACCACGACCAGTCCATGAAGGCGCAGAACATTTGTCATGACAGCGTTCATGGTCAATGTCACTGTCAGTAGAAATAGGAAGT
Source organism: Symbiodinium natans (assembly GCA_905221605.1). NCBI lineage: Eukaryota > Dinophyceae > Suessiales > Symbiodiniaceae > Symbiodinium > Symbiodinium natans. The sequence continues at coordinate 129,255 of CAJNDS010000095.1, read as the reverse complement.
GTGCAGAAGGGCAGTACCCAGCTGACCATGACCACTTTTGACTCTTGCTGTGTTGTGGCTGGCAAGCAGTTCCAGGCGTTGCCTGTTTATATTTTGGCAAGTTCACTGGAGCAGCATTACCCCTTCCCCCCCACCCATGGCATGCAAGTAGGGTAGTGTTCGTTGTCATGGAGAAAAGACCCCATGTGATGACGCAAGCAATTACGGAAATAATTAAGTTAGCAGGATGCCGCCTCTAATGTCCAGGATGGTTCCGTTCCCTACAGACTGGTTGCCTGTGTACACTTTGTTCAAGGAGATTCGGAACAAACAAGTCTTGGCCGTCATCTCGTGTATGGATGGCCGACCCAGGCCAAAGCGCATCTCAGGCGCCTGTGAGGATGCTGGTCTGGTGGCATGGTCATTGGACACAAGGAACTCGCCGAAAGAAGACCTGACGAAGAGCTGTGGCATCCAAAAGTTTCTGGACGCTCTCAGTCAGAGTGCTGTGGACAGTTTGGTGTGGCTGGCGCCCGAGTGCTGCACTTGGGTGTGGATCAATCGCCACAGTAGTGGCAGGCGTGAAAACCGGATCGAAGGGCTGCCCTCCAGCAGAGTCCTGCAGGCCAACGAGGTTGCACGGTCGGTGGCCCTCGCGATTTTGGCTGCCACAGCAGCAGGTGTCTCGACTGCATGAAGCTCCCCCCAGACACCCCCAAGACCTGGTACAATTTCAGTTTTTGTTCGCGCATCGACATATATGAATCTTCCAGTCAGAAACACTGCCAAGAACTTTGCTGTTTACAGTAAGTTTGCAGGCTTATGGCTGCGTAAATGTTCTTGCGAAGCTTTACTTGAAGCTGACTGGATTCCGGTTCGTAACAGGGCGATTTTCCAACATGAATAATATGGTATCTACAGTAGTTTCGAGAGAGAACGCTGGCTTAGGTTTATACGTTTGTCTAGCTACATCGCCTTCGTTCTTGTAACAATTGTAACAACATGATTTACTATGTGTTCCTCTATACTGTTTATTTCATGTTGAAAGTGACGTTTGTATCTTACTGCCCTCAGTACACACAGCCAGCAACTCATCTGCCACGCCAGCATCTTTGTTTTATTTCTGATCTGCTCTCGTCCGTTCGTGTGAGTTCGATGTTCGTTGAAATCGGGAGAGCCCTTTCTGGCTAAGTGTATGCATTAATGATGTGGTGCGTATGCTCCATAGTAAGTAAAGGTGCCGTTTAAGGGTCAGAGTATTGAAGTCTGAAGTACTCATTCCGTATGATATATGTACCTTCCTGCTCTTAATGAGGGGTTCCATTGTTGAAGGGAATGAAATGTCGAAGCTGCAAGGTTCGACGGCGTCAGTTTTTAAATGTAAGGAGCTTTGCTTTAAAGGAGCTGGCATCTAGAGTTGTGAGCTTGTGTTACTTTGTCCACTTGTTTTGCGCGACCTGTCTGGTCACTCCACCTCCCCCGCCCGCTCCAAATGACACGCGAATGCTTTGAAAACATCGGCAGGCGCGATCTAAACAACCGAGCTTCAGTAATTCCAGTATCAGTCAGGGCGTCATGCTTTGTGTTTTCCTTTACAAACAGACGCAGCACAGCGAGATCGACGTCAGGGAATACGGTGAGCAAATAACGTTCGTCTATCCATGGGCTTGCTCCCTCCACAGCAGCGTTCCTGCGTGCGCATAGACATCTGCTCTCGGGCGCCTATGCCCATGCTTCTGTGTGACTCAGCCCCAGCGGTAGCTAATAAAATTTCTTTCTACCCACCGACCATCAAAACCATAATGGTAACCTCATAATTATAACCCCCCCCCCCGGTTCCATTGATTCAATCCCCCCCCCCCGACCCTCTATTGAGGGGGGTCAATCGGACTGGTAAACTCTCATTCTGAATAGAAACTTGGTTTTAACCCTAGGGGCTTCAGGGTTTAAGGGCGGGCTTGAGAGCGATTCTCAAGGGCTTATTTACTTGAGGGCCCTAAGGGCTGAAGGCTTCAAGGCTTACTTAAGAGCTTCAGGGCTTAGTTAAGGGCTTACGCGAGGGCTTAAGGGCTTACGGGCTTTAAGGGCTTACTGCTTCAGGGCTTCCTTGAGGGCTTAAGAGCTTACTTAAGGACTTAAGGGTTTAAGGTAAAGGCTTAAGGGCTTCAGAACTTGCTTAGGGCTTAAGGCTTAAGGGTTTGCTTAAGAGTTTGCTTATGGCCCTGTCCCAGGCAGAGGTTTATAATTGTGGGGGGTTTATAATTAAGGAGGAACCTCCTCCATGGACTCCCCTCTATAATGGATTGATTTTTTGTCTTTTAAATAGGGTTTTATAAGGAAATCCTCGGTTTCTGAATGTCCTCCAATTTCTAAATTCCGGCAGTCACTGGCTTAAGGCTCCAGACTCCGGGCCCTGCAGTCTCTGGCTTACAGCTACAGCCCCTGCAGTCTCAAGTTTTAGGCTCCACTCCCTGCAGTCTCTGGCTTAAGCCTACAGGCCCTGCAGTCTCTGGCCTAAGCCTATAGGCCCTGCAGTCTCTGGCTTACGGCTACAGCCCCTGCAGTCTCACGTTTTAGGCTCCTCTCCCTGCAGTCTCTGGCTTAAGCCTACAGGCCCTGCAGTCTCTGGCTTAAGCCTACAGGCCCTGCAGTCTCTGGCTTAAGCCTACAGGCCCTGCAGTCTCTAGCTTACAGCTACAGCCCCTGCAGTCTCAAGTTTTAGGCTCCACTCCCTGCAGTCTCTGGCTTAAGCCTACAGGCCCTGCAGTCTCAAGTTTAAGGCTTCAGATCTGCAAAGCTTAACATGGAACATCTACATTTTTTAAAATTTAACTGGGCCGGAGGTTTGTTAATTGAGGGAGGGGGTTATTATTCAGTTCCGGGCCTGGGGTTTGTTAATTGAGGAGGGGTTTATAAATCTGAGGTTAACATAAGCGCGGAGCCAAACTGAAGAGCTGTATGATCCAATGAAGGCTTGTTACGCAGCAAAGGGGTAAGTTTAGTTAGTAAAGTTAACCCCAAACATTGACCAAGCAACTGATTCTTCAATAGTGCTGCTAATTCTTAAAAGCACCAGCCAGAAGAATATGTACTTCAACTGATTCCAATAGTTGGGGCGAGCTCTAACTCTCATTAAAGTCTGAAATCTGAAAGGTAATGTATTTAGGAGACATCGAGCTATGTTATCCTGTGTTTTAGGCATAGTATTTTAGTTCAGCAAGGTAGCTCTTACACATATTGGCCTTCCTCCTCAGAAGTAGGGAAGGTACAGAACATTCTACAATTAGGCTGTATTTCATTTCTTTGATTGCTGAAAGGAAACATGTCCTTCAGTTTATGGAAATAAGCCCATAAATCTATTCGCCGTCCTCCTCATGATTAGGGGTTGGTTTGTTTACAGTTTACACTATTTTCCTTCCAAATAGAAAAGGCGAAAGATTCGATGGGATGCCTTTAAGGTAAGTTTAATGGAGCTGGTCCCAAATTAAATGAGCTCGTGCTTAATTTGTCAAGTGGTTTTGTGTTTGCTGGGTTGGGAAGTGTTGAGGGGAAGTTGACATATTCAGGACCTCGCGTAATAGATACCTTTCGCAGGAAGCAGATTCACTGGGTTCAGCTTTCCACATTCCCAGATTTCTTGGCCTCCCAGATTGCGGTCATGCCTCATCTCACCCCTGTGAATTCTAAGGTCTTTTCATTGTCATTGAGCAGCCTGTCGGTTCTTTGTTGCTGAAGTTCCCCTGTGTCAGACATGCTCTGGAACAGACACGGGCCCGCAAAGTTACAATTCACATGATGTCTTTCGGGGGCAGCACAAGCAAGGGATTATGGCTGGTCGGTACTGCTCCATGGCTTGAGGAGCTGCAGGAGGTTTCCCGCGAAAACCGCCCCGAAGACACGTGGACTTTGGGCGCACTCAGTGGCAGAGATGAACATGGGAGGGTGACTGGGGTCGAAGAGGACTTGAGGGAGAGCGAGGAATACACTCCACAGTTCACTGAAGCTTGGTTCAGAATTGGCCCCACTGTTCTTAGATTGTTCCAAAGCTATGACATGTATGATTTGTTTGTGTACTGACAGACGTCAGGACACTGTCGCCTTGCTTCATTGCAAATATCTTCGACGCCTGGGCCGTCTGGAGTAGTCAGTCGTGTACAGCTTCCGGTTTGAAAGATTTGAAACCAAAGATCTGGTTTCCAGATTTGGGGGAGCCACTGTCATTACGTGACAGATTTTGCAGTCTGGGGAAAAGACAATCATGCGAGAGCACATGCAATTCTCCACAAACGAGTAATGAATTCCTCCTTGCCTTTGCTCTGCCGAAAGGATGTGGTCATCAGCTTGCAGCTTGCTCTGCTCGTGAGCTTGCCCGTGGCCACCCCAGACACTGCTAGCTGCAGAGTTTCCTGACTTCGTGGCAGCATTGCATTGCTGTTTGCAGACCATGTGGAAGCTACGTTGCATGTACTTGAGCCACTCAAGTCCTCAGAAACGCTGGCGTTTATCCCTGGCAGCTCTGCTCAATCTTGCTGGCCAAGGTTTCTTCGCGTGAGCTTCGCGTGAGCTGCCGACTCACTCATTGTCATTGCCACTGTAGAGTATCAGAGAGAGAGAGAGAGAGAGAGAGAGAGAGAGAGAGAGAGAGAGAGAGAGAGAGAGAGAGAGAAAGAGAGAGAGAGAGAGAGAGAGAGGGGAGGGAGGGAGGGAGGGAGAGGGAGAGAGAGGGAGAGAGAAGGAGAGGGAGGGGAGAGGGAGGGAGGGAGGGAGAGAGAGAGGGAGAGAGGGGGAGAGAAGGAGAGAGGAGAGAGGGGAGAGAGGGAGAGAGGGAAGAGAGGGAGAGAGGGAGAGAGAGAGGGGAGAGAGGGAGAGAGGGAGAGAGGGGAGAGAGGGAGAGAGGGAGAGAGGGAGAGAGGGAGAGAGGGAGAGAGGGAGAGAGGGAGAGAGGGAGAGAGGGAGAGAGGGAGAGAGGGAGAGAGGGAGAGAGGGCGGAAGGGAGGGAGGGAGGGAGGGAGGGAGGGGGGGCCTCATTGCGGTTTCGGTTTCTTCCATGTCCAGCTTCTGCGAAGATATATGTCTCACTGTCATTGCGATTGCCCTCATTCACAGACCTCTGTGTTGATTTCCGTCTTTCTGATTGTTTCATTATAAATAAAAATGCAGCGTACTCACATGTCATGTGGCGATGTGAAATCTAAGAAGGGCATGGAGGAAAGTGAGGTCATGTCTCGCCCAGGGCATTTCCGAGCACAGCTCCATTTGACCTTCAAAGATGACACCAGGTGCTTCTTGTCAAGCTTTTCAGATTGTCACAGCCTCCTTGTCATGTATAATTGAGAAAGATGCATTGAGCATGCTCTTCGCTGACGTTGATGTAGCAAGACAGCATCTCTTGCACCCCCATCCCTGATTAATTTTTCTCGAGCCCTAAATCCTTATTTTATGCCCGCCAGCAACTTACCCAGAACCCCATCTAAGAACCCACTTCTCCACCAAGAGGTCTGCAGAACCCGGGGCTAGTTCTAAGAAGTAGGCCCTGGGGGGCGGGTGCCCGGGCGGCGGGTTAAAGTTGCTCCCAATTCTGAATTTGGGCACTCCAGGGAGTCTCTGGGGATGCTCTGGGATACTCTGGGGTTGGGCACTCCAGGGAGTCTCTGGGGATGCCCTGGGGATACTCTGGGGTTTGATAGTCTGGGGTTGGGCGAGGAGTAGAGTTTGCTTTAAAATCTAGCAACCCCACACCGAAAAAATAAAACATGACCCCCACCCTTCAAAGTGCTTCAGTTGTTTTCTCCCATTCCTGTTGGGCCTTTCTGGGCTAGTGACCTGCTTGAGTATAACCTGGCTTTCACTCCGCGGGCACTGGGTCGACGCCTCTTGACATACCACAGGTGCTCCGCCGAGTTCTCTACGCCTGAGCCCCAGAAAGTTCATCCCAGGTTACGTTTACTTATCTTTACTGTAGCGCCGAGCTCCCACGAATCCAGCGCCACGTTGGGGCCTCATGCGAGTACTGTGTGTACCCTCTGGCTCTGCCTTAGACCAAACAAATTTCTCGACCCGACGCTAGAATACAATCACGGCCACTGCCCTCTTCCAATCCCCATTAATCGCCCTTTTTGGACATCCTCCCACATTAACTTCAGCCAATGCGTCGCGAGCCGCCCCAAGTAGCGAACCCAGAATCCAAAACCCAAGTCAAAGTCAGAAGACCCCGAACTCATCGGAACTCTATAAGGCTCTGAGGGCACAATCTCTAAGCTGCGCGCTCCGAGCGGGAATGACACAGGCTGAGGGAGCCGAGAGCAAGATGTCTCAACAGCCTTTCCGAACCGAGGCACCCTTAGGTCTGTGAACATCTCCGCCTACGCCCGGCAAATCTTCACGTCCCTCCCCCCCCCCCCCCCCCCCCGCTCCCGCATCTCCGATATGGTTAAATAGAAGATTCATCTCCCGGACGGCCGTATTGACCTTCAGGACCTCGGCCAAGGCCTGCGGAGCTTTCAGGGGCCACGCAGCCACGGGACACACGCCGAGGGAACCAAAACAACGTGACATGTGCGTGCACTGAAAAGACTATAAGAGCAGTCTTGCTGCACAAGCGGAAGCTGCAGAAGAGCACAGCGAGCACATGGCAGCTAAAAAAAAACACGACCCCCAACCTTCAACGTGCTACAGTAGTGGACCAGGATTTGTTTTCTCCCATCCCTGTCGCCGAGCTCTCACGAATCCAGCGCCACGCTGGGGCCTCATGTACTGTATGTACCCTCGGGCTCCGCCTTAGACCGAAAAAAATATCTCGACCCGACGCTAGAATCATGGCCCTCCTTTCCAATCCCCATAATCGCCCTTGTCAGCATCCTCTCACATGAATTTCAGCCAATGCGCAGTCAGACGCCTCAAGCAGCAAACCCAGAATCCAAAACCCAAGTCAAAGTCAGAAGACCCCGAACTCATCGGAACTCTATAAGGCTCTGAGGGCACAATCTCTAAGCTGCGCGCTGAGAAAAAAAAGGCAGCTCAGTGACACAAGCTGAGGGAGCCGAGAGCAGCAAGGCGTCTCAACCGCCTTTCCGAATCGAGGCAGCCCCCCTTAGGTCAATTAACATATCCGCCTACGCCCGGCAAATCTTCACGTCCCTCCCCCCCGCCTCCGCTCCGGCAGGTCCGATTTTGTTATCCCGAAGATCGATCTCCCGGACGGTCGTGTTGACCTTGAGGGCCTCGGCCAAGGCCTGCGGAGCTTTCAGGGGCCACGCAGCCACGGGACACACGCTGAGGGAACCAACACAACGTGACATGTCCGTGCACTGAAGAAACTAGAAGAGCAGTCTTGCTGCACAAGCGGCAGCTTGAGAAGAGCACGTGAGCACATAGCAGCTGAAGAAATAAAACATGACCCCCACCCTTCAAAGTGCTTCAGTTGTTTTCTCCCATTCCTCTTGGGCCTTTCTGGGCTAGTGAACTGCTTGAGTATAACCTGGCTCCATTCCAATCCCCATTAATCGCCCTTTTTGACATCCTCCCACAATTTCTGCCAATGCGTCGCGAGACGCCCCAAGTAGCGAACCCAGAATCCTAAACCCAAGTCGGAAGACCCCGAACTCATCCGAACTCTATAAGGCTCTGGGGGGTTCGCACGGCTGATAGGGGATCGTACGGTTTCAGGGAGGGTTTGTAGGGCTTAGGGGGCTCAAGGGGTTTAAGGGGGTTTAAGGGGGGGGTTAAGAGGGGCTTAAGAGGGGGTTTTGGGGGGAGGGGGTTTAGGGGCGTCTCTGGGCCGTCACCGGGCACTTTTGTCCCGCACCGCGAAGGGGGCGCCCCAAGCCCTCAGCAAAAGCAAAGGCCTCCTGGAAGAGGGTTTAGGGTACGGGGGCAACCGAAAGGGGACAAGGAACAATATCAACCCTCAACAGCTGCCTATATGGATTCCCCAGAACGAACCAGAAAACAGAACAACCCACAGGGTCACAATCCTGAACCACCAAGAGGGAAGGGGAAGGACTTCTACCTCCAAACCCCCAACCCGGGCGTTCTAACTTTTTAACTGCAGACGGATGGGTCCGGGCCATCCTTGAGCCAAACATTATCGGGCGCATTGACCCTTTTTCTCTACCTCCAACCCAATTCCTGAATACAAACTGCAGCTCCGCACTCCCCCTGTCCTAGGATTTCCTAGGACACAATTGGAGGTGCAGATTCTCGGCCAAAAACTGCCATTATCGGCAGCAGCCAGCTGCTTGAAATGCATATAATGGTTTAACGTCTTCCAGGACGGATTTTTATCAACGCATTGGCTGAACTCATTTTACCTTAGAGGATCTTTTCACCTCTATAATTCACTCGTCTTTGAAGACCTTTTCAGCCTTCTTCACCACGAACCGCGGTCTTCACTACCCTAAGTGCTGTACACTTTCTACTATCAGGGATTTCCTAACCCTTAATAGTAACCACCATGTTTTCAGCACATTGGCTGTTCCAGCGCACTTGTCTTCAGAAAGAGAAAAACCACTCCAGCATCCATTACCACCATTCGGTCATGACTTCTTCTGCTTCTTCCGATTGGCATCGATGCTTAAATGAAGTCGTAGCAAAACATGCTCCAGGTCCGATACTGTAACAGCGGGATCCAGTATACACCTCTGAATCGAGGAGATCAACCCCTCTTTCTTTGCGTCTTCAATCGCTTGACAGGGTTGCTCTAACTCCTCATTCACCACGGTAGACGCTTGTGCATCCACGTCAGAGGAACGATCCTTTGCTTCAGGACCTTTCACCTTTGCCACTTCCTTCTTCCTTGGACTTTGACCTTTCTCCTTCTTTTGCGCTTTGCTCGAAACAGCCACCCTTGTGCGCGTACTTGTCGAAGGCTTTTCTTCTCCAGAAACCACCGCTTTTGATGACGATCCACCCTTCTCAGTATTCACCGGCATCTTCTTCGGTTTTGGAACCAGAAGAGTATAGGGATCCTCAATTGCAGCAGTCTTCCTCTTCTTCTTGGTCTTTCTCACCTCCTCTTCTACGATAACCTCTGTATCTGAGGTTTCCGGCACCTCGTTTTGAGCAAGAGTGTCCTTACTGGACTCCCTTTCCAGGGACCTCTTTTTGCCCTTTTTTGAATCGCTCCCTTCTTCAAGGTTAGCGCGTTGAAACCATATCCTCAACTCATTGATCCACTCCTCGACCTCATCCAGTGTAATCTCGTATGACTTCGCAATTTCGAGAAGTTCCAATGATGTCAACATACCTGATGTCCAAGAACACCACTCGGCGCCCCTCTGTTCAGCATCCCCATTGAACTTCAGGAGTTTGAACACCGGGTCCGCTTCTGCGCGGGCCAAATCCGGCTTACCATCAGACATATATGAGATTGCTTCCATCAGCAACTCCATTATCCTGGTGTAGTCGTCATACACCATAGCATCCTCCTCCTCTTCATCGTAGCGTTCCGGAGAAATTTCCTTTCCTCCACCTCTTGTACCAGCACTCCTCCGTGGACTATCCCTTGGGGGCGTCCTAGGCGACCTTTGCCTCGGTCCATCCAGAGGATCACTGTGCTCGAAGACGCACCTGTCCCCATGACGGCATTTCCCAGATTGAGCAAACTGAATACACCTTACACCAGTTGCATCGTGCGAGAACTTGCAGTCCTCTCCAGAAACAATGTCTCCCAGCCACAAAATATTTACACCAAAACGATGGCAGCACCACATCATCTTTTGAATGGATAAATTTGCAATCCTCACCAAATTTGCAGCGATCTTTTCCCCTGCTGAACCAATAGCAGATACCTTTTCGCCTCTTCTCCAGACGTTCTGCTTCATAGCGGTCCATCGGGTGACTCTGCTCTACATGAACATTGTCATGTACCTGAGGACTGTTCCCTTCACCCACGGTGCTATCAATGTTTGGTGCATCAAGAACAGCGGGAAAACCTGGCCTTGGTCCTACCACCTTCATGATTGGTTTCCCACCTGCTCCTGAGCCATGCTGAGCCGATTCACGAGTACTGGGCATCTTCAAGAGGGTTTTTCTAGTGCCAAACTTCCGCACCAGTTTGATTGGATGGTTGATTGCTCCAACTTTGAATCCAAATACATTGGAGCGACACAACCTCCTATACCCAGCTCTATACCCCTTTCTCCAAAGAGCCATAAGGATTCTAGAGGCAGTTACATTCTCCACCTCTACCTTCTCAAACTGTCCCTCACCTTCCGGAACAAACCCATCCAGCACATTCATCTCTGAAGACGTTTCCATCTTTTTCGACATCACTCCATCGAGGTAATCTTCCGAGATCCAGGGTAAGTTCCTCTTAGAGGAAATCAAGTCATCACCACCATTTGGTCCTTCACCAGGATACCCCTTGGTGCTGTCAAAAACCCTCCCAGTTTGTCGGTCTTGTAGCGGAGGATCCGCAAACAACTTGTCATATACGCTCTTGTACATCCTTTGCAGGAAAAACCTCGTGGTTGACTTCCTTGTGGAACTATCAGCTGTCTCCACCTCAGGAGAAATTTCTGGCGCTTTGCCAGCAGCCTCGACGTCATTGACCACGTCTCTCCCACTTTCAGAAGAGCTAGGAACCTCACCGTTCCCTTGTTCAAGAACCGACTCGTCCTGTCCAGAGAACTCCAGCACCATCCCTGAAGGATCCACCTCTGCATCATCATCATCGTCCATTCTTTGCCAAAGCTCCTCCAACTCATCAGCACATGTCGCTGCTTGAAGGAATTCCATCAGTTGATCCCTTCCGCGCTGCCAGTTAAACTCTGAGTTCACCACCGTCCCTTGGCCTCCCATGGTGAGGAACGGAGAAACCAGTTGTGCTACCCTAGCCATTAGTTCAACGTGGACTTCCATGCCTGGAATACGGTTCCAGTCGAAGGCTATTGCTTCCATGGCAGTTCCAAACGTTTCAGTACTTCTGAATTCATTCTCGAGGCCAGGAGATAACAATGTTTCCATCACCGAAAGTGGATGATTCCCCACTGCCGGCAAACACGGATGATCATGGAACGGATGATGTAAATCACCATAATGTCCTTCCTCTCTCCTTGAATAAGGAGTTTCCCAGTCTCCAACCGGGCATTCAGTTCATCCACCTGGATCATTTCAGCACAAATCTTCCGCGCTGAAGCCGCTATTGCGGTCCATATGGTACGATCGGCCAAACCACGACGCGTAACCCAATCAGTCGTTGGCGACTGTATCAATATGTGTGGGTTATACACCGGCACTAACGCTGTACTATCTTCCATTGAAGGACCAGCGTCGTCCACCAGCGCCACAAATTTCGATCCATTTTATTGGATCCTTTCGGACAGTCCTTCTGTTCAACAGGTATCCTGCCGTCTGCGACCTTCCAATAAATCCGCTTCAGCAGACCTCTGGTCCATAGTTGCTCATGGCTTTTTTGCGCCTTAAGGACAGCCAATTTTTCCATACCATCACCCTGGAGTTCATTGCTCCCGCCTTCACCTTGCTGTTGCCCAGTCTCATCGCCAGAAATTTGTACTGCTCCTTCTAGCACCGTCCCCTGTCCAGCCACATCATGCCCAGGTAGAACTTGAGCGCTTTCAGATACATTCACCTGTCCAGCAACGCCTTGCCCAGGTAAAACCTCATCTGTGGAGCCCACCACCAGCGAACCACCAACATCAGAACCATCCACGGTCCCATTTGAGACTGCAACATTTTGGTTTGAAGACGTTGACACTGAAAAATCTTGGCGGGTCTCCCCCCGCGACGCTTTGTCGCGCCCTTCGCCAAGCTTTTGTTGCCCTCCATTGGAGCTTTGAGAACCGCGTGGAACATTGCCACCCTTTCTGGTCCTCTTTGAATCCCGTTCTCGCAAAAGGTTTTCTTTTAACCTTTGAGCTTCGGCAGCTCCTCCACATCTGCCCACGATCTGCTAAATCGAAAGGACAAACCACCACGAGGAGGTTGCCACGGTTTTGGCTTTTCCACCACCTCTGTTGGCCTCATACGTCGATTCGAATACGAACGTGGCACCCGTTGCACCTGTTTCCGATTCAGCAGTGGTCGTCCCCTCTTCACGGGGTTTGACCTTGTCCGAAAACCCTTTTTCGGCGGGTTGACCGGTGGCATTCCCATTCCCACCAACTGCAACTTCTGCACGCACAGCGGAGACCTTTGCTCAAGAGTCCAAGCTTCACGGTAGCGGCCTCTGTTGAGGATCTCCCTATACGACCCTCGCGGCATCTCTCTTGTACCGTGATCTTCAGCTTCTCGCACCTGAGAGATGGTTCTCGCTGCATCCCTTCCAGCTTCGCGGCTTCCAGAAGATTGCTCCAAGCGTACAGACGCATTGGTAGAAACAGCCACATCCGGCGACATTGGCCGGTATCGGACACCACCCACCAGCTCCAGAATCTTGCAGGCAGTCACCTTGTTGACCCCTTTTTCAACCAAATCTTCCACAAAAATATACTCCTGGAGCTCCTTGACATTGGTCACACCAAGCTTAATCATCACCTCACTTACGTGAGGGGTGTATACCCACAGGTGTTGGTTGCGAGCCATCCAATGTTCTATTAGCTCTTCTGGATCTTCTTCTGGATCTTGAAGCAGTACAGTGGTGGACTCTGCCACCGAATCCTTTTGTACATCTTCTTCTGCTTCATCCAGTGTATCGACCACACCTTCCTTTTTGGACACATTGGTCATTTGCAACGACTGGGGTGCTGAGGACGATGAAGAGTTTTCTCCCCCAATTACAGGCGGTTTGAAGAAACCTCTATCTGTAATTTCCAGTCCTCTTTCTCTTTGAAACCTGACGTGGTTCGCCATGTTCGCCAAGTGTTTCAACCGAGTGAGCCGAGCTTCCGACATTTCATCGTGAGAAAATCTGCAAGTACCAGACCGCACACGACACCTGCCTTTGAGGTAGTGATCGAAGCAGCAGTGGTGGAACCCTTCGTCCCTCATGGCCTTTCGGGAAGCATTGTCCCATGATTTGCCAGCTTCCCAGGTCCCTTCCAGAACCGCATTGTCGTCGTGTATATACCTGCAACCATCTCCGAATCGGCAACCCTCTCGGTTGTAGTACAGACACATCTGCTTTTTTGGTTCACCGGATGTAGGCTCACCCTTTGACGCACCTTTGCCATAATTATACTGGGCTCGGAAGGCTGAATCCTCCCTTTGCTGCTGTACCTCATCCACTGCGCCTTCATCAGTTGGAGGGCCACCGATGTCCCCATCCTCATCACCAGTATTGTGGCTGGTCTCAGATTCCGCTTGACCTCTTTCTGGCCACCCTTCACCATGACGACGATGTTCATAGGGACAATCGCTTCCATTGCGACACCTCCCTTGATTGTAGAATTTGCACAGCTTTGTATACCCTTTGGACACAGGTTTTGGCGTCATGTAAACCTTTTTGTACTTGTCCGGGTCCAGGTAAAATTCCATTGGTTTTTGCTCCTCGACAATCATAGTTTCAACCGCACCATCCAGCTCCTGCAAAAACTTCTTCGAATCCAACCAGAGCTCGTTCCAGAGTTCATCTCCTCCTTTGTCTAGCAACATTGCCACCGCTTCACCTGTGACAGCTGCGCTAGCGGCGTGCCAGGTTGTAAAGTGCGTTGTGGTACTGCTCCCGGGGGTACTCTCCTTTTCCCCAACCAGCATCTCCTGTACCACTGGGCTTCCAAACTTCCCTTAGCAGCATATGGTAAGCTGCTAGAGCTTCCTTTTCTAACAGTGCGAGGTCTGCCACCAACTCTCTGACTTCGTCCATTCGACGATCCAGCAATACCCCAGTGATCTTGCCCACATACTCCTTCTCATCTTTCTACTCTCCAGGAGCACTCTATAGATTTTTTCTCCACAGAGTTGTTTTTGAACGGCTTCATCCCATTCTTCTGGGGATAACCGCTGATCGGCAGACCACCCGTAGGATTGCCATTCTTCCGGATTCCAGTCCCATTGACCGTCGGAGGAATTTTGGTACCATTGACCAGCGTACCATGAATCTTTCCACCACATACCCCAACCGCTGTCTTTCCACTTGCGCAGCGTGAAGAAGAGTCCTCTTCGTCCTCTTCCAAAATCAGGTAGGTGTCCAAGATCACGGTACCATCATCTTCCACCCTTTTCACTGTTCCATTGACAGTGTCACCAACCATGAAAGGAGGTGTGTTTTTCCCTTCTGCAGGAATCAGCACATTTAGATCACCATGTTCCAAATAAGCTCCATACACATTGATGCAGCGCACCAGACCATTGATCAGATCTCCTGCTTGATAGCAATGCTTCCCAGGTGTATCCAAGGCTCCCTCTTTGGGCACTTCCTTCGTTGGTTCTTCAGAAACCGGAATTGTTTCTTCGGCTCCCGGAACGTCCCTTGTTTCCATCTTGGGGGCAAGCTGCTTGTCCTGTACACCAGTGAGTTCCACAAGATCATCCACCTTGCACTCCGTCGATACAGAACCATCATCATTTCTTGCCAAAGGCTTTGCCTTTCCTGTTACAGCTTGCGCGGTGTCGACTTCCGGCAAACTTCCAGTCGGCAATGTCTCCTTCCTTTTGGAGGAAGAGACTCCATCCGAGTCCTTTTCTTGGTCATCTACAGCAGGCACATTTTCTTTCACTGTAGGATCCCTTGGCTCCATGGTTACCAAAGGAGAAATGACACCATCATCGTCCACAGCTGCCACATTGGCTCCGGTGCGGCTCAAAAGACCTTGCTCCACGCCGCCAACTTCAGAATGCACAAGCGCGTCCGCCGATGCACCTCCATCGTCAGCTACTACAGTGACCTGCGCCCCATTGTTGCAGTCAACTGCGGAGCATGTACCATCTCGTGCCTCGCCCCGTGCTTTTTCTGCACTCCAGGTTCCATCCGGCACATTTGCCCGCACCTCATTGGCGCTCCAGGCCTCATCCTTCTTTTCCGGCAAATCAACCGCGTCTCCAGTTATTCCAGAAGCATCCCTTTGAGCGGCGGAATCCGTGGCACCGGACGGAGAAACCTCCTCAGTCGTAACGCACAACCTTTTTTCTCCATCATCCTCATCTCCAGGACCAACCTCCTGAGTGCCAGCAATTTCATCTCCCACCTGCTCCTTGGTAACCGACACAGCCTTCGCCTCCGCATTGGGAATCTTATCGTCCGGACTCACAGATTTCACTGCTGCGTCACCCTCAGAAAGCGCTTTGCCCATTTCCTGATCCAGGTGCCCACCAGCCATGTCTTCTTGTGCTCCAGAAATTTCATCCTCATCAGGGGAACCCGAGGTCTGGGCGTCACCACCACCCTTAAAACCGCTATCCCCAATGGTAAAGGATTACACCAGCGAAGACCCCAAACAGAACGCATCGAATCATACCGGCTCAAGATGGAATGCGTTGGAACCCAATCTGGCTTCGCCAGCAGATGCTGCGAAAACTGTTTAAGCGTTCGGCAAAATTTTTATGCGAAAGAAGAATGGTAAAGAAGCAGGAAGGAATTTGTCGGCTTACAAAGCAAACAAAAAGCCCTCTTTACACGGAACCGCTGACGATTTTGTCGGCAGACCGACCGAAGGGCCTCCTACAAAGGATCTTGCTGCCGCACAAACGGAAAAGCACATATTTTTTCCCGCAATTGTTAGAACGTTGCCGCGTTGCAAGACAGGATTCCTGGCCGTTGCTGCAGACGTTTGTAGAAAAAGCACGAGTCAGCTTCGTATTCGGCTCGGGAAAAAAGTGGGAATTTTGCCGCCAATATTTGGCAAACACACAGCAGAAAGGGACTTGTCGGCTTGCAAAGCACACAAAAAAGACTCTTTCCACGGAACCGTTGACAATTTTTTCCGCAGACCGAACGACCCTACTGCACAGGATCTTGCTGCCGCACAAACCACGCACGGAAAAAAACACACATGTTCCCGCAACTGCTACAACATTACCGCATTGCGCGACAGGACACCTGGCCTTTGCTTCAGACGTTTGTGGTTTGTGGAAAAACCGCAAATGAGCTTGGTATTCGGTTCGGTTGGCCGTCGCACGGGAAAAAGTGGGAACTTTGCCGCGACTGCTTGGCCAAAAAAGCAGGAAGGGATTTGTCTGCTTACAAGGCAAGAAACAAGCTCTCTGTGCGCATGGAACTGTTGACGATTTTTTTCGCAGACCGAACGAAGGGCTCCTCCCGCACAGGATCTTGCTGCTGCACAAACCACGCACGGAAACAATGTACATTTTCCCGGAACTGCTACAACATTGCCGCATTGCGAGACAGGATACCTGGCCTTTGCTTCAGACTTTTGTGGAAAAACGCATATGAGCTTAGTATTCGGTTCGGCTGGCTGTCGCACGGGAAAAAGTGAGAACTTTGCCGCGAATACTTGGCAAAAGAAGCAGAAAGGGATTGGTCGGCTTAGAAGGCAAACAACAAGCTTTCTGTACACGAAAGCATTGACGATTGTTCCGAAGACCGAGTGAAGAACCTCCTGCACAGGATCTTGTTGCAGCAGCAAGAATGCACGCAAAGAATGCGCATTTTTCCCACAACTGCTACATACCTAGCTGCATACGTGTGTGGAGAAACACAAATGGGCGTCCACAAAGCAAACAAAAGGCCTTCTTTACACGGAACCGTTGAAGAGTTTTTCCGCAGACCGAACGCAGGGCCTCTTGCACAGGATCTTGCTGCCGCACACACCACGCGCGGGAAAAATGCACATTTCTCCCGCAACTGTTACAACACTGCCGCATTGCGAGACAGGATACCTAGCTGCATACGTTTGTGGAAAAAGCATCACAAATGAGCCTTCACAAAGAAAACAAAAAGCCTTCTTGACACGGAACCGTTGACGATTTTTTCCGCAGACCGAATGCAGGGCCTCTTGCACAGGATCTTGCTGCCGCACACACCACGCGCGGATAAAATGCACATTTCTCCCGCAACTGTTACAACACTGTGCCGCATTGCGGGAGAGGATACATGGCTGGATACGTTTGTGGAAAAAGCATAAATGAGCTTTTACAAAAGAAACAAAAAGCCTTCTTGACACGGAACCGTTGACGTTTTTTTCCGCAGACCGAACGCAGGGCCTCTTGCACAGGATCTTGCTGCCGCACACACCACGCGCGGATAAAATGCACATTTCTCCCGCAACTGTTACAACACTGTGCCGCGTTGCGGGAGAGGATACATGATACGTTTGTGGAAAAAAGCATAAAAGAGCTTTTACAAAAGAAACAAAAAGCCTTCTTGACACGGAACCGTTGACGAGTTTTTCCGCAGACCGAACGCAAGGCCTCTTGCACAGGATCTTGCTGCCGCACACACACCACGTGCGGATAAAATGCACATTTCTCCCGCAACTGTTACAACACTGCCGCATTGCGGGAGAGGATACAAAAAAACCTTCTTGACACGGACCGTTGACGATGTTTTCCGCAGACCGAATGCAGGGCCTCTTGCACAGGATCTTGCTGCCGCACACACCACGCGCGGATAAAATGCACATTTCTCCCGCAACTGTTACAACACTGTGCCGCATTGCGGGAGAGGATAGATGGCTGGATACGTTTGTGCAAAAAAGCATAAAAGAGCCTTTACAAAGAAAACAAAAAGCCTTCTTGACACGGAACCGTTGACGAGTTTTTCCGCAGACCGAACGCAGGGCCTCTTGCACAGGATCTTGCCGCCGCACACACGCGGGAAACATGCACATTTCTCCCGCAACTGTTACAACACTGCCGCATTGCGAGACAGGATACCTAGCTGCATACGTTTGTGGAAAAAGCACAAATGAGCCTTCACAAAGAAAACAAAAAGCCTTCTTGACACGGAACCGTTCACGATGTTTTCCGCAGACCGAGTGCAGGGCCTCTTGCACAGGATCTTGCTGCCGCACACACCACGCGCGGGAAAAATGCACACTTCTCCTGCAACTGTTACAAAACGGCCGCATTGCGAGACAGGATACCTAGCTGCATACGTTTGTGGAAACCGCACGCAGGGCCTCTTGCACAGGCTCTTGCTGCCGCACACACCACGCGCGGGAAAAATGCACATTTCTCCCACAACTGCTACAACACTGTCGCATTGCCAGACAGGATACAATGCGCTTTTACAAAGCAAACAAAAGGCCTTCTTTACACGGAACCGTTGACGATTTTTTCCGCAGACCGAACGCAGGGCCTCTTGCACAGGATCTTGCTGCCGCACACACCACGCGCGGGAAAAATGCACATTTCTCCCGCAACTGTTACAACACTGCCGCATTGCGAGACAGGATACCTAGCTGCATACGTTTGTGGTAAAAGCACAAATGAGCCTTCACAAAGAAAACAAAAAAGCCTTCTTGACACGGAACCGTTGACGAGTTTTTCCGCAGACCGAATGCAGGGCCTCTTGCACAGGATCTTGCTGCCGCACACACCACGCGCGGATAAAACGCACATTTCTCCCGCAACTGTTACAACACTGTGCCGCATTGCGGGAGAGGATACCTGGCTGGATACGTTTGTGGAAAAAGCATAAATGAGCTTTTACAAAAGAAACAATTTAGCTTTTTTTACACGGAACCGTTGACGAGTTTTTCCGCAGACCGAACGCAGGGCCTCTTGCACAGGATCTTGCCGCCGCACACACGCGGGAAACATGCACATTTCTCCCGCAACTGTTACAACACTGCCGCATTGAGAGACAGGATACCTAGCTGCATACGTTTGTGGGAAAAGCACAAATGAGCTTTTACAAAGCAAACAAAAAGCCTCTGTTACACGGAAACGTTGGCCATTGTTCCCGCAAACAAAACGAAGGGCCTCCTGCAGAGGATCTTGCTGCTGCGAGACAGGATACCTATAGCTGCATACGTTTATAGAAAAAGGCACAAATGAGCTTTTACAAAGCAAACAAAAGGCCTTCTTGACACGGAACCGTTGACGATTTTTTTCGCCGACCGAACGCAGGGCCGCTTGCACAGGATCTTGCTGCCGCACACACCACGTGCGGGAAAAATGCACATTTCTCCCGCAACTGTTACAACACTGCCGCATTGCGAGACAGGATACCTAGCTGCAAACATTTGTGGAAAAAGCACAAATAAGCGTTTACAAAGCAAACACAGGGCCTTCTGTACACGAACCGTTGACGATTTTTTTCGCCGACCGAACGCAGGGCTTCTTGCACAGGATCTTGCTGCCGCACACACCATGCGCGGGAAAAATGCACATGTCTCCCGCAACTGTAACGACACTGCCGCATTGCGAGACAGGATACCTAGCTGCATACGTTTGTGGAAAAAAGCACAAATGAGCCTTCACAAAGAAAACAAAAAACCTTCTTGACACGGAACCGTTGATGATTTTTTTTGCCGACCGAGCGCAGGGCCACTTGCACAGGATCTTGCCGCCGCACACACCACGCACGGGAAAAATGCACATGTCTCCCGCAACTGTTACAACACTGCCGCATTGCGGGAGAGGATACCTGGCTGGATACGTTTGTGGAAAAAAAGCATAAATGAGCTTTTACAAAAGAAACAATTGGCTTTTTTTACACGGAACCGTTGACGATTGTTTCCGCAGACCGAACGCAGGGCCTCTTGCACAGGATCTTGCTGCCGCACACGCCACGCGCAGGCAAAATGCACATTTCTCCCGCAACTGTTACAACACTGCCACATTGCGAGAAAGGATACCTAGCTGTATACGTTTGTGGAACACACTGTCTACCTTCAATTGCAGGATTGTCAGGATTGTTGCCACACTGCTGCACTGCAGCCATATGGGTTTTTTTCTGAGGCGAAAAGTGTCACATTCACTAAGACAGTCGAAGCGAAACGCTGGTGAGCGAATGCAAGCTGTGGGCCAACTCCACACGCGTCCTGATGGGATTGCCTTGCTGTAGACACTGTAGACTTTGACTTGACCTCTCGGAAACAATCCAGAATTGTTTGCAGGTCTGATAGGCCTGGTCTGTGAAATCCACAAGCGGAAAGCGCACCGCGGCCCGATCCGACCCAGGAGCCCAGAAAGGAAAAATGAAGGGAGCCCAAAATGGAAGCCCAGCCCCATTGCCATCCGACCCAGGAGCCCAGAAAGCAAACAGGAAGAGGGAGCTAAATGGGAGCCCAGACCCGTTGCCGCGCCCACCCATCCGACCCAGGAAGTCAGAAAGGAAACATGAAGGGAGTTAAATTGGAGCCCGGCCGTTGCTGCGGCCCACCGTTGCCGCGGCCCCCATCGGACCCAGGAGACCAGAAAGGAAACGTGAAGGGAGCCCCGTTGCCGCGGCCCACCCATCCGACCCAGGAGCCCAGAAAGGAAACATGCCGCGGCCACCCATCCGACCCAAAAGTCAAAAAGGAAACATGAAGGGTTGTCCGGGCCCAACCATCCGACCCAGGAGCCCAGAAAGGAAGCATGAAGGGAGCCCCCAGAACCCAGAAAAGAAAGAGCCCAATAAAAACCTGCCCCACCCATCCAACCCAGGAGCCCAGAAAGGAAACATGAAGGGAGCCCAATGGGAGCCCGGCCGTTGCCGCGGCCCACCGTGACAGAAAGGAAACAGGGAGCCCAAAGGGAGCCCAGCCCCGTTGCCGCGGCCCCACAAACATGTGAAGGGAGCCCAATCGGAACCCAGCCCCATTGCCACGGCCCACCCATCCGACACAGGAGCATGGGAGCCCAGCCCCGTTGCCACGGCCCGCCCAGAAAGGAAACATGAGGGAGCCCAATGGCAGCCCTGCCCCGTTGCCGCGGCCCACCCATCCAGCCACCGCGGCCCAACTTTTTTCTGAGGAGAGAACCCCAAACGATTCTGTTTGGGGAAAAATTCCTTCTGTACACTATTTACACCGCTGTTTACACTTTCTAAGCTACCCTGTCGTGCCCTGAAAGACTCAGTAGGCGATGAGGACGATGTAGTACCCCGTGTTGGCCCTTCTCCCACAGGGACAGTGCCCATTCCAGCAACACCCATTGGGTATCTCCAGTGTCCAAGCAGTAAAGATATTCTCTTCCATCCTCATGAAAATGGCGCTCCCACGTCTTCCCATCACAGTCGATGATTTGAAGTTCAGCAGCTTGAGGCACTTCGCCTCCACCAACAGCGTATAAGTCCTCTTCTGACTCCTGCCGTATCCTCGCCGCTTCCAACTCCAGGATTTCTCCCTCACTCATCACCATAGCAACAGGAACAACTCCTTCTGCGTCCCCAGCGAAGAGGATACTGCCTTTTGTCGCAGCAACAGGCGCAGTTTCTTCCGCTTCACCTGTCAACAGATCACCACTTGCATCAGCGCCACTCACCTTGTTCCGAGCTCGCTTGAACACAGGGGTAAAATCCCCAGCCAGATCCGTCTGGCATCCTTGCTCCACCATCTTTGACGTAGAGGAGCTTGCCTTTGGCGCTCCCGTTGATCCAGCAGGTTCCGCAGCTCGAAGACCAAGCCCATGCTTGCTCAGAAGGCGTAACAAAACCACTTCCATCTGGTCTTCCAGTCCTTCCACCACCGGCTTCTCTTTGCAGAGCTTCCACATTGGGAACCATTTTTTGACCCGTTACAGACCTTTTGGCACCACCTTCACCTTGATCGCTCACATTGGAACTCGACGACGCCGAACCAGTCTGTAACCAGCCAGAAGCCATTGCTTCCTACCACCCTAAAGCCGAAACACAAACCGCAGGGAACCTAATTTGGGCTCATAACCTACGGGGGCAACCGAAAGGGGACAAGGAACAATATCAACCCTCAACAGCTGCCTATATGGATTCCCCAGAACGAACCAGAAAACAGAACAACCCACAGCGTCACAATCCTGAACCACCAAGAGGGAAGGGGAAGGACTTCTACCTCCAAACCCCCAACCCGGGCGTTCTAACTTTTTAACTGCAGACGGATGGGTCCGGGCCATCCTTGAGCCAAACATTATCGGGCGCATTGACCCTTTTTCTCTACCTCCAACCCAATTCCTGAATACAAACTGCAGCTCCGCATAGGGTTTAGGGCTTAGGGCTTAGGGTTAAGGGAGTTAAGGGCTTGGGTTTAGGGGAAATTAGGGCTTGTAGCCTTGAGCCTGATCCCTAGAAGGCTTCTCGGACTTCTAGGGTGTAGTAGGGATTTGATCACAGCCCACCACAACCCTAAACCCCAACCCTAAACCCCAACCGCAAGCCCTAACACCCAAAGCCCTGAACACCTGATACCATAAGCCCTATACCCACCATCTAAACCTCTCCAAAAGGTACACCGCTCCTGGCCCTGCGAAGTGAGCTGCAACGCCATGTGAGGAGCACTTTGTGGCGAGGCTCACCTTTCGTGGGCTTAGGGTTTCGTGGATTTAGGGTTTAGGGTTTAGGTTTTGGGCCTTAGGCCTTAGGGTTTAGGGTTTAGGGTTTGGAATAGGGGGCTGAGGGCTGTTTAAGGGTTTAGGGGCTCAGGAGTCCTTGTGTGATTCGGTTCTTTTGGGGTTTAGGCTTAGGGTTGAAGGTTTTTAGGGTTTAGGGTTAGGGTTTAGGGTTTAGGGTTTAGGGTTTAGGGTTTAGGGTTGAGGGTTGAAGGTTTTTAGGGTTTTGGGTTTCAGGAGTTTCGGGCTTGGGCTTTAGAGGGTCAAGGGGGTTCAGGGTTGAGGGCTTTAAAGGGCTTTTAAGGGTTTAGGGGGTTGAGGGTTTGTCTGGGGCTTTTGGGGTTTAGGGATTCAGGGCCGAGGGCGAGGCGTTGGGCAAGTAGTGTGCTTCATGGCTCTACAAACCCGAAACCCAAACCCTAAACACCTTTGTAGCACTTTCAGCCCCTTCGAGTGCTCTGGGCATGGCAGCTGGGTTTAGCTACGGAAACATCCTTTCAGAAGCACGAAGATCGAGACCCTACATGCTCTTCAGCAACAAGCCCGAGCTACTGACTATTATAGCCATGGAGAGTTGGGCGTGTCTCGCTCCAGGGATCTCCAGGGTTTTCGTTGAGCTCCCTACTTATACGTGCAGAGGGGCCGAGTTAAAGGGTTGACGGTTAGGGTTCAGTAGCTTTGTAAGGTTTTTGTTAGCAAGGAACCCAGGCCAACAGCCCTGAGGCCGTTTGGGCTACCTGTACACTTGCTGGCCGAGCAGCTGGCGACCGCGAAAGAGAGGGGCCATCACGAAGCCCACGGGCTTTGGGCCATGAGGTCTGTGTGCTTCTTGAAGGGGTGCGGGGGTCTAGGACAACTGAAACCAGACTGAAACAAAAGCCGCTGCGCCTTCATTCTCAGACGCAGCGGAAAGTGGGTGCTAAGGGGTGGGTCCAACGGCTCCCGGGGCCCTAACATGCTGAGGGCTTTGGGCTTGCATATGTTCGATAATTGCATATGGCAGCCCCCAACTGGAGCCTCATTGGCTACGGCGCGCTTCCAGCATCGGCGCGGCGTCGGCGGATGAGAAGCTGCTGCACTTCTGTGTTTTCAGTGTGGACCATGCTGCGCGTCATGATTCCTCTCCATAGGACGCCGTATATAGAATAAGACAGCGCCGCAAGTACCTTTGAGGGCCATGCTTGTGGAAACTGTTTGAGGCACCTGAAGCTGCTTTTCTGTTTCGGGGAGGCAACCTATCGACTCGGAGATCGCGTTTTCGAGAAGACCCCTTAGGGCGCTCCGGGACCCGATTTTTCACTCAGAGGAGCGAGGCAGGCTGGCTGTCGGGTGAAACCAAGGGGCGTGCAGAGTTACGGAAAAAGCCGCGGACGGCGTCGTCCAAAAAGGGGGCGAGTTTTATCAGAAAGGGTTCCTCGGATTCACCGTCACCGCTGGCACCCTTGGCCTTATGGAGGCCTTCAACATAGAGATGGTGTGTTTCGGCCTTCCTATGGCTTTCATTTGAGGAAGGCGGGGGGAGCTGTTGGGCTTAGGATGCACGATGTCTGAGCCCAAACCCGCGAAACCACCTTGCAACACCCAACTAGAACCGCCCTGCTTTGGGACTGAAAGAATCGAAAGCCGATCCCACCTCTGGCCGGGCATCACTCTTCATATACCTCTTCAGATCCTTCCTCCTCTTCAGACGAAACCTCCTTCGATCGCACCTCCGCGTCCCTGATCCTCAGGCCTGGCCTCGCCTCTTGGAGCTTCGCCAGGGCCTGGCGCGCAGCTCTCGGAGCGGCCCTCACAAGCAGGGGGGGACAACCTCAAGGTCCCTCCCCCCCGCCTCCCTTCCCGCATCTCCCCTTGTGGTGTAAAGAAGTTCGATCTCCTGGAGGGTCGTGTTGATCCTGAGGGCCTCGGCCAAAGCCTTCGCAGCATGAATTTCAGCCAATGCGCAGTGAGACGCCCCAGACAGCAAACCCACAATTCAAGTCAAAGTCAGAAGACCCCGAACTCATCGGAACTCTATAAGGCTCTGAGGGCACAATCTCAAAGCTGTGCGCTCCGAGCAGGGAGCTCAGTGACACAAGCTGAGGGAGCCGAGAGCAAGACGTCTCAACCGCCTTTCCGAAACGAGGCTCCCTTAGGTCTGTGAACATCTCCGCCTACGCCCAGCAAATCTTCACGTTGCTCCCCTCCGCCTTCACTCCCGCATCTCCGATCTTGATATTATGGGAAAGATTGATCTTCTGGACGGTTTTGTTGACCTTGAGGGCCTCGGCCAAGGCCTGCGGAGCTTTCAGGGGCCACGCAGACACAGGACACACGCTGAGGGAACCAGGACAACGTGACATGTGCGTGCACTGAAAAGACTAGAAGAGCAGTATTGCTGCACAAGCGGAAGCTTGAGAAGAGCACGTGCAGCTAAAAAAACACGACCCCCACCCTTCAAAGTGCTTCAGTCGTTTGTTTTCTCCCATGCCTGTTGGACCTTTCTGGGCTAGTGAACTGCTTGAATCTATGCTGGCT
Organism: Symbiodinium natans; assembly: GCA_905221605.1. Classification (NCBI taxonomy): domain Eukaryota; class Dinophyceae; order Suessiales; family Symbiodiniaceae; genus Symbiodinium; species Symbiodinium natans. Next base: position 104,451 of record CAJNDS010000095.1, on the reverse strand, counting down.
TTCCGGCAGCGGGCACCGGGGACCGGGTCTCCGCCTCTTGACATACCACAAGTGCACCGCCGAGATCTCTACGCATGAGCCCAGAAAGTTCATCCCACGCTACGTGTATTTATCAGAATCTTTACTGTTGCGGTCAGCTCTCACGAATCCAGCGCCACATTGGGGCTTCATGCGTGTACTGTGTGTACCCTTTGGCTCCGTCCTAGACCGAACAAATATCTCGACCCGATGCAAAAATATAATCACGGCCACCGCCCTCTTCCAATCCCCATAATCGCCCCTGTCAACATCCTCCCACATGAATTTCACCCAATGCGCAGTGAGACGCCGCAAGAAGCAAACCCAGAGTCCAAAACCCAAGAAGACCCCGAACTCATCGGAACTCTACAAGTGTTAGAATAGTGCATTGCTTCCAGACCAACTGCTTGGTCTAGTCACATTGCTTGTGGCCGGGACACATGACATTGTGTCACTCTTGACCTGACTGGCTCAAGGTTGCCAACAAGGATTGGCTCAAGACTCAAGAGATAAAGTCATTGCTGAATGACTGTACTTGCTGTGAATCTTTGCTGTGTGTATTGACAGATGGAGACCAATAGCTGACATGTACTTTGATTGTATATTTCGCCTTTGTGAAATTTCATGGTTGCGGAGCTCTGCGCCGAGCTCAGGGACTCCGACTAGTTTGTCTAGCTGTCAGAACCTAGGATTGTACAAAGAAGTGTTTTCGTTTTTTCTGAGTGTGGATAGAGCCCATTGTGTTTGAGAAACTGCTATTGTTGAGTAAGCATGTACAAACCCTTGGAAAGCCAAGTGTACAGATTGGCCGGGGCAGCCTGAACATTTTGTGTAAAGATTGGCAGGATTGTTTCCTATCTCATACGGCATGGCTCCAAGCCAGATTGAGATGAGAGCTTGTTTGCTTACTTTTGCATCAGTCCGTGATTGCAATGACATGAGCTTGTGTATAGGTTGTTTCTTGCTCAACATGACGGGAACTGATGAATTGCTTGTTTCAGTTCATGATTTGACTGCACGTGTCAGATTCAGGTACAGATTGCACGCGCCTGCCCTCTCAGGAACTGGTCACTGCATTGTGTAACAGCATAAACAAATGAGTGTAGCTGGACTGGAAGCGTGTACTGTGATGTTAGTCTGTTGCGTTAGGATCTGTAGGATTGAAAGTGTTTAGAGATGTGATTAGGAGCTGCTGAGTTTGGTTTTGCTGTATTGGAATATCAAAGCCGAAGCTCGTACGCGATATTGAGCACGCATCTCTGAGATTGAGTTTGAGGCTGTCTGTACTTGAACTGCTGAGGTACACCGCATTGGATCAGACTTGTCAAGGAAGCGATGAGATTACCATTGAAGTTGCTGAAGAAAAGTGAAAATAAGAGGAGGTTCCAGTCCCTTCAAAAAGATATTGGAGGTTTCAGTCCCCAAAAGAAAGAAAGAGAAAAGGATTAGGAAAGGTAAAAGGTATTGAAAGAAAGAAAGGCGAAATAAAGCCGAAAAAAAGGGGCACAGGAAGTGCCATTGGGTTTAGAGCAGTCATATGAAAGACAGATGTTGTTGGATTGCATGCGAGTTGAAAGAGAAAGACGACTGAAGTGTCGATTCAAGGTGCCGTGAAAACTGAAGAAAGGCCTTGAGGACGTGAAGCGTGCACAGAAGGATTGAGGACGGACAGATTGGCCATGTTGCCCGTGCGTGCGATCATGCTTTACATGCCGACAACCTCGGTACTTACGACATTTCCTGGCTTCGGTCAGCGTCTCTTCCGCCACGACAATCATTGGCCAGAGCATTCAATCCGTGCGAGTGGGTAAAGCATCCATGCCCGAACCATGATTACGTACATGTTCCCAATCCGTGCGAGTGGGTAGAGCATCCATGCCCGAACCATGATTACGTACATGCTCCCAATCCGTGCGAGTGGGTAGAGAATCATACAGCACCCATGCCCGAACCATGATTACGTACATGTTCCCAATCCGTGCGATGTCCAAGACACTATCCCGCCCAACCAAGCCTTCGTCGACAGTGCGTGGCTGCACACGCCGGAGCCGTGAGTGCAGAAAAGAAGCAACCGCGCAGAGCATAAATGCCGAGTTTCGACTCATTTTAGAAAAACCCAAAAAACGACGTGAATATGAGCCTCTTGAAGCCTTGCACATACTCACTGCAAGCTGACCCCTGCAAATAAACATTCCTTGAAATGTAGCCAAAACCCAAGCGAGAGTACAATTTTGGTGGCTTCTGGAGTCTTGCGGCGTGCTGTGCTCTTCTGTGCCTCGGTTTTTGCCGCTGGGGGCACGGCGGGCGGGGTGCTTGGCGCCTGCTTATTGCTGTTTGTGCCCTCTGGCTCTGCCTTAGACCCGACGCGAGAATACAATCACGGCCACCGCCATCTTCCAATCCCCAGAATTGCCCCCTTTCGATATCTTCCCACATTAACTTCAGCCAATGCGTCGCGAGACGCCCAAAGTAGCGAACCCAGAATCCTAAACCCAAGTCAGAAGACCCCGACCTCACCCGAACTCTAAAAAACTCTGAGGGCACAATCTCAAAGCTGTGCCCTCCGAGCAGAGAGCTCAGTAACACAAGCTGAGGGAGCCGAGAGCAGGATGTCTCAACAACCTTTCCGAACCGAGGCACCCTTAGGTCTGTGAACATCTCCGCCTACGCCCGGCATATCTTCACGGCCCTCCCCCCCGCCTCCGCTCTGGCAGGTCCGATGTTGTTAAACTCAAGATTGATCTTCTGGAGGGCCGTGTTGACCTTAAGGGCCTCGGCTTTGCGGACGTAAGTCTGGTCGGTAAGGTGAAACAGGCTTGCCGGGCCTGCACAAAAATGATGGCTACAAGGAGCGCAAGTAAGGTCAAGCAAGTCAAAGCTTGCACACAAAAATGGGCGCCCTCAGGGCACGTGAATTTGGAAAGGGGGCTGCAGCCCAACAAACTAATTTCCTCTCCCTTTCCCAGGCTTGATAGCCTCACTTGGTAAAGGGGCAGTCGAAGGCTTCGAACTCCACAGGCGTCCTTGCCGGTCGAAGGAAGCACCATGAGGAGGCGTTAAAATGCTGTACTCGATGACATTGACGCCGCAGGATTTCTAACAAAGGGAACTGGCCGGGAATCCTGGGCATTGAATGTTGCAATCGACAAACTTGCAGACCGCTCAGCACCATCGCCATCAGCACGATCTTCTTGCGACAAAGTATGTGGGTGGCGCAGAAGTCGGCCTGGACTCAGCATCAGTCGAACATCTACTGTGGGTCCCTCAATTCCCAGGCACCATTTCGACGTCAGCGGACGTGTCACATGCACCAGGAGCAGAAACCGCAGCCTTGGCTTCCCTCCTCTGTTGCCTCTTCCTCTGCCTGCGCTCAGCACGGCGCTGACGCAGACGAAGGACCGAGGCATCGTCATCCAGAGCGCCAGTGTCACCACCAGCACTCGGGGAGCGAGCAGCATTCCCCGAGACCATCACTGACGCAGCAGCCGGAGCATCAGCCGGCCGCAACGCGGCCGACACAGCAGCAGCGGCGACCGCCGCGATGGTGCGGCGCGGGGCCTTTGCGTCGCACGCGGCACGCACAGCCGCAGCCACAAGGGCTGAGCCATGGCGCACCGACATTTCTCTCCTATGTTCGAAACCTAAGGGGAAAGCCTCGAACAGCAATCGCTGGAGCCTTACCTCGAGCAGCAAGACGTCTCAACAGCCTTTCCGGCTTAGGTCTGCTAACATCTCCGCCTACGCCTGGCAACTCTTCACGTCCCTCCCCCCGCCTCCGCTCCGGCAGGTCCGATGTTGTTATCCCGAAGATTGATCTCCCGGATGGTCGTGTTGACCTTGAGGGCCTCGGCCAAGGCCTCCGGAGCTTTCAGGGGCCACGCAGACACAGGACACATGCTGAGGGAACCAAGACAATGCGACATGTGCGTGCACTGAAAGACTATAAGAGCAGTCTTGCTGCACAAGCGGAAGTTTGAGAAGAGCACGCGAGCACCTAGCAGCTGAAAAAAACACACGACCCGCACCCTTCAAAGTGCTTCAGTAGTGGACCAGGATTTGTTTTCTCACATGCCTGTTGGGCCTTTCTGGCCTAGTGAACTGCTTGGATATATTCTGGCTTTCGGGCCGCGGGCACCAGGTCGACGCCTATTGACATACCACAAGTGCACCGCCGAATTCTCTACGAAGAGCCCCAAAAAGTTAATCCCACGTTACGTTTATTTATCTTTACTGTTGCGCCCAGCGCTCATGAATCCAGCGCCACGCTGGGGCTTCATGTGTGTACTGTGTCTACCCTCTGGCTCCGCCTCAGACCGAACAAAATATCTCGACCTTCGATGTTAGAATATATTCACGGCCACCGCCCCGTGTTGACTTTCAAGACGCCCCAGAATCCAAAACCCAGCAGGTCAGAACACAGCGGATGTCTCCTGACATGGATGATTTTGCTGGGCTATTTGACCTGACCTGAGCACTATAAGCGAACTCAAGAGGTACGGAAGCTCTGGAGCCGAGAGGAGCTCCCACACACCAAAACGCTAGGAACCTCTCCCGCAGGAAAGGGGTACGTACTTGTATCCGGTATCAAAGAAAGAAGCCTCAACAGCTTTTCCAAAATCATTGCAGTGTGTTCATGCACGCCAGCGGGCAGTGAATTTGGCGGAAGCTCTGCAGCGGGGATGCCTCAGGATGCCATCCGTCCTTCTCCCTCCCGCGGGGCCTGCACCCCTTCGTCTCCCAAGCCGTTCTCTGCAAGCCTGATGATGCGGAGCGTTGTGTTGACCGTGACCTTGAGAAAGTCGGCAAGAGCCTCCGCAGCACGGAGGTCGTTGCACCACCCCAGCCCGCCAGGGAAGCATTCTGGTGCCCTACAACTCTTTCCCTTGACGTGTCTGCGACAGCTCTTACACCTGGCCACTGCGCACACACATGGCCACACGGCACGCACCCCGCATCCTCCCACATCCCGCGCCTTCACTGCTTGGGCCTTGAGACTTCCGCCGAGGTTTAGTTGGGTCCACGTTGCGACCGCCGCGTTGGCCCTCAGCCGCTCTGCCAGCACCTGCCCAATGCGAGACTCGAAACGCCAGATTGAAGCGCAAAAACAGAAGTCTGCCAGAAGTACATTTCTGATCGCTCCTTTACATTTCCTTACAGATTGGGGTGGATTCCTGGGTCTCGGCCAGGCTTTTTGCGGAAGACCGGCTCTAAGCCTCTCAGCATGCGCCGCACAACTCAACTGCTTGGGCGCCGGGATTTGAGGCTGCAGGAGTCTGCCAGGGCCGCCGGCATCGCCACCATCCGAGGCCTCTATGGAGAAAAACAGTATATATAGCTTACTCACGAAAGGCCCATGAATGGAACTGGCGTGCATCCACCGGGTCACCTCGTGTTGCGGAGAAGCACGAAAACGGTGAACGTAGACCCGACGAGCCTCCGATTCGTCGAGCTTGAACACCCCGCCGAGGTGCTGGCGCTGCTCAGCCTCGGAAGGGCGCGTTCGAGGCCGCTGAAACGCGACGAGCGAAAGACCCGAAGCAAGAGTCCAGGCAACACCACAAGAGGTCCACACTTCGCGTGTACAGTGAAAGACATATAAGCCGGTCAACTGCGTGTTAGCTGCTGGGGTCGACCGGAAATAGCAAACAGCACGGTCAGCATGAAGCCCCGAAGGCGAGGCAAGAGACCATGGGAAGCAAGTGTTGCTTGACGTCTGGACGCCGTGTTGATGGACGTCGTTGTTTCTGCTGCGAGCGACAAGCTCCAAGAGGATGCCCTGAAGCCCCGATCTCAGGCCGCGGCTGTCATCCGAACATACCGCCCCCAAAGGTCGATGCGTTCGACGGTGTGGTTCTTCCTCACGGCTTCCTGGAGAGCCTGCGCGGAACAAGCCACGGACCTTCGCCGCATAATGTGCACTCCCCCCCCCCCCCCCCCTCCCAACAGCCTGCACACCCTTATCCATGATTCTCTGATGGCCCAGGCCGAGCGCCGTGAGGCTCGCGTTGCCTTCCAGCGCCCGAGCAAGCGCCTGCACTCTTGAAAGCACGGGAGAAAAAAGAAGCGCGATATAGCACGATGCTGTCCCTGGCGTAAGCGCATCCCGCGACGGCTTACTAAAGAGGCAGCCGCAGGCCTGCGCGCCACGGTCTCCGATGTCAAATTTCCAGCCGCCTTGTTCATCCTGGCACGGGGTGGGGACGTCATTCCTTCTGCTGCGGAGCGTGGCCGGAAGAAGCTCCAGAGGCCTCGACCCCGCAGAGATCGTTCGCTTTCCCTTCGAGCTTGAAGCTTCGGAGGGCGCGGTTCGTCCCGAGGGCACGAGCGAAGGCCTGCAGCTTATTGAGAAAATTATACAGAAATCTATTGACATGCCCGCACCCCCTGCAAAGGTAGGGATTATATTACACGCAAAAAAACCAAGGAGCCCGGGGCATCCGGATGCCGAGCGGCCTCGGCGCCGGCGTCTCCGACCAGGCAGTTGGCCAGGCTCAGCTCGCGGAGCGCGGCGTTGCCGGCCACGGCCTCCGCCAGCTCCTGCCCAATAAAAAAAAGGCACGGAGATGCGGAGGCGAAACGTGCTGACCCAAAGAAGGAAACGTGCTGACTCCCGAGGCCGTCGCCCTTTCCTCGCCCACCCTGGCCTCCGCCAAGTCTTTCCCCCTCATGAACCGTGATGGCCGATAGAAGTCGAGGCAGTCCCGGAAGGCGAGGCGGCGTAGGGAGGAGCCCTCGGCCTTCAGAATCTCCGCCACAGCCTGCGGAGCCCAAGTTTTTCACCGAGGCCTACAGCTCTTGAGCGGATGTATCCTCCGACCACGTTTCGATCCAAGATCCCCAAGGCCCAAGACCTTGAAATAGCACCCAGGGGCCCTGCCCGCTTGAGGCATTCTTGAAAGCCACTCATCGAAGCACGGCCCACTGCGAGCTACAACACGCTATTATGCACACGGTGATGCAGGACTGACATGCAGGATGGAAAAGTCGGCCGTGCCTTGGCTACCGGAAGAGCGATCTCCAGCTCGAGCAGCTCGACGAACTCAAGGTCCGTCACAGACGATTCATGCATGGCCTGCGCTAAAACTGACCAAGGCCGAGGGAAGAGAAGAGAGATGCCGCTGGCTGCCCGTGTTTGGGGCCCTTGCCTGCATCAGCTTGGCCGCCTGCTGTTCGTCGCACTCGATGTGCCGGAGGGTCAGCGATCGGAGCTTCCGGAAGTCCGGCAGGGCGGAGGCCAATCTCAACACCTCCGCACCCGACAGGTTCTCGAAGGCGGCCACCTCGCAGTCCGCGACCTTCTCGTGGTAGATTTTTGCCTGCAGAGGCACGCGGAGAGAACGGCCGTGCAACTGTGTACCATGTCTCAAGGCTGGGGAGGCCTGCAGACGGATCACCGGCTCCAGGTCACTCCGGTGAGTGAATTTCAGGGCCCCTACTCCTGCCGCGAAGTCGCCGGGCGTCCTTGGGACACGGCCCTTGAAATCTGACGCCATGTTAGCGCCACTGTCGGTGCCGGGCCGAGCTCCCGGGTCCCCGTCGATGCGCACGTTCCGCCAGCTCTCTTTGCGGCAGCTCGACCACTCGAGCTCGGCCCGGCACCACCCCCGCTCTTCGTAGGGCGTGTCGTTACGGGTGAGACTGTGCACGGGCACGGGCACCACGCCGCCGCTGGGCTCGTGGAAGATGAGTATGCGTTCGTCCTTGCACTTCTCCCACCGGGCCGCGGGCGTCAGGCCCTCCACGCGCAACGTGTAAGTCGAGTCGTGCGCATAGAAAACATGCATATTGTTCATGGCGGCCCTGAAGCTAAGCTCCTGCTCCCCTTCGGAGCGCTTGTACTGAAAAAGGCTCATGTAATCGACAAAGAGCCAAATGGGAACCCCGTAAGCTAAGTGGTACATCATCGTGGCCTTGGCAACCTGCTCCAGCTGGTGCCCACAAGGGTCGGGATGCTCACGGGATTCCCAGCAGTGTGAAACAGACATGATGAGGGCATCATCCTGCTCGCCCCGCCAGGCCCGCATTTCTGCGTGGGTGACCAAGGCGGAGCGACCGTCCTCGCACAACTCACTCTCCGTCTCCTGCCGCCGGAGCACCCTCTTCCCCTTTCGGGTCAGCTTCCACAGGTACCTCCAGCGGATCTTGCAAGCAACATGGCACAGCATCATGAATTGAAAGCGAGCATGCGACATGCAAGTACAGACTTTGCAGCAATGCCAGGCAGGGGGGGGGAACTCCGCTCGCACCAGACGGATGTTGGAATCCACGATGAAGTCCCGCAGGGATCTGAGAGGGCTTCGCACGAAAGCGTTTGCAGAGGCCCCTGGATGGGCTCTCGCAATATCTTGCAACCACCGCTATAAAGAGCCGAAGCCGACCGTGCCTGGCATCAATCAGGTTGTACACAGCCTGACGAGATCTGCAGCGATGAGTGTCACCAGCGCTTGGGATGCCACACTCCAACGCCTCCTGAACCCTGAAGCCGAGACGGAATGGGTGCGTGCCCTGAAGAATTGAAGGCCTTTCTGGTGTCGTCACACCCCCGCACTCCTCAACCAACTATCATAAATATTGACTTCCCGAAAACCGGAGCTCAACCCTGAACGCTGAGCAGCTCTTTGCGAACGCCCAAGGGGCTTTTTCGGACATCAATTGCAGCTCCTCGGGCAGACTTAAATGGTAGTGAAAAAAGTATTGGGTTCGCGTCTGCCTCGCGCACGGTGTCCACAGGTACAGGGGCTGTTGTCTACGCAACATGCCGCGCCTGGAGGCCCCTAATAAAATCCCCACGATGGGCTCCTTGAGCCCACACAAGCTCAAAACAACATGGTACAACCCGCCCTGGCACCCCAAACTCTCTCCCAAACTTCCTGTGCCAGCACTCACTTAACAAGCCCTCACCTTCCCCAGGGTTTAGTGTTTATAAATAGGGTTCTAGGGTTCGGGCACACGGCCCTGGGAGACCCTAGGAAGTGATGCTGAACCCTCAATCCCAATCCACTGAAGGCCCTGACGACACTGGTACGACCCAAACACTCCCGCGACATGCCTCTACAGCCATGAAAGGCATGGGAACCAAGCCCGCACACGAGCTCGCCCAAGACATCTCCCCACCCCCCAGCCCCCCACCCACAACAAACAACACACGCACCGACGCACCGCCCTCTTCTGATATCCCCGACCCCTTAACCCCCAAAAACATGAAGCCAAACCCCACAGGCCAGGGATATTCAGATGCTGACCCTACAAGGTCCAAGGGGAGTTAATTGTTTTAAACTCTCGTATTCACTGCTTTTCTTGGGTATACCGGCTCGATGTCAAACCCTGAAGCCCTCGAAACCCCTCAGGAGGCCCTTTAGGAAAGGCTCAATCTAGTACCCATGCAAAGTGTCCGTTCAGGCTTTAGTTCAGGGGTCTTGATCCTCAAGCCTGCGCCCCAGAATCCTTGGAGCAACGCTCTCCTGCCCGTCTCCTTTGTCGGCATCGCCGTCACCTCGGCTCTTGCGCCGGGGTCGCCCAAGGCCGACAATGAGAAAAGTTGGGACCCCAATCTCAACCCCACAACCCGGCGAAACCCCAGGCTCAAGCCTGAAGCCCAGGAACTCAAACTCAAACTCGGCCAAGGGACAGCTGCAGGAGCCGCCCATGTTCGTGGCACAACAGGCATGGAAAAATCGGAACTTCTGAGACCCTCAGTCCTAAGCCAGCAAGGCTTCCGAGATTCTGCACACTCCCTCACTGTGTACCTTCTGACACAGGGTCACAAGGAGCACTCTGTCCCGTTATGTCCCCTTCTACCTCGAGTCGGCGAATTAAAGGCGCCCGGAGTACATGGTGTGGTTTATTTAGGGTTAAGGGTTAAGGGTTTAGGGTTTAGTAGGGTTTACGGGTCAGGGTGAAATTAGGGACTTTGGGCCATGAGCTTTGAGCTATTTCTCTTGACCTCCGTGCTTTCTCGGGCTCAACCCTATGAACTTTAAGAAGCCCAAGATTTCCCCCGCAAAAAAAAACTGTGAATTCTACGCATTAGTTTTAAGCCCCCATAAACCCTCCAAGCCCCCTTGAAACCCCACAAACCGCTGCAGAAGATCATGACGAACCTGGTCGCCCTCTGCCTGCTTTACATGGTGTGCGAAGTGTCCAAACCAATGAAAACTTGCGCAACCCGTTCCAGTAACTAGCTCAGGCCACACGAGGAGAAAGAAGTTGTATATTTACAGTTGTAGGTTGTAATGTTGCACCAGAAGTAACAGTATCCCTGTCAACGGGGAACTCAAGGTAGCTAGCCAATCGTTCCGAGCCACTCCCGACGTTAACTATCGGAAGGATCCCCAGAGTTGCTATCTCCAGGGGGTGGTAACCTATCGCTCTAGATGTATCCACTAGCCGTCCGGCTGCGTGTTGTACACCTATCCCGATATTCACCTGAACAGCCACCTGCCCTCAGTATCCTCCGGCCTCCGGCTATGAGTTGTAAAGAGGACAGACAACTATCCCAAAGGTTAGGGAAGGATCTATCCCTCGTCAACGCTCGATCCTTTTAGCTCCTCTGGCCTCCGGCTGCGAGTTGGCTAATCAGATCCACAACGTACAGGGACACTATCCACGGGGGCGAAAACTGTACAAATCTGGCTGCTACGATACTAAGAAGGGCCCTTCTTGAGCAGCTCGCGGCTGCGAACGGACACGAAGTCCATATGCTATCCAGGCTCGTCCACGAGGAGGTCGGCATCTATCCCAGGCCCAAACCCGAAATCATTGTACAAGCTAAGTTCGCACCCCATGAAATTGACTTGACCTCTTTGTGCTAAACACCCCCCGTTTTCGGGACGCACTCAGCGGTCAGAAAATCGATGAATTCGCGACTTCTATCCCGGTTAGCTTCAGGCAAAAACAAGAACGCAGGAGGCATAGTCGACCTGATCGCCAGCCCCTTTAGGGCGCCCACCACCACCCGCGATTACGGCGATCACTCCGGCTATCCTCGGGAGCAACACCGCCATCCGCTAACCTCGACATTCATCGCAGTAGCACAAACCACCAGTCCGTGGCTCTCGGCTACACTTCGTGCCCTCGTGCCTATTCCGCGTAGTAAAATTGTCTATCCTTCGCATTCCAGGAAAATCGAGCGTCGCTTCTATCCATTATGCATTCCGACTCAGTTCATCTTCTCCATAACTATCCTGGGTAAGGCCTCACTCTTAATCAGTACCCCTCGACGTCATCGTAGTTCCCACGCTTCTATCCCTTCATTCTTGTAAGCGATCTTCTCCGTGGGGACTCACTGGTGGTTAGCCATGCCCATCCTGATCTTTTCTCCTCTCCACAGCTTCATCTTTTGATCTTTTCATGTGAATGTCTTATTGGTGGCGAGCCAGGCCTTCCCAGAAGCTTCCGCCGCAGGGTCTTATTGGTGGCTAGCCAAGCCCTGCACCAGAGTCTCACGACAGCCGTTCACCCACTCATCTCATCCTGCGCCATCCATCCGCTCTATCCCCCCGCGTGCGCCACCAGCCATGGCCCGGGCACATGACTTTGCATGTTCCATTCTATCCCTCACGCCGAGCCATTGGTGACTAGGCAGCTTTGTGCTTTCGTCCTATCCCCGCTTGTCGCCATTTCATCAGGCTTCATCTCTTTGGCGATCACGTCGCGGTCTCCACATCAGCGGCCTTCCATGCTTTCCCTTTCCTTTCATAGGATCACCCGCAGATGCATCACTTGCATCGTCACCCGTCTCAACGCCCATGTTTGCCCGGTTGGTTGATGTCGTCTCAGTGCCTCTGAATTCCGGGTTGAGCGCTTCGCTCATCGCTGACTCGTCTTCTGTTTCGGGACCAGTGACGTGGCCACCTCTTTGTGCCCGAGTTCTCTCTAGCAGAGAGCCCTTTCCTCTTCCTCTATCCACCATCTTCGTCCCTTCCGCAAACCTGGGTACAGTTGGCATCCATCCGTATCTGCCTCCTCGATCAACGGCTCTATCCCTATCCCGCCCTTTTCCCCATCCGCGTGATGAGCTTCTCACCGAACTATCATCACTCATGGCGTACTTCGGCCACCTAATGATATCCCTTCTCTCCCTATGCAGAGGTGATCGGGTCCTCGCTTTGGGCTCAGCACCATCGGCTCTCGCCCCACCTCTCTCTTTCAGTTGGATTGGACTCGAACTTTCTGCCCTGGTCAGTGGCTCTTGTCTCTTCCCCGTCTCGTCCCTAAGCTCCACATCGACGGTTCTCGTACCTTTCGATTCTATCCTTCTTGGCCACCCCTTCTCGTTCAGCTCCACTAGGCTTACCCCGGCAATTGGATATGCCGTGCCCGCATTAGCCGCACGCGCCTCCGGCTGCGCCTCGTCACGAGAATGTCCGGCTACTCCCATCGAAGCCCAGTTCATCATCATTCCTCCCATCGGTACTGAGCACCAGTATACCTCATTCACCGGCCCTGTCTCCGATCTCTCCCTTCGTAGCCCTAGGTTCCGAATAGCAGATCCAGCAGCATGGCTATATCCATGAAGCTTGTTCTTCTTCCCCTTAATCTCTCCCCATGTCGCGTTGAATGGTATCCCTTCGGTGTCAAACTTCATGTGCTTCGCCATGGGTTGAGTGGGATCTCGCTTTGTTTCTGCAACTATCCTCTCCATGATCTCCAGACAACCATTTGCAGTCTGCACCATCATGTCCCTCGTGCTTTTCGCCCAAGCGTTGTTCCCCCATAACGGCGAGTTAAAACCTGCGGCCATAGCTATCAGCAGCTGATAACTCATAAACTGTCCTCCTCTCCTCAGACACCCTGCATGCATGGAGAAGAACCTCTGCCTCGCTGTCACTACAGCGCGTGCCGCAACCGTCTCAAGGGCTTGCTGGAAATCTGACGCATCCACTATTCCCGAGTGATCTGTGCCACTCTGCTTGTACTCGAAGTTCAGAATCTTCCCGAACGATGTTGCCAGCTCTCTATCCAACATCATCGCATGAATCGCCGCCTCTTCCATAGCGAACCTGTATACCCCCGGTCGTGACGCTGCGATCTCGTACTCAGGCCACAACCCAGCCCTAAAACCTAAGTACCAGTCTTCTGCGGGGTTCAAGCTCGCCAGTATCCCTGCCACCACGTCCCGTTCTATCATGTCTATCCTTTCGGCCACCATTCTGAACGGGATTTTAATCCCTGCGCGGTCGAGGGCTTCCTGTAGCTTGGTCTTCCACATCGTCTTTCTTCCCATAGTCGCGTTTCTATCCGTGATTTCCCACAAATTCGTCCCCATCAGGTAGTCCGGGTAGGATGGCATAGGCTTGCAACACATCGGGCAGATCACTATCCCTTTCGCCATTCTACAGTGGCATGCCAGGCAATGCACGCACTCCTCCGTCATTTCCGACATTATCCATCTCACTCTATCCCGGTATTCATCTGTCCCCAATGTCTTTGATAGTCTATCCCTGTTCACTTGTGAGTCTCCTCTTTCATCGGCTAACATGTCCAGCTCGCAATCACGCATGTACAGAGCCGTGTATGTGTCCTCGAACCAAACTGCTTTCCAACATGCCATTGGTACGGGCCCGAGGAGCATGAAGCGCCCACTTCTTGTTACCACCACGTCGCCTCCGATTAGTGTGAACATCCTCATGTCTATCGCTATTCCGATTCTCCTACCTCGCACAGCCGCCAATCTAAGCGAGTCGTATAGCCATTCTGGCATCCCTCCTTGTGGAAATTCTAGCCCATGTATGCTGCTCACGTCCGATGGCTCAACAGAGTACTTCGTCCAGTGTGCCTTGAGCGTCATCTGCGACCCTCGCAAAGGATTCCTCATGTCGTCCCGATGCCATCCTTCCACTATCACTCCGCTATGCCCTGCCTCTGGCCAAACTATCCCGTCCTTCGCGTATTCTTGCCACTGCGCGTCACCCACCACCATGTATCCGGTGCATGGAAGATCAGCCGGGTGCAGCCTGAACCACAGAGATTCCCGCTCTTCTTTCTGTCCCTCCACTCTGTCTCCAGCCCAACTCTTCAGCATCGCCACGTTCCTCGGCATCCTCATTCCACTCGTGGGTCTCACTGCCAATGGGATGCCCACCTTCAGCTCCTTGGTCTTCGGACATCTATACATTTTGCTGGTGATTTCTATCCCGTAAAACTGTGACAAGTAAGCGATTCTGTACTCGTCGCCTCTCCTGAGCCTATACAAAGATCTCTCGTCGACTTCTTTTCTGATCCTAGACCAGGCTATCCCTCCTCCGTGGTGTTGTTCCGCCCACAGCGCATACTCTATCCCGTTTCCTCTATCGATCGCTGATCCATCTAGCATCGCCTCCTGCGTGCTTCTTCTCATATTCCTCCTGTCGCCCCTTTGTACTGGGTACGCATCTCCTCCCCACGCTGCCAATTCCGCCACTATTCTTGCCATCTCAATGTACACATTCGCAGGGTACGGCTTTTCTATCTCGGTCACTTCTCCTTTGATTCCTAGCTCATTCAGCGTGGCACCTGTCCATGTCGTTACCGAGTCATTAGATACTCCCGTCGCCGTAACTAGCTCCTCTGGCTTTCCCTTTTCTATCCCCATTACCATCCTCGTCTCATCTGCGAGCTGCGAGACTATCCTCTCAAGTACCATCTTGTACTTCTCTAGATTCTCCACCCTTGTTGTCTGCTCCACTATCGGCAATAGCACCACCTCCTCGTCACTATTCCTCATCATCTCGTTTCCGTCTGCATCGCGATTGCCCGTAGGAATCAACGTCAGCTCCCACCTTCCATGAGCCGGATCCCCCTTCACGGTCGGCTCATTCCGGGTTTGTCCTCGATGTCCCTCTTGTCTGCTTTGGCTCTCCTTATCAGGTCCTCTTGGAATCTCCACTCTGCCTCCTCGTCACCCTTGATCTTCTCGACTTGTTCTCGTTTGATTCCGGCCGAGTCCATAATTCCTTTTAAACTCTTCGACGCTGCCATTCCGTATCCCCGCTCCTCCGTACTGCTGGTGTCACGGCCCACCTCAAAGTTTTCTTTCACCTTGTATATTCGGGCGCCCTTAACCGGGTTGTCAAGCTCCACCATGGCCGCACGGCCTCCCAACGAATACTGCTCTATCGGACCTCCAAAATTCCTCGCGCTCTCGGGAACCGCACTCTCATAGTTCGTCGTTCCAGCACTAGTCTTCGGGTCGACGGTGTTCATACTATCATCAGCTGCAGCATGCTCGTCATCCATCTTGTCGGGCTCCTGACTATCCTTGGTCGGATCCGGATCTGTCTTCACGTCCGGCGTTGTCGCTCCTTTCTGGCTATCCTTCTCCGCTCCCTTGTCTTCGGTGTCCTTCTCCTTCTCGGTTTTCGGGAGCTGATCCTCAAGCTGCCTAATTCTATCCATCGCTTTCTTCATAGCCGCTTCGCTTTCCTGCGCACGACGTCGGCTCTCCTTAAGCTCGTCTTCCATGGTTTGGTAACCTCTGAGGCGCTCTTCGGCCTGTTCCAACTTGTCCCTCGCATCCTTCAGCGCGGCCTCTCTCTCCTCTATCTTTTGCAGGCTATCCCTAAGCTCACTCTCCTTGTCCTGGTACTTCTTGAGGTTCTCCTCGGCCTGCTTCCGCATTGTTTCTCTCTCTTTCTCTTCGTCATCCCTGAGTTTGGCAGTTTCCTGGAGCGTCTTCTTTAACTCCGAGAACTCTTGTCCCTGCTCTTGCCCAGCCTGCTTTGTGCCTTGTATTCCTTCTTTAGCTCCTCCAGCTCGGACTCCAACTCTTTCACTCTTCTATCACCGGCAATCTTGCCCTCTTCGCTCGTGCCTTCACTACTGGTGGCTCCACTTCCGCTCGGCGCTGTCTTCTCCATTCTATCCCGGAGCGCCCTGAATTCGTCTCTCATCTCGTTGATGGCTCCGATTCTCATCAGCTCCTCTCTCCTTTCCCTCAAAAGTACCTCGACTTCTGCGACTAGCTTCGCGTTGTTCTCCGCCGCCCTCTCGAGCTCTCCGACCCTTCGTGCTAGTCGATCACGTTCATGAACGGCTACAGCGAGCTCCTCCTTCAGCTTGTGGTTTTCATTCTCAGCGTGCATACTTTCTATTCCCTTGTATCCAACATTGGTCCGTCCACCCCCTCGGGGCTCAACCTTCATATCTTCGAGCTGCCTGCTGAGGTCCTCTATCTTTGTTTTGTCTTCTATCGCCCGCGCCCGCACCTCTGCCGCTATCCCTGCTTTGTCCATTCTCTCCTCTGCCATTCGGCCTATCACCCATTTGCACTTCTCAACCTCAGACACCTTGTCGGCCAGTTTTGCTATCATCCTGGCGACCACCTCCTCCCTCGGCATACCTCGCAGATCTCCCCTCCTCATTACTAGGATATCCCTTTCGCCCAGCTGTACTTCTGCCTCCTTGATATTCTTCCACTCTTCATCTGAGTAGTATTTCCTCCGCTCGTAGTCTTCGTCAAACTCCTCGCACAGCGGGTCATCCTCGTCCTCGTCTATCAATCCCACCATGACCAGTCTTACCGCAACGTTCGTCAGTCTAAACTTCAGTTGTTTGATCCTGTCCTCCGCTTCCTGGAGCCTCTCTCTGTCGGTCATGTTCTCCTTTCCCTTTTGTGTGCTGATCAGCGTTCCGTCTATGATTTTCGTCACCACACTCTCCATCGATGCTCTCATTCTATCGGCCTGTATCATGAAAGGCCTGTGGGTGGGCTCCGCCTCAATGTCGCCGGTCAGAAAGGCCCTCAACTCGCGTGGCACGTCTCTGCCATGTTCCACTCTATCGGATCTGATGTTTGCGGTCGGAGCACGATGAGCAGTTATCGGGTTCGCCGCCACCAATGACATGTTCAGCATCACGGCCTTGGAGTCGTCTGGATCCTGTCGTATGACGGCGGTGTTGTACTTCCTCTCATGCCCCGTCATCGCTCTTTCTCGCATTCTATCCCATCCCATTCGTCTATCCTGTTCATCCATCTCCACAGCCGCCCTCTCTTGTCTATCTCTATATTCCGCCAGTGTCAGTCCCTCCCACGTTTCGGGCATCTCTGTGAGGATCAGAGCAGACGCCATCGACCTCATTACATCCCTGACATTCGTCGCCATCATTTCTGGCCTTTCCAGAGGGTGCATCGGCTCCTTCATTGATGCATCAGCAACTATCGTCCCCAGAGGTCGCGAGCCAAGTCCGTAGAATTCCGCCGCCTCTCTCATGGCCGCGCAGA
Source organism: Symbiodinium natans (assembly GCA_905221605.1). NCBI lineage: Eukaryota > Dinophyceae > Suessiales > Symbiodiniaceae > Symbiodinium > Symbiodinium natans. Next base: position 87,233 of record CAJNDS010000095.1, on the reverse strand, counting down.
AATCCCTCAACTTCGTTAGCGTTGCTAATCCGTACATCATATGTGGGTGGACCATGGGCATCTGGTTGGCACTACGCACAACTCCGTCCAACAGTACCTGCACTGCGTGCAGCTCAGCCATCAACCTATCCCTCCGTTCGAACTGTGGCACCCAGTTCTTGAATATCGCCGACGCACACAACTTCGACGCTCTATCCGTAAGTGTCACTCTCAGCGAATCCACCATGAGTGCGTTCACGAGCTCGTGGGCTGGAAAGTACTGCGTTCTCCCTCGTGCCGCCTCCTCAGTATACAGGTTCGGATGGTAATCTCCCTCAGCCATGTCCCTTTCTACCATAGCCCTGATGGCCGCCTTCTTGGTCTGTGTGAGATAATCAATGGGGTTAAACACGGTCGCGCCTATTCCTTCACCTTCGTCCCGCGTCCACGTCACCCATGATGTGTTTCTAATCACAGCTCCATCCGCCGAGTGTATCATCCAACTCTGTCCCGCCTCGGCCGCCTCGACTACAGCCTCCCATGTTGATCTACGCCTGGCTATCCGATAGTTCATCTTGTAATGAGGAATCATGATTTTCTCCTTCATCTCCTCCGGCTTGATCACCTCCTGCCAGTTTCTGCCCCTCTTCTTTACACCTCCTGCCTCTTCGTCCTCCGGCTCGTTACATTCTTCGGCAAGGGTGAAATCTATCAGCTGTAGATATGCGTACAGTCGCCGTTCTATCCTTGACGGGTTCGCGCCCTTGTCCCTGATCCCTCCTAGGAGGATCCTTTGCATGGTACATCGTGCCCAAAGCGGAAGCTTCTTGATTTCTTCTCTCCTCCTATCCGGTTTCCACCTCTGGATGTCCTCCGGCCGGTATTTCAACTCAAGCTGTTCTTGATACTGTTTCCGGACCTCCTCCCCCAGCTTCGTATTCATGATGTTCGCGAATTCCGGCCGCCTTCCTTGGTGCTGTTCTATCCTTTTCTTGATCTCTGCCGCTACCGTCCCAGCTCCGGCGCTGTTCAAACCTGCCATCAGGTCTTCTATCGTAACATCCTTCAGCACCTTGTACATCAAGTCCTCCAAGTTGAAAATGGAGAAATTCACTCCCCTTATCAACAGCCGGTCGCTCACCTCAGGGCCCAGGCGCTGCGTAACCTCCCTTACCCTTTGTGCTCGAAGTTCTCTATCCAGTTCCATCGGCCCCAGATTGCTCGCTCTGCGTTCTATCGCTATTTCCGTAGCCCTCCTCCACTGTTCCCTCCTCACGTCAGGGTTCGCTCTCCAGAAACCCATTCCCTCAACCCTGTAATCTCTGGCAATCGCTTGAATCTCCTCACGCCAATTTGGTGACTCCCTCAAACTCGCGGCTGCCATTCTCAATCTTCTCCTAGCATCGGGTTCCACGCTATCCTCCATCAGCTCAGGTGCCTGTGGTCTTTCTAGACATCTATCCAGATTCCATTCCGGAAGAACTCCGCTTTCGTCAGTGGCGATCTTTCCCAACGTCATAAAAACATCCATGAAGTCCAGTTTCGCCTCCGGTTTGTCCACGACCACTATTCCTGCGGCGACCATGAGCTCGTGTGGCTCGAAAAGGTCTATCTCTTCCCATGGCATCCCCTCCGCTGCTAGTCTCTCGGTCAGCCGTGCAACTATCCTCCTTGGATCGTATTCAGGTAGATATGAATTCTGCACGATCGCCGCCAACACCACCGATGGTGGCCTGCCCTTTACCAAGGTACTATACTTTCCCACTTGTCCCAGCTCCTTCTCGCAGACCGGGCACACAGCGCCTTCACACGGAAATGCTTCGCCATTGCTATCTACCCCCGTATATCCCAACCACCAAGCAAAGCACGCATGACAATGGTATCCCCAGCATATCCTTCTAAGCCACTCGACCGGCTCGCTGAAGCTATGTATTCCCGACCCTCTCGTGTTGCTCTCCTCTACCGGGTTCTCCCGGGTGACCCGCTCATGCACCGCGTCCGTCATCTTCTTCACGAGCTCGTCCCTCTCCGCCCTCGCTTCGTCCAACCACGGGAATGGGAAGTTGTGTTTCTGGTTCCATACATCCTCCACGACTCGCCTATAAATCTCCGGGTTCTGTCGTGCTACATGACTATCCTCTTCCCTGTCAGCTATCGTATCAACTCCGTGTCCAAACAACTCCGAGAACCCTTGACCTCTCTCGTTCTCACTATCGGGCTCCATCGCCTCATGAGCTTCCACGCCCTCCATCTTGCTATCCATCTCCGGACTCTCGGGCTTGTTCATCTCTCCTCCCGCATCTATCTGCATTGTGGCGTCCTTTGCTTCCCTCGCGTTCACCCCGTGCTCTTCAGCCTCGGCCACCGAGTCGAGCGGTTCAGGTCTTATCCCTGTTGCGCTCCTCCTGCCCTTGAGTGCCTCCTTGAGCGCATCCTCCTTGATTTCTTCTATCCACCGATAATAGTCTGCCGGATAGCCTTGGCCCATGCTCTCTATCCTTCTCATCGAACTGATGATCTCCTCGAACAGCGTGCTGTCGTTCCCTATCATCTCCACAATATCAGTCTCAGGCTTAACCAGCATCATGTTCTGCGCTATCCACCATGCCATGGTGTTGGCCCATTCCCTCGGGAACTTCATGTCTTCAAGAATCATCGTCCTGACGAATTTGGCCAGCCATATTCTCACCACATAATTCGAAAACTCGATTTTATTCAGGGGAGTAGTGCCCCCCGTCTCGGATCCAAATCCTTGCTTTGTCACCTCCTCCACCATGTCCGCAACGTCCATGCTGTCCGGGTACCCCCCGGTACCGGCTTCTATCCTCGTCATCACGCGATCTATCAAATGCTCCCCGGCCCTCTGGACTACCTCGAACAACTTCGTCTCCCATAGCATCTCGAGCTCTTCATAACCTAGGGAAAGCGTCTCTGGTTCTATCATTACGTTGTATATAATCCACCGCATCTCCACCTCTATCTCATCCGCGTCGTTGGATGTAGGCTTCACTCTAGGCTCACTCGGCGGCGGTGAAATCGATGTAGGCTTGTGTCCAGGCCGGCCTAGTCTGCCTCCGTCAGCTCTCAACTCTGGCACGGTCCCCAATATTCCATTCATGCCCATCCACACACGATAGAATTGCTCTACCCACTTCCTCATGCCTCCGACGTTGCTCTCAACGTTCAATATCCTGCTTCTCATCAAAGTTCCCAAAGCTATCCCGGTGTATGACGGTTCGGTGCCAGGCCTCGTCCCCGACAGCACCTGTGAGTCATATATTCCCGCCTTCACAATGTCGTACACTTCTTTGGGTGTGATCTCATCGGTAACCTCCCTCGGGCACGTCGCTCTAATCATCCTGCGTATCACCTGTACCACTATCGTTGTCCATGCCATCGGTGGGGCTCCATAACAGCGAATCCAGTGCTGCATTTCTATCAAATGCCCCTCCCCCAGCACCTGTCCTGCCCTCGTATTCCTCGACCATGGGGCCTCTATCACAGGCGATCCCTCTTCTTCCATCCTCAATCTCAATATCCCCCCGCTCTCTCCAGTACCCACGCATTCCACTCGATCCAGTTCTGTCCCGTCGGCAACTACTCCCACCGTGCCTCCAGATCCTATCACCATCGGTCCTTCGCCACTGTCTCCGCTTCTCGTTTCCTGCTGCGTCTCTCTATCCGAATATTCCTGCTCGGACTTGAGGTCGCTCAGGGTCTTGATGTTGCTACCCGTCCCAGCACCACCCTTCCATCTGGGAGCCTGCATAACCGCCCCCTTGGTATCGCCTCGTGTTGGCACCGGTGGAGCCGGCGGTCTATCCCCTTGATCACCTATCCCAGCGGTTCCCCTAAGTGCTCCGCCATCTCTGCCATCTCCCGCCTTTTCCCCGGCACTTTTTCTCTTCTCGTCTCTTGCTTGCTTCTCTTGTCGTTGGTTCGCGAGCTCCTGAGCACTCTCGAGCAGCTCCTTCCTCTTCTTCGCCTCCCGGTTTTCTTTCTTCGCCTTCTTTTGTTCTGACCGACTCCTCACGGTGGCGAAACCCTCGTCACTGCCTTCCTTGCACTCCTCAGTTATCGATGCGTCTCCCTCTCGAGCAGATTGGTTCTCCGGTCTATCCTCACCCATAGCATCATCCTCTTCTCCATCCGACTCTGCATCGTCTTCCATCATCTCTGCGTCATCTGCCATCGCCTTCAGCTGCCCGATAGCCGCCATAGCCCTTAGAGCTTGATACTCGGGGTCCTTCATGTGGAAGCCGGCCGCCGTGTAAATGATCACTTTCATCCGGTGCCAAGAACCCCTATCTCCGGCTGACACACAGTGAGCTTCGGACTTACCACACATTGTCTTCCACACCGACTCGTCTATCCTGGCAGCCATCTCCGTATACACCCCTTGTCTATCCGATGTCCTAAGGCTCTCCGTGGCTCCCGTGATCTTTGTCTCTGGCACAATCACTTTCGTTTTCAGTGACCGGTCTGCCTTCGCCACTTCTATCCAGCGTCTGAGCCAGACTCCAACCTCTCCAATGCTATCCCTGCCCTCCTCGCTGATCACCTCCCTAATAGCTGAAGTTTCCCTATCATATAACTCCATGTCTCGCGGGGTCGGCCACATCATTCCAAACATCGAGATGAACAGGATCTGCGCCCAGAAGCCGAACGTTCGCCCGGCACTGATGTACAACTTTCCCGCGTCCACCCCTATTCGAGGAAACGCCGTACGCATAACGTTCCAAGGCAGAGTGATGATTCCAGACTTCTTCATCAGTTTATCCATGGCTTCTCCAGCCCTTATCAGCTCCTTAGCCTCCTCCCTGACTCTGTAGTTAGTGGGGAATCCATTCTCTTCGAAATTTCCGGGCCCTACCCAGAGCACATTGGCATTGGCTTTCCTGATCGTCTCCCTCGTCTCCCTCGCCACCTTGGTCTTATCCACCCAGTCTATCCATTCCGCCACGGTTTTGCCATCTTTGTACACACGTTTGGATCTACATCTCTCGGCGAATCGCGGCACAAGTGCATGTATCTCTGGGAATCTCAGTGTTTCAAACCATGGATCGCAAGCCTTCGTTCTTGGTTTGTTGTGGAAACACACCGCCTTATTACCCGTTAACATCCACTTGTCTAGTAGCCTCCCGTCGTCGTTGGCGGCCTTTCCTATCGGTTCCTCCTCGATGTCTCTATCCGTGTCCGAGTCCACGCTTTTGGGACTACATTCATCCTGTTTACTCTCCGATCCTCCTCGGACTGGAATTTCCTCGCACGGGCAATTCAATCGCAAGAGGCGCTGGCATAGCAGGATAGATGTAGTCACTCCGCTCACTTTCACTAACGACCGTTGACATTCTATCCACCATGTATGGGATATCCCCGATGACTTTTAGTACTATCAAGCTCGAATCAGGCTTGACGAACACGGGGTTCGCGCCCGCCAGCCAATGGAACGAATATCCCATTTTCATACATCTCCTCCCCATCGATAGAACAGCGGGAGTACTCTCGAGCATTCTAATCCTCATCGTCTCAGGCATCCCTTGAATATCCATGCATATTTCTTGCTTTGACGTGGTGTTGCCGTTGGCGGTGTTGAACCGCACTTTCTTCGCCTCAATAGCCATATCTTTTTCATCCTGGGTGAGGTCTGCTTCTGCTATCAGATCCATAGCGCACCCCGAGTCTATCATCCATCGTCTCATTACCGATGGCAAACAATGCTGTGCAGACGCCGCCGGTTGACTATCCTCTCGACTATCCACGCGGAATCTCTCGTCGACTATACCTATTCTCCTGCATTCCTCCACTATCCTATCAGCCAGTCTTGAAGCATCCTCGCCTTGCTCTCCGGCAAGTATGTCCAGCACGACCTCTTCGGCTAGGGATATTCCTCGTAGCCTTGCCTTTGCCTCCTCAATCACGGGATATCGTTTCACATCATGTACATACCCCTTCTTGTGTACGTTTTTGCACTTTCGTACCATCTTGTCAGCTGTGTGTCCTTTCCAATAGCATATATCCAGTCCTGCTATCCCCGTCTCTTCGGAGCCCAACCCCTTGACTCGCCTATTACCCTTCTTCACTCGCTCCCTGCCTGTCGTTGTCACTAGTATTCCCCTATGCGTGCTTTCGGCGCCATCGTCTCTTTGTCGTACCACAGGCATGGCCGCATACACCTGACTATCCTCGCTGGCCTGTGGGTTTCGGCCCGCCCCTAGCGAAAACTTGGCCCTATGTGGACTCGATGGCCTTGTCTCCTTCTGCTCTATCTCTACTGTCTCAAAAGCCTCCCTAATGCTATTCGGGATAGCCTCGTGGAGCATTTTACACTTGTCATTTCTGCAGCTGCCGTACCGAAAATGCTCAAAGCAGTATCCCGCCTTCTTGAGGACCTCTTCCGCCTGACTATACAGATAAATGTCGCGCGAATGTTTGCAGTCCGCCGCAGTCATTGGGCAAGTTCCACGCGTATAGGGGTAGCAGACCCCTCTTTTTCCAAACGGCGACTTGGATCCATATCTATTCTTCGGGTCATCGGCTCTCCCCGCCTGCGAAAGTCCGTCCCTGCCTCTTCCCACAGATATCCCTCTTCCGTAGCTATTTCCCCCTGCGGGCGATGAACTCCTCGGTCTATCATCAGCGTACGCGCTTCTTCTATTCACCGGTGCTCTATAGGATCCCTGCTGAGCCGGCATCGCAGCATATCCAGTCGTGAACGCCTGTCGGCTCACCCGCATTGAGGCCTCATCTATGTTCTTGTCCGCTCTCCACATCTCCAGTCTATCCTTGATTCTCTTTCGCAACCAGGTATGCGTCTTGGACTCATCCGGAAGCAATCTCCATGCCTCAGCACCTGAACTCTCTGCGCTTTCGAATGCAACATCCATCCCAGCTGTTGCTCGCTCCAGGTATTGCCTTTCAGCCCTATAAGGTTCGTGTGTGCCAGATCCCATCTAGTCATAAACTCCTCCAGTGCCTCTTCTTCGGGCTTCCCCGGGAAATTCATCACCTTCGTGCTACTCAGGCCATCGTACAGTACCTGACTCTCTTTAGCAATCGGGATCTCAACATGCTTTACTATCAGCGTAAGCAATCTCATGGCCGTCATCGGTTTTCCATCTCCCACTTGCTGAGTCTTGTACATCTCCATCTTCACCTTCGCCGACAAGGACTCTGACTTTATTGCTCTCTTCAATCCGCTAAAAAGCTGGTTCTCTAACGCAGGATACTTGAGTTCCATGTCTATCATCGCTTCGCTCCTCTCGCGTACCCTCAATACCTGCGTGTATGCATAGTCCCCGTCGTACAGATACGCAGCCTTCGCAGTGTGTGCAACATCGCCCAGCCACAGTCCTACTTCCCCGGATGATGGCTCCTTCGCTATCGATATCTCGTTGCATTTCTCCATCCCTCTGGTGTCCTTGAACTTGTTATACCCTCCGCCTACCGGATTTCTGAACCTGGCATCATCCCCCTCATGATCGCGTCCACTCTGCGGCCTCGGAAGTCCTGTCCCCGCATATCCTCCGGCATCGCACCCCCTTCTATCAGTGGAGCACAGCATGCACAAGTCATCATGGTATTCATAGCAATTACCACACACTTCTCTTCCGCATCCTTGGCACGCAATCATCATTTCCGCTTGTCTAACACAAACGGGGCACCTTCTAATCCTAGTCTCTTCCCCCAACAAACCTCCATCTCCTTGTCTATCCTTTCTTCCATGCTCCCTTCTATCCCCAAAGGAACTCGGCGCAGGCGTGGCACCGGCACTTGGTCTTGCGGAGCCGGCGTTCGAAGCACCTCCCACACCCGGCGCTGGCATGGCGTACTCGGAGCTTTGCTTGCCGATCTCACCGATTCTATGCCACATGCTATCCAGTTCTGCTTTAAGGCTATCGTTTCGTCTCACCTGCTCCAGTCTCCGTTCATACTCCCGTACCGTTGCCTCCAACTGCTCGTTCTTCTCCTTGAGTTCTAGCATCTCTCTACCTCGGAGATCAAGATCCGCTCTCATTTTAGATATCTCATCTCTGCTGTCCCGAACCATCCGCGCTACCGACTCTGTCACCCCCTTGTTCTCCCCCTTCATGCTTTCTATTTCGCTGATCAGGCTAGCGTTCTCCTTCACGATCCGCTCATTCACCGTGGTTAATCCCTGCAATTGACCAGTGATCTTGGCTACCTGTTGTTCTAACACAATGCATCTGTTCTCGATCCTCCGATCAACTACGGGACCCGTCATCTCCGGCCTCGAAGCCTCCATTCCTCGGGCGTTGTCGCTCCTGGCTCTTCCATCGGCTCCCCCACTTCCGCCGGGACCATCTCGCCCGCGTGACATCGTCGGTGGCTTTCCTATCTCCGCGCTGTTTCCTCGCGTTTTGCCTATCCCTTCGTTCCGTGTGCTCTCATCAATTCGAGCATTGACAAGGATAAATTCGCCCGTGACCCTCTTCTGCTCATCTATCATACGGCTCGACATTGACTCCATAGTCTTTTCCATCTTTCGCACAGTATCTTTCACCCAGGCCTGTTCTCCGTTTCTCTTTTCATCAACCCGCTCGGTCCTTGCCACGACATTCTCGCAAGTCTTGTGAACCTTTGTCATGCCCGCCACAATCTCGGCCACGCTCTTGCGGTTCTTTATCACCTCTCTCGCGACGGTCATTATGTGTTCCTTCTGTGCCAAAACCACTTCACTCAGCTTCTTGGTCTCTATACGCACTGCTCCATCTATGCACAAGCCGTGACCCTCGCCAGGCTCTCTGCACCCGCATCCAGGACTTTTTCCTTGACTATTACAATGGGACGACGACGCTGTATCTATTCCGGCCTTCTGGCTCCCCTTGGACTTCAACTTCCTTAGTTCCTCGCCCGCTAACTTGATCTGGTCCCATTGTCTATTCAAAACTGTCTCCACTTTATCGAGCCTCTCATTCTTCCATGTTCCATTCTCATGTCGCATTTGCATGCTCGAGAAGACCACTCCTATGCCACGTCTTACCTCATTCAATCCTGTCTCTAACGTGGCGATCTTCGTCCCGGCACTCTGTTTGGCTATGTCCGCTGAATGCTCCGCTGTGTACAATCGCTCCTCCACTCCCTTCAACCTAGTCGTGACAGAGGTCTTGAGCACCTTCACGTTTTCAACCTGCCGTCTCATTCTCCGTGCGAGCTGCATTGCTCCCTCGGTCAGTTGTGGAGCCATTGCATCATCCATCCTATCCTCGCTGACGCTCCCGTCCATGATCCGACTCATCTCTTTCAGCTCCTGCGACAGTGTTGTCTTGGTATCTATCTGCTGCGATTCTATCCAACCTTTCCAGTGCTTCACCTCCTCCTCGCATTCCACCAATCTCTTGCTCACGACGTCCGCCTTTTCCGCTGAACTATTAGCAATTGCACTTGCACATTCACTTGCCACTTTAAGCTTGGCTACGTCGGTCTGCGTGTCCACAACCACCGTCTGTAAATCATCTATCCTGCCGTCTATCTCTCCTAACGAAGACTTGTCCGGATCGGCAGGAGTTCTCACCTTTGCCCGCCTAGGTGGGGATGATGTTGCCCTCATCTCATCGTTCCTGCCTCGTCCTTCAGGAGGAGTATTGATCCCGAAGTGCTCGTATTGCCCACCTATCCCAGGGGATCGTGGAGCCGGGGATCGATTGCCCCATCCCTCGCTACCCTGATCGGGGTGATCATTCCTGCCTGATGGATCGGTCCCCCAATTTCTGTCGATTTCGACTTCTTGGCTGCGGGGACGCTCTCGGCTATCTGGTTCATCTCCTTAACGGCCTGCTCCGCTCGTTGCTTACGCAGTCCCTCATCCATCTTGCCTATCTTGCTGGTGGTACCAACTCCATTTTCCGATCCACCCGGGCTATCCCTCTTCAATGATGTAGATCGACCACCTGAGTGTCCACTATCCGACCCCATCGACATCTTTCGTGACCTGTCTTTCTCTACCCCTGCGATCTCGGCACCATATATCCCAGCGTTCCACCGTTCCTGCGAATCCGATTGCATCGTCATGGGCGTTGATCCAGGCTCTCCTGGTCCCTGATCTGTGAAGAACTTCGCAAAGTCCACGTCAGTGATGACCCCCGTTTCCTCGAGAGTACTCCTGATCCCATGTGATCCCCACTCTATTCCGATCGTCGTAGTCTGGTCCATCCCCACATCTTTCAATGCTCCAATGTTCCCGCCTGGCGATGTCTCCGAGAGGCCTGTAGATGAGAACACAGACAGCGCTCTATCCTCACTCTCACTGACCGCGTTCTGCGTTACCGCTGAAGATCCGTTAGCTATCAACTCCAGATCTGTAGGATCGGCACGGACGTTCCCAATCATGGCCGCACTACTCGAATATACTCCGGGGACGAGATCATCCCCATTCCCTCTGCCCATCCAATGTCCGCTATCCACACCTCTCGTGCGATCACCCCCAACACCGAGCTCGCCACTGTTCATCATCACATCTATTCCATCATCATTTCTCCTGGTCGTCCTATCGTGATCTGACGATGATGACACCGCAAGGCTATCCACTCTATCCTCGATCGCCATCTCTATCCTGGAGCCACTGATTCCCTTGGCACCTCCCGTCAACTCGTACTCCGCTCCGTGGGACATATTCTCGGAGGGGATGACGAACGGTCCTTCTTCCGTTCTTCCACCTATTCCAGCCAGATCCTCGATAGCAAGCGTCGGGGTCCTGGCGTTTCCTGCTTCTATCCCGCCTCTTCCGGCCCTGTACTCATTCAAATCCGTAGCTCCCATGATTGGATCGAATACTACAGGACTGCTTGCAAGCATGCTAAGCTGCATCACGGCATCCCCTCTACCTGCGGGACTGCGAGCAACTCCCGCAATTCTTCGCCTGGGTCCCTCCCCTGAGTGCTTGACGCGTCCGCTATCCCGGCATAGCCCAGCCCTCCCGACTTCCCCACACTATCCAGCGTCGCCACGATCTCCAAGCTTCTATCCGGCAGTCCTGGCGGTGGCCCTGGCACTAACATACTATCCGCAGCGCTCGACCTAACGTCTACAGTAAGCGGTCCTGACAAGCTGAGGCCGAAACGATCTCTATCAGCATTGCTATCCGTCTCCATTCCTGTCCTTCCACTATTCCGTCCGTCGTCGATGAAGTCCATGTTCTCGACGTCGGCTATACTTCGCACGTGACTATCAGCGGCGGCCACATTCTGATTGACCGCATTGACCTGGTCCTCGAGGAATCTATTCCCTGTTCCTAACACATCACTATCGCTAGACTCACTGCTCCCAATGCTATCACGTGTGGACATTGCTGCAGTCAATGAACACAAATGACAAATGCGGAAAACTTCGCTATGCAAGTGGTACCTCTTCGCTATACCAAGAAAAACTTCTCGAACAGCTCGTCCAGGCCAAGCAACAAGGCTCTTAACCTGTGCGAAGTGTCCAAACCAATGAAAACTTGCGCAACCCGTTCCAGTAACTAGCTCAGGCCACACGAGGAGAAAGAAGTTGTATATTTACAGTTGTAGGTTGTAATGTTGCACCAGAAGTAACAGTATCCCTGTCAACGGGGAACTCAAGGTAGCTAGCCAATCGTTCCGAGCCACTCCCGACGTTAACTATCGGAAGGATCCCCAGAGTTCCTATCTCCAGGGGGTGGTAACCTATCGCTCTAGATGTATCCACTAGCCGTCCGGCTGCGTGTTGTACACCTATCCCGATATTCACCTGAACAGCCACCTGCCCTCAGTATCCTCCGGCCTCCGGCTATGAGTTGTAAAGAGGACAGACAACTATCCCAAAGGTTAGGGAAGGATCTATCCCTCGTCAACGCTCGATCCTTTTAGCTCCTCTGGCCTCCGGCTGCGAGTTGGCTACTCAGATCCACAACGTACAGGGATACTATCCACGGGGGCGAAAACTGTACAAATCTGGCTGCTACGATACTAAGAAGGGCCCTTCTTGAGCAGCTCGCGGCTGCGAACGGACACGAAGTCCATATGCTATCCAGGCTCGTCCACGAGGAGGTCGGCATCTATCCCAGGCCCAAACCCGAAATCATTGTACAAGCTAAGTTCGCACCCCATGAAATTGACTTGACCTCTTTGTGCTAAACACATGGGGGGGGGGGTTGGACAGCTCAGCTTGCGGCTCCTTCTATGTCTACCGACTACCTGTCATAGGATAAGACTCTAAAGTCGGGGCGCCTCCTCGCACTCCGCAGATTCTACCAGTAGGGGCCTGTATAGGGGCTCAAGCTTTCAGAAACTGGATTCTTCGAGATATGCTGACCTTCACAGCTCCAGACAGCCCTGAAGACTCCAAAAGTCCAAAAGTCGAAGGCGCCCTTTTTCCCTCCCCCAAGGCGGCTCCCCCTTCTCTTCCTCTTTTCCCTTTTCGCTTTCGCTTTCGCTTTCGTTGGGGGCATCCTGGTGAGGTCGCAGCGTCGGAGTCGGAGCCCCCGGTCCCCGGCCTCAAAACTTCGAGGCTGAGGGAAAAAAGGGCGTCCAGGGAAGTCGTAGACACACCCCCCTATAATGCTCTAGGGCTTGAAGTTATTTAAAGTTTCGAGTTCGCCTCAAGGGAGGGGCGAAGAGGCACTCCATGGACTTTGGGGGGGCTATTTAGAGGGTTCCAGACCATGGCTTCCACCGCACGAAGAACCCAGCTCGCCCTGCAGAAATCCTCCCAGACCCCCGGCCCGGTAGAAATGCTGCAAAAACCACAGCAGAAATGCTGCAAAAACCAAGGGAACCCACTGGGAGCCCGAACCCACTGGGAGCCCAGCAGAAATGCTGCAAAAACCCAGCAGAAATGCTGCAAAAAACAAGGGAACCCACTGGGAGCCCGAACCCACTGGGAGCCCAGCAGAAATGCTGCAAAAACCAAGGGAACCCACTGGGAGCCCAGCAGAAATGCTGCAAAAACCAAGGGAACCCACTGGGAGCCCAGCAGAAAAATACTGCAAAAACCAAGGGAACCCACTTCCACACCCTTTGGGTATTATATGATTCATAGTTCGGAGAATAGAACGGTGTCAAAAGACATACACCTTGTCGACGCTGACCGGCGGGCTTGAAGAGTATTATACACCGGCATTTTCCTAAAGGGTGTTATGAGCTTTCCTAAAGGGTGTTATGAGCTACGGTGCTATAAGCAAATGGAGGGATTTTTTGGGCTGAGCATCTCAATTTACTTAACATTGAAGTGTTTGGCTTGCAGAGCAGCGTGTTTGGCTTAGAGGTGCGTCTGGGCGGGTCTTGGAGGGGCGTGTTTGGCTTAGAGGTGCGTCTTGCAGGGGTGTAGAGGTGCGTCTGGGAGAGTCTTGTGTGGGGGGTGTTTGGCTTAGAGGTGCGTCTTGGAGGGAAGTGTTTGGCTTAGAGGTGCGTCTGGGCGGGTCTTGTCCGGGCGTGTTTGGCTCAGAGGTGCGTCTTGCCGGGGTGTGGTTGCGGTGCCATAAGCAAATGAAATGGGCAGACCAAATAGCTCGCGCCAGGAATCTTGGCAACGAAATGAAGACGAAATGAACGGAAAAGCCAAGTCTACCGGTCTGAAACCCACCGAAACCCAGTGACTTCACAACCTTCTCGCACCAAAAAAGGACTTGTTTTGGCTCTTCCTTAAGACTACTATTTTTTGCGCGAAAGAATCCATCTTTTCGTGCGACAAGACCGTTGGGGAGTTTTGGATGGGTTTTGGGTGGGTTTGACGCGGTCTTTTTGCACAAATAGGCAAAACCCGCTATTGGGCGGGACACTAAGGCATGGGAGCTAATTCTGAGCCTTGGGAGTTAACTTTGAAGGAGCGAGTTTTTGGCATTCTGGGAGCTAATTTTGAGCTCCGGAAGTTAATTTTGAGCTTCCGGGAGCTAATTTTGAGCTCCGGGAGGTAATTTTGAGCCTCCGGGAACTAATTTTTGAAGTTCGGGAGCTAATTTTGAGCTTTGGGAGCTAATTTTGAGCTCCGGGAGCTAATTTCAGCTCCGGGAGTTAATTTTCAGCTCCGGGAGCTAATTTAGAGGTTTGTCTTGTGTTTTTGGCTTGGAGAGCGGCGTGTTTGGCTTTAGAGGTGCGTCTGGGCGGGTCTTGGAGGGGCGTGTTTGGCTTAGAGGTGCGTCTTGCAGGGGTGTGGTTGGGCGGTGCAATAAGCAAATGGGATGGGCAGGCTTAGAGGTGCGTCTTGCAGGGGTGTGGTTGGGCGGTGCAATAAGCAAATGGGATGGGCAGATGTTTAAAATTTTGCTGCGTCTTGCAGGGGTGTGGTTGGGCGGTGCAATAAGCAAATGGGATGGGCAGCTTCCTCACAAGAGCCGAAAAGAGGGTGGTTTAAGTAAATTGAGATGTTCAGCCCGAAATAGCACGCTTTGCAGGAATCCGGTAATATAATATTGTCAGACACGGACGGGATCCCACCACCCACCTCTGGGTTTATTATTATACATCCCAATGCGGGGGTGAAGTGGGTTCGCCACGCCTGCCAGGGTTTCGAGTGGGTTTGGGATGGGTTTTGGGTGGGTTTTGGGCGGTTTTGGGTGGGTTTCGGTGGGTTTTGCGTGGGTTTTGCGTGGGTTTGAGTGGGCTTGGGATGGGTTTTGGGTGGGTTTTGGGTGGGTTTGGGTGTTTGGCTTAGAGGTTTGTCTTGTGTTTTTGGCTTGGAGAGCGGCGGGGCGTGTTTGGCTTAGAGGTGCGTCTTGCAGGGGTGTGGTTGGGCGGTGCAATAAGCAAATGGGATGGGCAGGCTTAGAGGTGCGTCTTGCAGGGGTGTGGTTGGGCGGTGCAATAAGCAAATGGGATGGGCAGATGTTTAAAATTTTGCTGCGTCTTGCAGGGGTGTGGTTGGGCGGTGCAATAAGCAGGGCCCATCTTGGGGGGCGGGGCAAACAAGTCCAGGCCATTCTCTCACTTCTTGGGCCCATCTTGGGGGGGCGGGGCAAACAAGTCCAGGCCATTCTCTCACTTCTTGGGCCCATCGGGGCACACAAGTCCAAGAAGTGAGAGAATGACCTGGACTTGTTTGCCCCGCCCCCCAAGATGGGCCCAAGAAGTGAGAGAATGGCCTGGACTTGTTTGTCCCGCCCCCCAAGGTGGGCAAGAAGTGAGAGAATGGCCTGGACTTGTTTGCCCCGCCCCCCAAGATGGGCCCAAGAAGTGAGAGAATGGCCTGGACTTGTTTGCCCCGCCGCCCAAGGTGGGCCCAAGAAGTGAGAGAATGGCCTGGACTTGTTTGCCCCGAACCCCAAGATGGGCCCAAGAAGCGAGAGAATGGCCTGGACTTGTTTGCCCGGCCCCCCAAGATGGGCCCAAGAAGTGAGAGAATGGCCTGGACTTGTTTGCCCCGCCCGCCAAGATGGGCCCAAGAAGTGAGAGAATGGCCTGGACTTGTTTGCCCCACCCCCCAAGATGGGCCCAAGAAGTGAGAGAATGGCCTGGACTTGTTTGCCCCGCCAGCCAAGATGGGCCCAAGAAGTGAGAGAATGGCCTGGATTTGTTTGCCCCGCCCCCCAAGATGGGCCCAAGAAGTGAGAGAATGGCCTGGACTTGTTTGCCCCGCCCCCCAAGATGGGCCCAAGAAGTGAGAGAATGGCCTGGACTTGTTTGCCCCGCCCCCCAAGATGGGCCCAAGAAGTGAGAGAATGGCCTGGACTTGTTTGCCCCACCCCCAAGCTGGGCCCAAGAAGTGAGAGAATGGCCTGGACTTGTTTGCCCCGCCCCTCAAGATGGGCCCAAGAAGTAAGAGAATGGCCTGGAAGTGAGAGAATTGCCTGGACTTGTTTGCCCTGCCCCCCAAGACGGGCCCAAGAAGTGAGAAAATGGCCTGGACTTGTTTGCCCCACCCCCCTAAGATGGGCCCAAGAAGTGAGAGAATGGCCTGGACTTGTTTGCCCCGCCCCCCAAGATGGGCCCAAGAAGTGAGAATGGCCTGGACTTGTTTGCCCCGCCCCCCAAGATGGGCCCAAGAAGTGAGAGAATGGCCTGGACTTGTTTGCCCCGCCCCGCCCCCCAAGATGGGCCCAAGAAGTGAGAGAATGGCCTGAACCCACCGAAACCCACCCAAACCCGCCCAAAACCCACCCAAAACCCATCCCAAACCCACTCGAAACCCTGGCAGGCGTGGCGAACCCACTTCACCCCCGCATTGGGATTTATAATAATAAACCCAGAGGTGGGTGGTGGGATCCCGTCCGTGTCTGACAATATTATATTACCGGATTCCTGCAAAGCGTGCTATTTCGGGCTGAACATCTCAATTTACTTAAACCACCCTCTTATCGGCTCTTGTGAGGAAGCAGGATTTTAAACATCTGCCCATCCCATTTGCTTATTGCACCGCCCAACCACCCGTGAGGAAGCAGGATTTTAAACATCTGCCCATCCCATTTGCTTATTGCACCGCCCAACCACACCCCTGCAAGACGCACCTCTAAGCCAAACACGCCCCTCCAAGACCCGCCCAGACGCACCTCTAAAGCCAAACACGCCGCTCTCCAAGCCAAAACACTTCCCTCCAAGACACACCTCTAAGCCAAACACCCAAACCCACCCAAAACCCACCCAAAACCCATCCCAAGCCCACTCAAACCCACGCAAAACCCACGCAAAACCCACCGAAACCCACCCAAACCCGCCCAAAACCCACCCAAAACCCATCCCAAACCCACTCGAAACCCTGGCAGGCGTGGCGAACCCACTTCACCCCCGCATTGGGATTTATAATAATAAACCCAGAGGTGGGTGGTGGGATCCCGTCCGTGTCTGACAATATTATATTACCGGATTCCTGCAAAGCGTGCTATTTCGGGCTGAACATCTCAATTTACTTAAACCACCCTCTTATCGGCTCTTGTGAGGAAGCAGGATTTTAAACATCTGCCCATCCCATTTGCTTATTGCACCGCCCAACCACCCGTGAGGAAGCAGGATTTTAAACATCTGCCCATCCCATTTGCTTATTGCACCGCCCAACCACACCCCTGCAAGACGCACCTCTAAGCCAAACACGCCCCTCCAAGACCCGCCCAGACGCACCTCTAAAGCCAAACACGCCGCTCTCCAAGCCAAAACACTTGCCCATCCCATTTGCTTATTGCACCGCCCAACCACCCGTGAGGAAGCAGGATTTTAAACATCTGCCCATCCCATTTGCTTATTGCACCGCCCAACCACACCCCTGCAAGACGCACCTCTAAGCCAAACACGCCCCTCCAAGACCCGCCCAGACGCACCTCTAAAGCCAAACACGCCGCTCTCCAAGCCAAAACACTTCCCTCCAAGACACACCTCTAAGCCAAACACCCAAACCCACCCAAAACCCACCCAAAACCCATCCCAAGCCCACTCAAACCCACGCAAAACCCACGCAAAACCCACCGAAACCCACCCAAACCCGCCCAAAACCCACCCAAAACCCATCCCAAACCCACTCGAAACCCTGGCAGGCGTGGCGAACCCACTTCACCCCCGCATTGGGATTTATAATAATAAACCCAGAGGTGGGTGGTGGGATCCCGTCCGTGTCTGACAATATTATATTACCGGATTCCTGCAAAGCGTGCTATTTCGGGCTGAACATCTCAATTTACTTAAACCACCCTCTTATCGGCTCTTGTGAGGAAGCAGGATTTTAAACATCTGCCCATCCCATTTGCTTATTGCACCGCCCACACCCCCTGGCTTGCAAAGCGGCGTGTTTGGCTTAGAGGTGCGTCTGGACGGGTCTTGGAGGGGCGTGTTTGGGCCATAGAACCTTTTCGCAGAGCAAGCAGACCTGGGACCTTACAGCCCTACTATGGGGGAAAGCAAAAACAGGCCTGCCCTACACAGCCCTACTATGGGGAAAAAGCAAAAACAGGCCTACACCCCTGGCTTGCAGAGCGGCGTGTTTGGTCTTGGAGGGGAGTGTTTGGCTTAGAGGTGCAGGGGTGTGGTTGGGCGGTGCCGTAAGCAAATGAAATGGGCATGCCCTAAGCAGCCCTACTATGGGGAAAAAGCAAAAACAGGCCTACACCCCCTGGCTTGCAGAGCGGCGTGTTTGGCTTAGAGGTGCGTCTGGGCGGGTCTTGGAGGGGCGTGTTTGGCTTAGAGGTGCGTCTTGCAGGGGTGTGGTTGGGCGGTGCCATAAGCAAATGGAATGAGCAAGGAAAACAGGCATGGTCAAGCTTATCGCCCTTAAGTAAACTGAGATGCTTCAGTTTACTTAAGGGCGATAAGCTTCACCCCCGCATTGGGATTTATAATAATAAACCCAGAGGTGGGTGGTGGGATCCCGTCCGTGTCTGACAATATTATATTACCGGATTCCTGCAAAGCGTGCTATTTCGGGCTGAACATCTCAATTTACTTAAACCACCCTCTTAAACACGCCGCTCTCCAAGCCATGAGTGGGCTTGGGATGGGTTTTGGGTGGGTTTTGGGTGGGTTTGGGTGTTTGGCTTAGAGGTGTGTCTTGGAGGGAAGTGTTTTGGCTTGGAGAGCGGCGTGTTTAAGAGGGTGGTTTAAGTAAATTGAGATGTTCAGCCCGAAATAGCACGCTTTGCAGGAATCCGGTAATATAATATTGTCAGACACGGACGGGATCCCACCACCCACCTCTGGGTTTATTATTATAAATCCCAATGCGGGGGTGAAGCTTATCGCCCTTAAGTAAACTGAAGCATCTCAGTTTACTTAAGGGCGATAAGCTTGACCATGCCTGTTTTCCTTGCTCATTCCATTTGCTTATGGCACCGCCCAACCACACCCCTGCAAGACGCACCTCTAAGCCAAACACGCCCCTCCAAGACCCGCCCAGACGCACCTCTAAGCCAAACACGCCGCTCTGCAAGCCAGGGGGTGTAGGCCTGTTTTTGCTTTTTCCCCATAGTAGGGCTGCTTAGGGCATGCCCATTTCATTTGCTTACGGCACCGCCCAACCACACCCCTGCACCTCTAAGCCAAACACTCCCCTCCAAGACCAAACACGCCGCTCTGCAAGCCAGGGGTGTAGGCCTGTTTTTGCTTTTTCCCCATAGTAGGGCTGTGTAGGGCAGGCCTGTTTTTGCTTTCCCCCATAGAAGGGCTGTAAGGTCCCAGGTCTGCTTGCTCTGCGAAAAGGTTCTATGGCCCAAACACGCCCCTCCAAGACCCGTCCAGACGCACCTCTAAGCCAAACACGCCGCTTTGCAAGCCAGGGGGTGTAGGCCTGTTTTGTTTTTTCCCCATAGTAGGGCTGTTTAGGGCAGGCCTGTTTTTGCTTTTCCCCATAGTAGGGCTGTAAGGTCCAAGGTCTGCTTGCTCTGCGAAAAGGTTCTGCCCATGCCATTTTGCTTATGGCACCGCCCAACCACACCCCTGCAAGACGCACCTCTAAGCCAAACACGCCCCTCCAAGACCCGCCCAGACGCACCTCTAAGCCAAACACGCCGCTGCAAGCCAGGGGGTGTAGGCCTGTTTTTGCTTTTCCCCATAAGAGGGCTGTTTAGGGCATGCCTCTGGCCTGTTTTTGCTTTTCCCCATAGTAGGGCTGTAAGGTCCAAGGTCTGCTTGCTCTGCGAAAAGGTTCTGCCCATGCCATTTTGCTTATGGCACCGCCCAACCACACCCCTGCAAGACGCACCTCTAAGCCAAACACGCCCCTCCAAGACCCGCCCAGACGCACCTCTAAGCCAAACACGCCGCTGCAAGCCAGGGGGTGTAGGCCTGTTTTTGCTTTTCCCCATAATAGGGCTGTTTAGGGCATGCCTCTGAGCCATCCCCATAGTAGCGCGGCAAGGTCCCAGGTCTGCTTGCTCTGCGAAAAGGTTCTAAAGCAAATCCTGCTTATTCACAAGAGCCTGGCTTAGAGGTGCGTCTGGGCGGGTCTTGGGGCGCGCCTGCCCCAGACTGCATAGTAGGAAGGGCGTTCCTTGGAAAGCGCGGTGGGAGAATAGTACAATAATAGCCCAAAACGAATTCCAAGGAACCCTTACGGAAACTTTCTGAATCCCCTTTCATCGTCCTGGGGCACTTGCTAGTTGTCTCCCGTCCTTCCGAAACACAAAAGGCTTTTAGAAACCACGCCTTAACTTGAAACCCAGATTCGGGCCATAGAACCTTTTCGCAGAGCAAGCAGACCTGGGACCTTACAGCCCTACTATGGGGAAAAGCCCAAGCAGGCCTTAGGGCATGCCCATTTCATTTGCTTACGGCACCGCCCAACCACACCCCTGCAAGACGCACCTCTAAGCCAAGAGGGTGGTTTAAGTAAATTGAGATGTTCAGCCCGAAATAGCACGCTTTGCAGGAATCCGGTAATATAATATTGTCAGACACGGACGGGATCCCACCACCCACCTCTGGGTTTATTATTATAAATCCCAATGCGGGGGTGAAGCTTATCGCCCTTAAGTAAACAGCAGCATCTCAGTTTACTTAAGGGCGATAAGCTTAACCATGCCTGTTTTCCTTGCTCATTCCATTTGCTTATGGCACCGCCCAACCACACCCCTGCAAGACGCACCTCTAAGCCAAACACGCCCCTCCAAGACCCGCCCAGACGCACCTCTAAGCCAAACACGCCGCTCTGCAAGCCAGGGGGTGTAGGCCTGTTTTTGCTTTTTCCCCATAGTAGGGCTGCTTAGGGCATGCCCATTTCATTTGCTTACGGCACCGCCCAACCACACCCCTGCACCTCTAAGCCAAACACTCCCCTCCAAGACCAAACACGCCGCTCTGCAAGCCAGGGGTGTAGGCCTGTTTTTGCTTTTTCCCCATAGTAGGGCTGTGTAGGGCAGGCCTGTTTTTGCTTTCCCCCATAGTAGGGCTGTAAGGTCCCAGGTCTGCTTGCTCTGCGAAAAGGTTCTATGGCCCAAACACGCCCCTCCAAGACCCGTCCAGACGCACCTCTAAGCCAAACACGCCGCTTTGCAAGCCAGGGGGTGTAGGCCTGTTTTGTTTTTTCCCCATAGTAGGGCTGTTTAGGGCAGGCCTGTTTTTGCTTTTCCCCATAGTAGGGCTGTAAGGTCCAAGGTCTGCTTGCTCTGCGAAAAGGTTCTGCCCATGCCATTTTGCTTATGGCACCGCCCAACCACACCCCTGCAAGACGCACCTCTAAGCCAAACACGCCCCTCCAAGACCCGCCCAGACGCACCTCTAAGCCAAACACGCCGCTGCAAGCCAGGGGGTGTAGGCCTGTTTTTGCTTTTCCCCATAAGAGGGCTGTTTAGGGCATGCCTCTGGCCTGTTTTTGCTTTTCCCCATAGTAGGGCTGTAAGGTCCAAGGTCTGCTTGCTCTGCGAAAAGGTTCTGCCCATGCCATTTTGCTTATGGCACCGCCCAACCACACCCCTGCAAGACGCACCTCTAAGCCAAACACGCCCCTCCAAGACCCGCCCAGACGCACCTCTAAGCCAAACACGCCGCTGCAAGCCAGGGGGTGTAGGCCTGTTTTTGCTTTTCCCCATAATAGGGCTGTTTAGGGCATGCCTCTGAGCCATCCCCATAGTAGCGCGGCAAGGTCCCAGGTCTGCTTGCTCTGCGAAAAGGTTCTAAAGCAAATCCTGCTTATTCACAAGAGCCTGGCTTAGAAGTGCGTCTGGGCGGGTCTTGGGGCGCGCCTGCCCCAGACTGCATAGTAGGAAGGGCGTTCCTTGGAAAGCGCGGTGGGAGAATAGTACAATAATAGCCCAAAACGAATTCCAAGGAACCCTTACGGAAACTTTCTGAATCCCCTTTCATCGTCCTGGGGCACTTGCTAGTTGTCTCCCGTCCTTCCGAAACACAAAAGGCTTTTAGAAACCACGCCTTAACTTGAAACCCAGATTCGGGCCATAGAACCTTTTCGCAGAGCAAGCAGACCTGGGACCTTACAGCCCTACTATGGGGAAAAGCCCAAACAGGCCTTAGGGCATGCCCATTTCATTTGCTTACGGCACCGCCCAACCACACCCCTGCAAGACGCACCTCTAAGCCAAGAGGGTGGTTTAAGTAAATTGAGATGTTCAGCCCGAAATAGCACGCTTTGCAGGAATCCGGTAATATAATATTGTCAGACACGGACGGGATCCCACCACCCACCTCTGGGTTTATTATTATAAATCCCAATGCGGGGGTGAAGCTTATCGCCCTTAAGTAAACTGAAGCATCTCAGTTTACTTAAGGGCGATAAGCTTAACCATGCCTGTTTTCCTTGCTCATTCCATTTGCTTATGGCACCGCCCAACCACACCCCTGCAAGACGCACCTCTAAGCCAAACACGCCCCTCCAAGACCCGCCCAGACGCACCTCTAAGCCAAACACGCCGCTCTGCAAGCCAGGGGGTGTAGGCCTGTTTTTGCTTTTTCCCCATAGTAGGGCTGCTTAGGGCATGCCCATTTCATTTGCTTACGGCACCGCCCAACCACACCCCTGCACCTCTAAGCCAAACACTCCCCTCCAAGACCAAACACGCCGCTCTGCAAGCCAGGGGTGTAGGCCTGTTTTTGCTTTTTCCCCATAGTAGGGCTGTGTAGGGCAGGCCTGTTTTTGCTTTCCCCCATAGTAGGGCTGTAAGGTCCCAGGTCTGCTTGCTCTGCGAAAAGGTTCTATGGCCCAAACACGCCCCTCCAAGACCCGTCCAGACGCACCTCTAAGCCAAACACGCCGCTTTGCAAGCCAGGGGGTGTAGGCCTGTTTTGTTTTTTCCCCATAGTAGGGCTGTTTAGGGCAGGCCTGTTTTTGCTTTTCCCCATAGTAGGGCTGTAAGGTCCAAGGTCTGCTTGCTCTGCGAAAAGGTTCTGCCCATGCCATTTTGCTTATGGCACCGCCCAACCACACCCCTGCAAGACGCACCTCTAAGCCAAACACGCCCCTCCAAGACCCGCCCAGACGCACCTCTAAGCCAAACACGCCGCTGCAAGCCAGGGGGTGTAGGCCTGTTTTTGCTTTTCCCCATAAGAGGGCTGTTTAGGGCATGCCTCTGGCCTGTTTTTGCTTTTCCCCATAGTAGGGCTGTAAGGTCCAAGGTCTGCTTGCTCTGCGAAAAGGTTCTGCCCATGCCATTTTGCTTATGGCACCGCCCAACCACACCCCTGCAAGACGCACCTCTAAGCCAAACACGCCCCTCCAAGACCCGCCCAGACGCACCTCTAAGCCAAACACGCCGCTGCAAGCCAGGGGGTGTAGGCCTGTTTTTGCTTTTCCCCATAATAGGGCTGTTTAGGGCATGCCTCTGAGCCATCCCCATAGTAGCGCGGCAAGGTCCCAGGTCTGCTTGCTCTGCGAAAAGGTTCTAAAGCAAATCCTGCTTATTCACAAGAGCCTGGCTTAGAAGTGCGTCTGGGCGGGTCTTGGGGCGCGCCTGCCCCAGACTGCATAGTAGGAAGGGCGTTCCTTGGAAAGCGCGGTGGGAGAATAGTACAATAATAGCCCAAAACGAATTCCAAGGAACCCTTACGGAAACTTTCTGAATCCCCTTTCATCGTCCTGGGGCACTTGCTAGTTGTCTCCCGTCCTTCCGAAACACAAAAGGCTTTTAGAAACCACGCCTTAACTTGAAACCCAGATTCGGGCCATAGAACCTTTTCGCAGAGCAAGCAGACCTGGGACCTTACAGCCCTACTATGGGGAAAAGCCCAAACAGGCCTTAGGGCATGCCCATTTCATTTGCTTACGGCACCGCCCAACCACACCCCTGCAAGACCTCTAAGCCAAGAGGGTGGTTTAAGTAAATTGAGATGTTCAACCCGAAATAGCACGCTTTGCAGGAATCCGGTAATATAATATTGTCAGACACGGACGGGATCCCACCACCCACCTCTGGGTTTATTATTATAAATCCCAATGCGGGGGTGAAGCTTATCGCCCTTAAGTAAACTGAAGCATCTCAGTTTACTTAAGGGCGATAAGCTTAACCATGCCTGTTTTCCTTGCTCATTCCATTTGCTTATGGCACCGCCCAACCACACCCCTGCAAGACGCACCTCTAAGCCAAACACGCCCCTCCAAGACCCGCCCAGACGCACCTCTAAGCCAAACACGCCGCTCTGCAAGCCAGGGGGTGTAGGCCTGTTTTTGCTTTTTCCCCATAGTAGGGCTGCTTAGGGCATGCCCATTTCATTTGCTTACGGCACCGCCCAACCACACCCCTGCACCTCTAAGCCAAACACTCCCCTCCAAGACCAAACACGCCGCTCTGCAAGCCAGGGGTGTAGGCCTGTTTTTGCTTTTTCCCCATAGTAGGGCTGTGTAGGGCAGGCCTGTTTTTGCTTTCCCCCATAGTAGGGCTGTAAGGTCCCAGGTCTGCTTGCTCTGCGAAAAGGTTCTATGGCCCAAACACGCCCCTCCAAGACCCGTCCAGACGCACCTCTAAGCCAAACACGCCGCTTTGCAAGCCAGGGGGTGTAGGCCTGTTTTGTTTTTTCCCCATAGTAGGGCTGTTTAGGGCAGGCCTGTTTTTGCTTTTCCCCATAGTAGGGCTGTAAGGTCCAAGGTCTGCTTGCTCTGCGAAAAGGTTCTGCCCATGCCATTTTGCTTATGGCACCGCCCAACCACACCCCTGCAAGACGCACCTCTAAGCCAAACACGCCCCTCCAAGACCCGCCCAGACGCACCTCTAAGCCAAACACGCCGCTGCAAGCCAGGGGGTGTAGGCCTGTTTTTGCTTTTCCCCATAAGAGGGCTGTTTAGGGCATGCCTCTGGCCTGTTTTTGCTTTTCCCCATAGTAGGGCTGTAAGGTCCAAGGTCTGCTTGCTCTGCGAAAAGGTTCTGCCCATGCCATTTTGCTTATGGCACCGCCCAACCACACCCCTGCAAGACGCACCTCTAAGCCAAACACGCCCCTCCAAGACCCGCCCAGACGCACCTCTAAGCCAAACACGCCGCTGCAAGCCAGGGGGCGTAGGCCTGTTTTTGCTTTTCCCCATAATAGGGCTGTTTAGGGCATGCCTCTGAGCCATCCCCATAGTAGCGCGGCAAGGTCCCAGGTCTGCTTGCTCTGCGAAAAGGTTCTAAAGCAAATCCTGCTTATTCACAAGAGCCTGGCTTAGAGGTGCGTCTGGGCGGGTCTTGGGGCGCGCCTGCCCCAGACTGCATAGTAGGAAGGGCGTTCCTTGGAAAGCGCGGTGGGAGAATAGTACAATAATAGCCCAAAACGAATTCCAAGGAACCCTTACGGAAACTTTCTGAATCCCCTTTCATCGTCCTGGGGCACTTGCTAGTTGTCTCCCGTCCTTCCGAAACACAAAAGGCTTTTAGAAACCACGCCTTAACTTGAAACCCAGATTCGGGCCATAGAACCTTTTCGCAGAGCAAGCAGACCTGGGACCTTACAGCCCTACTATGGGGAAAAGCCCAAACAGGCCTTAGGGCATGCCCATTTCATTTGCTTACGGCACCGCCCAACCACACCCCTGCAAGACGCACCTCTAAGCCAAGAGGGTGGTTTAAGTAAATTGAGATGTTCAGCCCGAAATAGCACGCTTTGCAGGAATCCGGTAATATAATATTGTCAGACACGGACGGGATCCCACCACCCACCTCTGGGTTTATTATTATAAATCCCAATGCGGGGGTGAAGCTTCTCGCCCTTAAGTAAACTGAAGCATCTCAGTTTACTTAAGGGCGATAAGCTTAACCATGCCTGTTTTCCTTGCTCATTCCATTTGCTTATGGCACCGCCCAACCACACCCCTGCAAGACGCACCTCTAAGCCAAACACGCCCCTCCAAGACCCGCCCAAACACGCCGCTCTCCAAGCCAAAACACTTCCCTCCAAGACACACCTCTAAGCCAAACACCCAAACCCACCCAAAACCCACCCAAAACCCATCCCAAGCCCACTCAAACCCACGCAAAACCCACGCAAAACCCACCGAAACCCACCCAAACCCGCCCAAAACCCACCCAAAACCCATCCCAAACCCACTCGAAACCCTAGCAGGCGTGGCGAACCCACTTCACCCCCGCATTGGGATTTATAATAATAAACCCAGAGGTGGGTGGTGGGATCCCGTCCGTGTCTGACAATATTATATTACCGGATTCCTGCAAAGCGTGCTATTTCGGGCTGAACATCTCAATTTACTTAAACCACCCTCTTATCGGCTCTTGTGAGGAAGCAGGATTTTAAACATCTGCCCATCCCATTTGCTTATTGCACCGCCCAACCACCCGTGAGGAAGCAGGATTTTAAACATCTGCCCATCCCATTTGCTTATTGCACCGCCCAACCACACCCCTGCAAGACGCACCTCTAAGCCAAACACGCCCCTCCAAGACCCGCCCAGACGCACCTCTAAAGCCAAACACGCCGCTCTCCAAGCCAAAACACTTCCCTCCAAGACACACCTCTAAGCCAAACACCCAAACCCACCCAAAACCCACCCAAAACCCATCCCAAGCCCACTCAAACCCACGCAAAACCCACGCAAAACCCACCGAAACCCACCCAAAACCGCCCAAAACCCACCCAAAACCCATCCCAAACCCACTCGAAACCCTGGCAGGCGTGGCGAACCCACTTCACCCCCGCATTGGGATGTATAATAATAAACCCAGAGGTGGGTGGTGGGATCCCGTCCGTGTCTGACAATATTATATTACCGGATTCCTGCAAAGCGTGCTATTTCGGGCTGAACATCTCAATTTACTTAAACCACCCTCTTATCGGCTCTTGTGAGGAAGCAGATTTTAAACATCTGCCCATCCCATTTGCTTATTGCACCGCCCAACCACCCGTGAGGAAGCAGGATTTTAAACATCTGCCCATCCCATTTGCTTATTGCACCGCCCAACCACACCCCTGCAAGACGCACCTCTAAGCCAAACACGCCCCTCCAAGACCCGCCCAGACGCACCTCTAAAGCCAAACACGCCGCTCTCCAAGCCAAAACACTTCCCTCCAAGACACACCTCTAGGCCTGTTTTTGCTTTAAACATCTCAATTTAATTGAATTGACCGCTTGAGACAACACCCCTGGCTTGCAGAGCGGCGTGTTTGGCTTAGAGGTGCGTCTGGGCGAGAGGTGCGTCTGGGCGGGTCTTGGAGGGGCGTGTTTGGCTTACACACTCCCCTCCAAGACTAAACACGTCGCTCTGCAAGCCAGGGGTGTAGGCCTGGGTTTTACTTTTCCCCATAGTAGGGTTGTGAGGTCCCAGGTCTGCTTGCTCTGCGAAAAGGTTCTATGGCCCAAACACGCCCCTCCAAGACCCGTCCAGACGCACCTCTAAGCCAACACGCCGCTTTGCAAGCCAGGGGGTGTAGGGCTGTTTTTGCTTTTTCCCCATAGTAGGGCTGTTTAGGGCAGGCCTGTTTTTGCTTTTCCCCATAGTAGGGCTGTAAGGTCCAAGGTCTGCTTGCTCTGCGAGAAGGTTCTGCCCATGCCATTTTGCTTATGGCACCGCCCAACCACACCCCTGCAAGACGCACCTCTAAGCCAAACACGCCCCTCCAAGACCCGCCCAGACGCACCTCTAAGCCAAACACGCCGCTGCAAGCCAGAGGGTGTAAGCCTATTTTTGCTTTTCCCCATAATAGGGCTGTTTAAGGCATGCCTCTGAGCCATCCCCATAGTAGGGCGGCAAGGTCCCAGGTCTGCTGGCTCTGCGAAAAGGTTCTAAAGCAAATCCTGCTTATTCACAAGAGCCTCTGGTGTCCCATGGGTCTGATTTAGAATACAGGACACGTTTCACTCACTAATTCAAAGATTTCAAAGATTTCAAAGGTTTAAATGGATTGGGGAAACTCCCACGAGTTTCCCCCGGGAATTTCCCAAACCCATTAAAACCTTTGAAATCTTTGAAAGCTTTGAAACCTTTGAAATCTAAAATCCCCCCTCCCGACTTTAGATTTCAAAGGTTTCAAAGGTTTCAAAACCTTTGCAATCTTTGAAATCTAAAATCCCCCCTCCCGAATTAGATTTCAAAGATTTCAAAGGTTTTAATGGATTGAAGAAATTCCCGGGAGTTTCTCAGGGGTTTCCCCCGGGAGTTTCCCAAACCCATTAAAACCTTTGAAATCTTTGAAACCTTTGAAATCTTTGAAACCTTTGAAATCTTTGAATCGAAAATCCCCCCCTCCCGAATTTAGATTTCAAAGGTTTCAAATGTGTTACTGGGTTAGGGAAATTCCCGGGAGTTTCCCAAACCAATTAAAACCTTTGAAATCTTTGAAACCTTTGCAACCTTTGAAATCTAAAATCCCCCCTCCCGAATTTAGATCTCAGACGTTTCAAAGGTTTTGAAACCTTTGAAACCTTTGAAAATCTAAAATCCCCCCTCCCGAAATTTCAAAAATTTCAAAGATTTTCAAACCTTTGAAACCTTTGAAATCTAAAACCCGCCCTCCCGAATTTAGATTTCAAAGATTTCAAAGGTTCGGAAACCTTTGAAATCTTTGAAATGAAAAGTCACCAAGGCGTAATTGTCTCTCTACTACTGCAACAAAGAGGGTTACTCACATTATACCTAAAGGTCCTTCGTACATAGGTGTTATGAACGGGTACGAATGTCCAGTGTCATTGCGCCAGAGGATTGTGATGCCTCTCGTGCATTCTTATTGGCAGTTTCTTGAAGGATATGATTTACCAGGGTGATGCCCCCCTGCGCAAATTGGAAAGTTGTGGCCGTGACAAGCCCGCCACCATCTAATTAAGCATGAATCCTCCATAGAGACGAAAATAATGAAAGAGACTACTGTAGCCTCACAATGGACGGAGAGAGACTTGATGCTCGACCACGTCCCAAAAGAATTAATTAGAAAGCTTTGCCCCACGATGGCTGGCGGCGGTCAAGTGAGGCGGTGAATTTCTAGAATTGTTTCACATTCATAATTCTTATTTGTTTCTTTTTTGGAGAACTCCTTGTCTTTATTTCGTTTACCAAGGATAACAGGTTCTTGAATCACAAGAGCTCCTACAAAAGGATTCTGATGGCACCTCCATGTCGGCTCACTTGTTTCGTTCAATCATTCAGGCGTTTTCTTGCAAAATCACGCTCATTTTATTCACTTCGTCATAATATAATAATACGTGCGGGCTAATACGAATATTATATGTGCCCGCACTAAGTAGTATTATTATTAGCCCCGGGTTTCGTACCTCGTTCATAATATTTTCTCATTCACGCGTCTTTTTAGTCCTTGTAATGACAATAATATTATTCTCTAGTTTCGTTCAATCGCGCGTGCAATTTAATACTGAAATCGTGCACGAGTTTACATTTCATATTAAATTTACGAGTGCTCACTTCGTTCCTTTGTTCGTTCATGTTATTCACTCACTGTACTCACTACGTTCTCCCTTTAGTACTTACAATATCTTCACGGGTGAGCACAGGAAAACAGGGCCGTTCCATCTCACTCTTGTTCCACAGCCATCAACAACCTTCTCCAGAAGCTCCCGAAAGCAGGAATCCGCCCTTGAGACCCAACCTTTGTTTCCAAGCCATTCACTCCCGTCACACCTTAAGACCCTAACCCTTGGAATCGCATGCCAGGTTAACCGCTCTCTCCCTGTCACCTAACCTCTATTCACCCGTCCCACAACCTCTGTCTCTGGGAGTTATTCATGAGGTTCATGGTGTTCTCTAGTGAATCCGCCCTTGGGACCCTTCCCAACTTAGTACTATGAACCGCGTGTCCCATCCAATATCTTGGTCTAACCGTTCACACCCTTGGCACTCAAGACCCGCACATCAGATATTAGAATCATGTGCTCTTGGTCTAGGAACCCAACCCTCAATGATAGGTCGTTTTGGGCAGTTACAATCTTGTTCACCCATCACACCTTGAGACCCTAACTTGCCCCTCTTGACACAGTACTTTCCCATCATCAGTCTGTCCGCACCATCTTGACTTAGAAACCGTACCATCATGAATCTTTCTACGTGACAGGAACTCTCTTGACAAGGAACCCAACAGCCGACACCAGAAGCACTTTCCAGTCCACCATGAAGCCTTACCATTACAAACGAAAGAACGTAATGAAAGTGCTTCACTTATTCATTACAAAACGCCCTCATTCATTCACTACACTTTTAATATTTTTGCGCGTTCATTCATTCTATTCATTCACGCTTTATTAGTATTATTCCGGCGGCTACAATATAATTAATGAGGCCGCCCTTATAAAAGCCCAAATTTTATTACTAAATTCGTGCGTCATGACATTCCTTACAATTTAATATAAAAGTATATAGTCTTTTCGTTAATTTACCGGGCAAATGAAGAAGTAAGCGAACGGACAAGGAATTCTCATATTGTTCGCGAGTTTCGTGCGTGCATGTTTCGTTATGAAAAAGAGAAAGTGTTCTAGAAGATGAAAGTAATAAATCCTTAGTCTCTTATTTTCTGGCATCTTCCCTCCGCTGCCTGACTTGTCGTACGTCTTTGGTAATCCAAAATATTTCTTCTTCTCAGCCTATCTTTTTGCTATGCCTGACTACTTGTACCATGTCTATGGTAATTCCCACAGACGACAGACACAAACTTTGAAGTCTGTTACCTACAATATTTCCTCTTCTCAGCCTATTTCTTTGCTTATGTCTAACTCGTGCCATGTCTATGGAAATAAGAATATGGCCTCTTGCAGCAGTGCTCCAGGCTTGCCCTATGGCCATGAGGTCGAGCCTCAAACTTTCGACGCAAACACAAGGAGCCTCCAATAGGACACTTCCCTAATAGCTATGTGAGGACGCCAGAACTCATACAGCGCCGGCGGCAGCATTGTGCAGCTTGCAAGAAGAATCCGTTGCCTTGCTCGCCTAGAAGTCAACATTTTGCAAGCTTGATGCACGCTCGCATTTTATTCGGGGTGGTGGTGGATTTGTCCAATCATGGCCCGTCTCACTTAGGATTTTGCTCACTTTGTCGTTTGTTGTGGTTCTGGCAGTTTTTGTTTGTTTCATTTGAGATGATTTTTATATTATAATATTCTTGCGTTAATTTGTGCTTTTGGGTACAGATGCCATTTGCCCCGTAGCTAGTTTCACCCATACGATCCATGAAATATCTCTTGACAAGATTTGTATCTTCCTCAATTAGGGGTGGTGGTGCGCACATTTGCCCAATCGTGGTTTTGATGATCTGGCATACCCTCGCATTTTGCGACCCCCCGTATGCTCTGCGCTGCTCGATCACAACTGGACTTCTGCGACGACTTCGAGTACTGAGAGCGGGGGACACGTAGACTTTAGGTGCTCTGTTCTTCGGGTTGCTGCTGGTTAGTGGTTGTGTTTTGTGTTTGTTTTGGTGTGTGTTTGCTTTGGTTTTCGCACCTGCTCCGTTTCACCTCTCGCATTGAGATCCCTAAGAACAGCCTACTGCGCTGCTGATGTAGTAAAGAGGCAATGGTCCAAAAAAAGAAGCCCAATCGTGGCCCGTCTCACTTAGGATTTCGCTTGCTTTTTCGTTTGTTATAGTTCTGGGAGTGCTCTTTGTTTCATGAAGATATTCTCGAAACGTTGTTGGAGCAACCCTTGTCCCCGGGGCAATGGTTGCAAGCTTGCTTGCCCATCAAATGCAGGCTTGGCATCTTGAATGATAAATACCAACTGGGCTCAGTTGTGCACTATGACCCTGGCCGGGCTCCAATAATAAAGCCACAAGTTGTATCGGCTGTTGCTCGAGGCTGCCCCACTGGCTGACCACCATGGGGTGCCCTGGGCTGGTCTTGCATTGTTCTTGCCAACAAGTCCCCACTGGCTGACCACCGTGGGGCGCGTGCTGGCCTTGCTTTCCCTCTGGGATATTGGGCCATTTGTACCTTCCCTTTTCGCCACTGTGCGCCTGGTACCTCACTGTGTCGGTCGGTAACTCTGCTGTCGTTCTTCGAATTACAGCTTGCCGGCTGACCTTCTTTGCACCTGTGGCTACATGATGGTGGTTTTGATGATCTGGCATACCCTCGCATTTTGCGACCCCCCCCTATGCTCTGCGCTGCTCGATCACACCTGGACTTCTGCGACGACTTCGAGTACTGAGAGCGGGGGACACGTAGACTTTGGGTGCTCTGTTCTTCGGGTTGCTGCTGGTTGGTGGTTGTGTTTTGTGTTTGTTTTGGTGTGTGTTTGCTTTGTTTTTCGCACCTGCTCCGTTTCACCTCTCGCATTGAGATCCCTAAGAACGGCCTACTGCGCTGCTGATGTAGTAAAGAGGCAATGGTCCAAAAAAAGAAGCCCAATCGTGGCCCGTCTCACTTAGGATTTCGCTTGCTTTTTCGTTTGTTATAGTTCTGGGAGTGCTCTTTGTTTCATGAAGATATTCTCGAAACGTTGTTGGAGCAACCCTTGTCCCCGGGGCAATGGTTGCAAGCTTGCTTGCCCATCAAATGCAGGCTTGGCATCTTGAATGATAAATACCAACTGGGCTCAGTTGTGCACTATGACCCTGGCCGGGCTCCAATAATAAAGCCACAAGTTGTATCGGCTGTTGCTCGAGGCTGCCCCACTGGCTGACCACCATGGGGTGCCCTGGGCTGGTCTTGCATTGTTCTTGCCAACAAGTCCCCACTGGCTGACCACCATGGGGCGCGTGCTGGCCTTGCTTTCCCTCTGGGATATTGGGCCATTTGTACCTTCCCTTTTCGCCACTGTGCGCCTGGTACCTCACGGTGTCGGTCGGTAACTCTGCTGTCGTTCTTCGAATTACAGCTTGCCGGCTGACCTTCTTTGCACCTGTGGCTACATGACGGTGGTTTTGATGATCTGGCATACCCTCGCATTTTGCGACCCCCCCGTATGCTCTGCGCTGCTCGATCACACCTGGACTTCTGCGACGACTTCGAGTACTGAGAGCGGGGGACACGTAGACTTTGGGTGCTCTGTTCTTCGGGTTGCTGCTGGTTGGTGGTTGTGTTTTGTGTTTGTTTTGGTGTGTGTTTGCTTTGTTTTTCGCACCTGCTCCGTTTCACCTCTCGCATTGAGATCCCTAAGAACGGCCTACTGCGCTGCTGATGTAGTAAAGAGGCAATGGTCCCAAAAAATCTTGAATGATAAATACCAAATTCCATGTAGCCGACCTTGCTGACGTCAGCGCCGGCGCCAAATTGATGCTCATGTCGTGCGCCTGTTGCCTCCGTATGCACTGCCTCGGCGACGGAGATGCAAGCCACTCAAACATCAATCAATCTTCTATTCTGTCGACTCTGATTTTTTTTCAGATCCCAGTCTCATATGTTGCAGAACATGTAGGCGGCAGTGCATGAAGACTTCATTCAAGGAAGTACGCTCGCTCGACAGGCACGCATTCGGGCAGTTGCCGCGCCGGGGGCAAGCTTGGCTCCATGCCCGCCCCCCCTCGCCCACTCGGGATTTGGTGTTCCCTGATGTTGCATTTTCGGATTTTTTCAATATGCGATTGGGAATGCGGTTTTGAGTTAAGGCAAGGAATGTAATTACTGCGGTCAAAGATCCATTGGGATATTATGTGTTGGCTTGTATGCGACAGGGCAGCAAATATGGGATCCACACAATTCGCTCCGAGACACTGTCCATGGCTGGATTGAGGCGGTTCTTGAAACAACTGGTTTGTAGCCGACCTTGCTGACGTCAGCGCCGGCGCCAAATTCATGCTCATGTCGTGCGCCTGTTGCCTCCGTATGCACTGCCTCGGCGACGGAGATGCAAGCCACTCAAACATCAATCAATCTTCTATTCTGTCGAATCTGATTTTTTTTCAGATCCCAGTCTCATATGTTGCAGAACATGTAGGCGGCAGTGCATGAAGACTTCATTCAAGGAAGTACGCTCGCTCGACAGGCACGCATTCGGGCAGTTGCCGCGCCGGGGGCAAGCTTGGCTCCATGCCCGCCCCCCCTCGCCCACTCGGGATTTGGTGTTCCCTGATGTTGCATTTTCGGGTTTTTTCAATATGCGATTGGGAATGCGGTTTTGAGTTAAGGCAAGGAATGTAATTACTGCGGTCAAAGATCCATTGGGATATTATGTGTTGGCTTGTATGCGACAGGGCAGCAAATATGGGATCCACACAATTCGCTCCGAGACACTGTCCATGGCTGGATTGAGGCGGTTCTTGAAACAACTGGTTTGCTAGCTGACGACCCCCATTTGCGACAGCCGATACATTGATAGTGGCCCCACCCTCGTTGACAGGAATTTCCCCGATTGGCTTTGGATTTGGCGGTGACTTCTCCCATGCTGTATCCTCATTTGAGCTCACCCCAGACCGGGGCGGGTTAAGGTTGGTCACAGAAAAAATCGCGGTCGGACAGAATTGTTCCAGAGCTGATATCTCCTATGATGCAGCCATTCATCTCTGTAAGGCTCTGATCTCGCGTCCAAGCGACCAATCTAGCGCCGGCTATACAACGTCTGGAGTCGCTATTTCCAGAATGGGGTCCTTGCTTGAGAGACGATACCAGTAATCTTCCACAAAAGGATGTGCTCAAATTATTCGGGAGCTTGGGCCGATGGGTCTCTCTCTAGGGGGGGTGTTCCGGTTCTCCACTGTGGTGGCTACAGGCCCGGTTACGAGAGATGCATGAGAATTATGCATTTCAAGAGGCTGTCGATTCTGTCGCCTTGACGCCGCAGAGCTCGCAATCGGAGGGGCTCTAAAGTGCTTGCAAAACAGCCGCGCGGTGACTCGAGAGCAGATGCATCGCGCGCGGCGGGCTTCGGAGCTGTCGGCTCGCGAGCCGCTGGGGGGCCTTTGCGCGCTTCGCGCGCTAGCGCGCGTGTGAGGGGGAGCGGAGCTTCGGAGCGCTGGCAAGGCGTAGCGGAGGCCTTCGAGGCTGTTTGGCAGTCAGCTCGAAAGTGCTCGGCAGTCAGCTTGAAAGCGCTCGGCAGTCAGCTCGAAGGCGCCTGGCAGTCAGCTCGAAAGTCGTTTGGCATGCAGCCTCGAAGCACCGCGAAATCCCGTTTTGCAAGCATTCTAGAGCCCCTGCGATCGCTCGAGCTCCGGGCCGTAGGCCCCAGAATCGACAGCCTCTCGAAATGCATGATTCTCATGCATCTCTCATAACTGGGCCTGTAGCCACCACAGAGTGGAGAACCGGAACACCCCCCCTAGAGAGAGAAAACATGACTGGAAGGGAAGTAGAATTTAGAATACGTTCCCCTCGCTCTCTCTCCTCGTGAAGGAAAAGATATCTTAGTCTCACTTCGCCGGATTCGAATACTTTTTTCTGCTTCAATCCAAAGAAAAGCAAGATGGAATTTAGAATAAATTCCTTCTCTTATCTTGAAAGTACATGTCTGTTTTAAAGTCCAAAAACATTTACCGTTTGGTTTTAAAGCATGAAACTAAAGAACAGCAAGGTTCAAGGGTGCGAAAATTAAAAATAAATCCTTCGTATCTTCTCAAGAGGGCAAGTAAAGGGCAGCTCAACGAGGAGGCACGAAGGCACGGCCCGCTTCCTCTCTTCGATTTTCGGGGCTCAAAGGTTCCTTAAAAAAGGTTTTTAGAGGGTTTGGTTATGTTAACGGTTCTTTTAGGGCTTCAAGAGGTTACTAAGTATGAAGGTTACTTGATATGAGGGCTTTCGGGCTTAAGGGTTTAGGGTCAGGGGCTCAACTGTTCAGGGTATTGGGGCTTCAGGGCTTTTGTCAGCGGTGCAACGGAACCTTTCCACGTTTCGGAGTGGAGGTACCGTCATGTGCTTGACATGGCGTGAATCGGCTTGGTCTTTCACAATTGCCGCTCGGCTGCACCTTTCCCGATGAGGTCGCCATCAACGCAGGACGTGTTCAAGCAAGAGTTGGTCAGCATGTCCGTCTCAGCGCACATGTTCGCCAGTCTATGCGAGCACTCTGACCGCTCTCGTGCAGGCTATTCTGACGGTGAGATGCATTGAGCACCGCTTGCTGTAGATGCCGTCGCTACCTGTAGATGCTGCTGTGGTTGGACGATGCCAGGATGTTGCGACGACAACTTTCACTTCTGTTGCTTCGACTGTTCACCACATGCTTCACTACAATCCAAAGAAGGAGACTTGACGCTTCCAACTTGCGCCCAACCATTCCTGCACTTACCTGTGCCGGGATGGTCCCACTCAGGCGATTTCTTGCAAGACGCCTTGGACTTGATTCTGAGCCAATTTGAGGCTGGGTGGTTTTGTCTTCTGACAGCATTTGCTCTGGCTATTGACTCAGCAGCCGCGGAAAGTTTGCATGCAAGGCGAGTGGCTCACCTCTGGGTTTATTATTATAAATCCCAATGCGGGGGTGAAGTGGGTTCGCCACGCCTGCCAGGGTTTCGAGTGGGTTTGGGATGGGTTTTGGGTGGGTTTTGGGCGGGTTTGGGTGGGTTTCGGTGGGTTTTGCGTGGGTTTTGCGTGGGTTTGTGGCTTAGAGGTGCGTCTTGCAGGGGTGTGGTTGGGCGGTGCAATAAGCAAATGGGATGGGCAGATGTTTAAAATCCTGCTTCCTCACGGGTGGTTGGGCGGTGCAATAAGCAAATGGGATGGGCAGATGTTTAAAATCCTGCTTCCTCACAAGAGCCGATAAGAGGGTGGTTTAAGTAAATTGAGATGTTCAGCCCGAAATAGCACGCTTTGCAGGAATCCGGTAATATAATATTGTCAGACACGGACGGGATCCCACCACCCACCTCTGGGTTTATTATTATAAATCCCAATGCGGGGGTGAAGTGGGTTCGCCACGCCTGCTAGGGTTTCGAGTGGGTTTGGGATGGGTTTTGGGTGGGTTTTGGGCGGGTTTGGGTGGGTTTCGGTGGGTTTTGCGTGGGTTTTGCGTGGGTTTGAGTGGGCTTGGGATGGGTTTTGGGTGGGTTTTGGGTGGGTTTGGGTGTTTGGCTTAGAGGTGTGTCTTGGAGGGAAGTGTTTTGGCTTGGAGAGCGGCGTGTTTGGCTTTAGAGGTGCGTCTGGGCGGGTCTTGGAGGGGCGTGTTTGGCTTAGAGGTGCGTCTTGCAGGGGTGTGGTTGGGCGGTGCAATAAGCAAATGGGATGGGCAGATGTTTAAAATCCTGCTTCCTCACGGGTGGTTGGGCGGTGCAATAAGCAAATGGGATGGGCAAGTGTTTTGGCTTGGAGAGCGGCGTGTTTGGCTTTAGAGGTGCGTCTGGGCGGGTCTTGGAGGGGCGTGTTTGGCTTAGAGGTGCGTCTTGCAGGGGTGTGGTTGGGCGGTGCAATAAGCAAATGGGATGGGCAGATGTTTAAAATCCTGCTTCCTCACGGGTGGTTGGGCGGTGCAATAAGCAAATGGGATGGGCAGATGTTTAAAATCCTGCTTCCTCACAAGAGCCGATAAGAGGGTGGTTTAAGTAAATTGAGATGTTCAGCCCGAAATAGCACGCTTTGCAGGAATCCGGTAATATAATATTGTCAGACACGGACGGGATCCCACCACCCACCTCTGGGTTTATTATTATAAATCCCAATGCGGGGGTGAAGTGGGTTCGCCACGCCTGCCAGGGTTTCGAGTGGGTTTGGGATGGGTTTTGGGTGGGTTTTGGGCGGGTTTGGGTGGGTTTCGGTGGGTTTTGCGTGGGTTTTGCGTGGGTTTGAGTGGGCTTGGGATGGGTTTTGGGTGGGTTTTGGGTGGGTTTGGGTGTTTGGCTTAGAGGTGTGTCTTGGAGGGAAGTGTTTTGGCTTGGAGAGCGGCGTGTTTGGCTTTAGAGGTGCGTCTGGGCGGGTCTTGGAGGGGCGTGTTTGGCTTAGAGGTGCGTCTTGCAGGGGTGTGGTTGGGCGGTGCAATAAGCAAATGGGATGGGCAGATGTTTAAAATCCTGCTTCCTCACGGGTGGTTGGGCGGTGCAATAAGCAAATGGGATGGGCAGATGTTTAAAATCCTGCTTCCTCACAAGAGCCGATAAGAGGGTGGTTTAAGTAAATTGAGATGTTCAGCCCGAAATAGCACGCTTTGCAGGAATCCGGTAATATAATATTGTCAGACACGGACGGGATCCCACCACCCACCTCTGGGTTTATTATTATAAATCCCAATGCGGGGGTGAAGTGGGTTCGCCACGCCTGCCAGGGTTTCGAGTGGGTTTGGGATGGGTTTTGGGTGGGTTTTGGGCGGGTTTGGGTGGGTTTCGGTGGGTTTTGCGTGGGTTTTGCGTGGGTTTGAGTGGGCTTGGGATGGGTTTTGGGTGGGTTTTGGGTGGGTTTGGGTGTTTGGCTTAGAGGTGTGTCTTGGAGGGAAGTGTTTTGGCTTGGAGAGCGGCGTGTTTAAGAGGGTGGTTTAAGTAAATTGAGATGTTCAGCCCGAAATAGCACGCTTTGCAGGAATCCGGTAATATAATATTGTCAGACACGGACGGGATCCCACCACCCACCTCTGGGTTTATTATTATAAATCCCAATGCGGGGGTGAAGCTTATCGCCCTTAAGTAAACTGAAGCATCTCAGTTTACTTAAGGGCGATAAGCTTGACCATGCCTGTTTTCCTTGCTCATTCCATTTGCTTATGGCACCGCCCAACCACACCCCTGCAAGACGCACCTCTAAGCCAAACACGCCCCTCCAAGACCCGCCCAGACGCACCTCTAAGCCAAACACGCCGCTCTGCAAGCCAGGGGGTGTAGGCCTGTTTTTGCTTTTTCCCCATAGTAGGGCTGCTTAGGGCATGCCCATTTCATTTGCTTACGGCACCGCCCAACCACACCCCTGCACCTCTAAGCCAAACACTCCCCTCCAAGACCAAACACGCCGCTCTGCAAGCCAGGGGTGTAGGCCTGTTTTTGCTTTTTCCCCATAGTAGGGCTGTGTAGGGCAGGCCTGTTTTTGCTTTCCCCCATAGTAGGGCTGTAAGGTCCCAGGTCTGCTTGCTCTGCGAAAAGGTTCTATGGCCCAAACACGCCCCTCCAAGACCCGTCCAGACGCACCTCTAAGCCAAACACGCCGCTTTGCAAGCCAGGGGGTGTAGGCCTGTTTTGTTTTTTCCCCATAGTAGGGCTGTTTAGGGCAGGCCTGTTTTTGCTTTTCCCCATAGTAGGGCTGTAAGGTCCAAGGTCTGCTTGCTCTGCGAAAAGGTTCTGCCCATGCCATTTTGCTTATGGCACCGCCCAACCACACCCCTGCAAGACGCACCTCTAAGCCAAACACGCCCCTCCAAGACCCGCCCAGACGCACCTCTAAGCCAAACACGCCGCTGCAAGCCAGGGGGTGTAGGCCTGTTTTTGCTTTTCCCCATAAGAGGGCTGTTTAGGGCATGCCTCTGGCCTGTTTTTGCTTTTCCCCATAGTAGGGCTGTAAGGTCCAAGGTCTGCTTGCTCTGCGAAAAGGTTCTGCCCATGCCATTTTGCTTATGGCACCGCCCAACCACACCCCTGCAAGACGCACCTCTAAGCCAAACACGCCCCTCCAAGACCCGCCCAGACGCACCTCTAAGCCAAACACGCCGCTGCAAGCCAGGGGGTGTAGGCCTGTTTTTGCTTTTCCCCATAATAGGGCTGTTTAGGGCATGCCTCTGAGCCATCCCCATAGTAGCGCGGCAAGGTCCCAGGTCTGCTTGCTCTGCGAAAAGGTTCTAAAGCAAATCCTGCTTATTCACAAGAGCCTGGCTTAGAGGTGCGTCTGGGCGGGTCTTGGGGCGCGCCTGCCCCAGACTGCATAGTAGGAAGGGCGTTCCTTGGAAAGCGCGGTGGGAGAATAGTACAATAATAGCCCAAAACGAATTCCAAGGAACCCTTACGGAAACTTTCTGAATCCCCTTTCATCGTCCTGGGGCACTTGCTAGTTGTCTCCCGTCCTTCCGAAACACAAAAGGCTTTTAGAAACCACGCCTTAACTTGAAACCCAGATTCGGGCCATAGAACCTTTTCGCAGAGCAAGCAGACCTGGGACCTTACAGCCCTACTATGGGGAAAAGCCCAAACAGGCCTTAGGGCATGCCCATTTCATTTGCTTACGGCACCGCCCAACCACACCCCTGCAAGACGCACCTCTAAGCCAAGAGGGTGGTTTAAGTAAATTGAGATGTTCAGCCCGAAATAGCACGCTTTGCAGGAATCCGGTAATATAATATTGTCAGACACGGACGGGATCCCACCACCCACCTCTGGGTTTATTATTATAAATCCCAATGCGGGGGTGAAGCTTATCGCCCTTAAGTAAACTGAAGCATCTCAGTTTACTTAAGGGCGATAAGCTTAACCATGCCTGTTTTCCTTGCTCATTCCATTTGCTTATGGCACCGCCCAACCACACCCCTGCAAGACGCACCTCTAAGCCAAACACGCCCCTCCAAGACCCGCCCAGACGCACCTCTAAGCCAAACACGCCGCTCTGCAAGCCAGGGGGTGTAGGCCTGTTTTTGCTTTTTCCCCATAGTAGGGCTGCTTAGGGCATGCCCATTTCATTTGCTTACGGCACCGCCCAACCACACCCCTGCACCTCTAAGCCAAACACTCCCCTCCAAGACCAAACACGCCGCTCTGCAAGCCAGGGGTGTAGGCCTGTTTTTGCTTTTTCCCCATAGTAGGGCTGTGTAGGGCAGGCCTGTTTTTGCTTTCCCCCATAGTAGGGCTGTAAGGTCCCAGGTCTGCTTGCTCTGCGAAAAGGTTCTATGGCCCAAACACGCCCCTCCAAGACCCGTCCAGACGCACCTCTAAGCCAAACACGCCGCTTTGCAAGCCAGGGGGTGTAGGCCTGTTTTGTTTTTTCCCCATAGTAGGGCTGTTTAGGGCAGGCCTGTTTTTGCTTTTCCCCATAGTAGGGCTGTAAGGTCCAAGGTCTGCTTGCTCTGCGAAAAGGTTCTGCCCATGCCATTTTGCTTATGGCACCGCCCAACCACACCCCTGCAAGACGCACCTCTAAGCCAAACACGCCCCTCCAAGACCCGCCCAGACGCACCTCTAAGCCAAACACGCCGCTGCAAGCCAGGGGGTGTAGGCCTGTTTTTGCTTTTCCCCATAAGAGGGCTGTTTAGGGCATGCCTCTGGCCTGTTTTTGCTTTTCCCCATAGTAGGGCTGTAAGGTCCAAGGTCTGCTTGCTCTGCGAAAAGGTTCTGCCCATGCCATTTTGCTTATGGCACCGCCCAACCACACCCCTGCAAGACGCACCTCTAAGCCAAACACGCCCCTCCAAGACCCGCCCAGACGCACCTCTAAGCCAAACACGCCGCTGCAAGCCAGGGGGTGTAGGCCTGTTTTTGCTTTTCCCCATAATAGGGCTGTTTAGGGCATGCCTCTGAGCCATCCCCATAGTAGCGCGGCAAGGTCCCAGGTCTGCTTGCTCTGCGAAAAGGTTCTAAAGCAAATCCTGCTTATTCACAAGAGCCTGGCTTAGAGGTGCGTCTGGGCGGGTCTTGGGGCGCGCCTGCCCCAGACTGCATAGTAGGAAGGGCGTTCCTTGGAAAGCGCGGTGGGAGAATAGTACAATAATAGCCCAAAACGAATTCCAAGGAACCCTTACGGAAACTTTCTGAATCCCCTTTCATCGTCCTGGGGCACTTGCTAGTTGTCTCCCGTCCTTCCGAAACACAAAAGGCTTTTAGAAACCACGCCTTAACTTGAAACCCAGATTCGGGCCATAGAACCTTTTCGCAGAGCAAGCAGACCTGGGACCTTACAGCCCTACTATGGGGAAAAGCCCAAACAGGCCTTAGGGCATGCCCATTTCATTTGCTTACGGCACCGCCCAACCACACCCCTGCAAGACGCACCTCTAAGCCAAGAGGGTGGTTTAAGTAAATTGAGATGTTCAGCCCGAAATAGCACGCTTTGCAGGAATCCGGTAATATAATATTGTCAGACACGGACGGGATCCCACCACCCACCTCTGGGTTTATTATTATAAATCCCAATGCGGGGGTGAAGCTTATCGCCCTTAAGTAAACTGAAGCATCTCAGTTTACTTAAGGGCGATAAGCTTAACCATGCCTGTTTTCCTTGCTCATTCCATTTGCTTATGGCACCGCCCAACCACACCCCTGCAAGACGCACCTCTAAGCCAAACACGCCCCTCCAAGACCCGCCCAGACGCACCTCTAAGCCAAACACGCCGCTCTGCAAGCCAGGGGGTGTAGGCCTGTTTTTGCTTTTTCCCCATAGTAGGGCTGCTTAGGGCATGCCCATTTCATTTGCTTACGGCACCGCCCAACCACACCCCTGCACCTCTAAGCCAAACACTCCCCTCCAAGACCAAACACGCCGCTCTGCAAGCCAGGGGTGTAGGCCTGTTTTTGCTTTTTCCCCATAGTAGGGCTGTGTAGGGCAGGCCTGTTTTTGCTTTCCCCCATAGTAGGGCTGTAAGGTCCCAGGTCTGCTTGCTCTGCGAAAAGGTTCTATGGCCCAAACACGCCCCTCCAAGACCCGTCCAGACGCACCTCTAAGCCAAACACGCCGCTTTGCAAGCCAGGGGGTGTAGGCCTGTTTTGTTTTTTCCCCATAGTAGGGCTGTTTAGGGCAGGCCTGTTTTTGCTTTTCCCCATAGTAGGGCTGTAAGGTCCAAGGTCTGCTTGCTCTGCGAAAAGGTTCTGCCCATGCCATTTTGCTTATGGCACCGCCCAACCACACCCCTGCAAGACGCACCTCTAAGCCAAACACGCCCCTCCAAGACCCGCCCAGACGCACCTCTAAGCCAAACACGCCGCTGCAAGCCAGGGGGTGTAGGCCTGTTTTTGCTTTTCCCCATAAGAGGGCTGTTTAGGGCATGCCTCTGGCCTGTTTTTGCTTTTCCCCATAGTAGGGCTGTAAGGTCCAAGGTCTGCTTGCTCTGCGAAAAGGTTCTGCCCATGCCATTTTGCTTATGGCACCGCCCAACCACACCCCTGCAAGACGCACCTCTAAGCCAAACACGCCCCTCCAAGACCCGCCCAGACGCACCTCTAAGCCAAACACGCCGCTGCAAGCCAGGGGGTGTAGGCCTGTTTTTGCTTTTCCCCATAATAGGGCTGTTTAGGGCATGCCTCTGAGCCATCCCCATAGTAGCGCGGCAAGGTCCCAGGTCTGCTTGCTCTGCGAAAAGGTTCTAAAGCAAATCCTGCTTATTCACAAGAGCCTGGCTTAGAGGTGCGTCTGGGCGGGTCTTGGGGCGCGCCTGCCCCAGACTGCATAGTAGGAAGGGCGTTCCTTGGAAAGCGCGGTGGGAGAATAGTACAATAATAGCCCAAAACGAATTCCAAGGAACCCTTACGGAAACTTTCTGAATCCCCTTTCATCGTCCTGGGGCACTTGCTAGTTGTCTCCCGTCCTTCCGAAACACAAAAGGCTTTTAGAAACCACGCCTTAACTTGAAACCCAGATTCGGGCCATAGAACCTTTTCGCAGAGCAAGCAGACCTGGGACCTTACAGCCCTACTATGGGGAAAAGCCCAAACAGGCCTTAGGGCATGCCCATTTCATTTGCTTACGGCACCGCCCAACCACACCCCTGCAAGACCTCTAAGCCAAGAGGGTGGTTTAAGTAAATTGAGATGTTCAGCCCGAAATAGCACGCTTTGCAGGAATCCGGTAATATAATATTGTCAGACACGGACGGGATCCCACCACCCACCTCTGGGTTTATTATTATAAATCCCAATGCGGGGGTGAAGCTTATCGCCCTTAAGTAAACTGAAGCATCTCAGTTTACTTAAGGGCGATAAGCTTAACCATGCCTGTTTTCCTTGCTCATTCCATTTGCTTATGGCACCGCCCAACCACACCCCTGCAAGACGCACCTCTAAGCCAAACACGCCCCTCCAAGACCCGCCCAGACGCACCTCTAAGCCAAACACGCCGCTC
Source organism: Symbiodinium natans (assembly GCA_905221605.1). NCBI lineage: Eukaryota > Dinophyceae > Suessiales > Symbiodiniaceae > Symbiodinium > Symbiodinium natans. Next base: position 43,676 of record CAJNDS010000095.1, on the reverse strand, counting down.
TGCAAGCCAGGGGGTGTAGGCCTGTTTTTGCTTTTTCCCCATAGTAGGGCTGCTTAGGGCATGCCCATTTCATTTGCTTACGGCACCGCCCAACCACACCCCTGCACCTCTAAGCCAAACACTCCCCTCCAAGACCAAACACGCCGCTCTGCAAGCCAGGGGTGTAGGCCTGTTTTTGCTTTTTCCCCATAGTAGGGCTGTGTAGGGCAGGCCTGTTTTTGCTTTCCCCCATAGTAGGGCTGTAAGGTCCCAGGTCTGCTTGCTCTGCGAAAAGGTTCTATGGCCCAAACACGCCCCTCCAAGACCCGTCCAGACGCACCTCTAAGCCAAACACGCCGCTTTGCAAGCCAGGGGGTGTAGGCCTGTTTTGTTTTTTCCCCATAGTAGGGCTGTTTAGGGCAGGCCTGTTTTTGCTTTTCCCCATAGTAGGGCTGTAAGGTCCAAGGTCTGCTTGCTCTGCGAAAAGGTTTTGCCCATGCCATTTTGCTTATGGCACCGCCCAACCACACCCCTGCAAGACGCACCTCTAAGCCAAACACGCCCCTCCAAGACCCGCCCAGACGCACCTCTAAGCCAAACACGCCGCTGCAAGCCAGGGGGTGTAGGCCTGTTTTTGCTTTTCCCCATAAGAGGGCTGTTTAGGGCATGCCTCTGGCCTGTTTTTGCTTTTCCCCATAGTAGGGCTGTAAGGTCCAAGGTCTGCTTGCTCTGCGAAAAGGTTCTAAAGCAAATCCTGCTTATTCACAAGAGCCTGGCTTAGAGGTGCGTCTGGGCGGGTCTTGGGGCGCGCCTGCCCCAGACTGCATAGTAGGAAGGGCGTTCCTTGGAAAGCGCGAGGGGAGAATAGTACAATAATAGCCCAAAACGAATTCCAAGGAACCCTTACGGAAACTTTCTGAATCCCCTTTCATCGTCCTGGGGCACTTGCTAGTTGTCTCCCGTCCTTCCGAAACACAAAAGGCTTTTAGAAACCACGCCTTAACTTGAAACCCAGATTCGGGCCATAGAACCTTTTCGCAGAGCAAGCAGACCTGGGACCTTACAGCCCTACTATGGGGAAAAGCCCAAACAGGCCTTAGGGCATGCCCATTTCATTTGCTTACGGCACCGCCCAACCACACCCCTGCAAGACGCACCTCTAAGCCAAGAGGGTGGTTTAAGTAAATTGAGATGTTCAGCCCGAAATAGCACGCTTTGCAGGAATCCGGTAATATAATATTGTCAGACACGGACGGGATCCCACCACCCACCTCTGGGTTTATTATTATAAATCCCAATGCGGGGGTGAAGCTTATCGCCCTTAAGTAAACTGAAGCATCTCAGTTTACTTAAGGGCGATAAGCTTAACCATGCCTGTTTTCCTTGCTCATTCCATTTGCTTATGGCACCGCCCAACCACACCCCTGCAAGACGCACCTCTAAGCCAAACACGCCCCTCCAAGACCCGCCCAGACGCACCTCTAAGCCAAACACGCCGCTCTGCAAGCCAGGGGGTGTAGGCCTGTTTTTGCTTTTTCCCCATAGTAGGGCTGCTTAGGGCATGCCCATTTCATTTGCTTACGGCACCGCCCAACCACACCCCTGCACCTCTAAGCCAAACACTCCCCTCCAAGACCAAACACGCCGCTCTGCAAGCCAGGGGTGTAGGCCTGTTTTTGCTTTTTCCCCATAGTAGGGCTGTGTAGGGCAGGCCTGTTTTTGCTTTCCCCCATAGTAGGGCTGTAAGGTCCCAGGTCTGCTTGCTCTGCGAAAAGGTTCTATGGCCCAAACACGCCCCTCCAAGACCCGTCCAGACGCACCTCTAAGCCAAACACGCCGCTTTGCAAGCCAGGGGGTGTAGGCCTGTTTTGTTTTTTCCCCATAGTAGGGCTGTTTAGGGCAGGCCTGTTTTTGCTTTTCCCCATAGTAGGGCTGTAAGGTCCAAGGTCTGCTTGCTCTGCGAAAAGGTTCTGCCCATGCCATTTTGCTTATGGCACCGCCCAACCACACCCCTGCAAGACGCACCTCTAAGCCAAACACGCCCCTCCAAGACCCGCCCAGACGCACCTCTAAGCCAAACACGCCGCTGCAAGCCAGGGGGTGTAGGCCTGTTTTTGCTTTTCCCCATAAGAGGGCTGTTTAGGGCATGCCTCTGGCCTGTTTTTGCTTTTCCCCATAGTAGGGCTGTAAGGTCCAAGGTCTGCTTGCTCTGCGAAAAGGTTCTAAAGCAAATCCTGCTTATTCACAAGAGCCTGGCTTAGAGGTGCGTCTGGGCGGGTCTTGGGGCGCGCCTGCCCCAGACTGCATAGTAGGAAGGGCGTTCCTTGGAAAGCGCGAGGGGAGAATAGTACAATAATAGCCCAAAACGAATTCCAAGGAACCCTTACGGAAACTTTCTGAATCCCCTTTCATCGTCCTGGGGCACTTGCTAGTTGTCTCCCGTCCTTCCGAAACACAAAAGGCTTTTAGAAACCACGCCTTAACTTGAAACCCAGATTCGGGCCATAGAACCTTTTCGCAGAGCAAGCAGACCTGGGACCTTACAGCCCTACTATGGGGAAAAGCCCAAACAGGCCTTAGGGCATGCCCATTTCATTTGCTTACGGCACCGCCCAACCACACCCCTGCAAGACGCACCTCTAAGCCAAGAGGGTGGTTTAAGTAAATTGAGATGTTCAGCCCGAAATAGCACGCTTTGCAGGAATCCGGTAATATAATATTGTCAGACACGGACGGGATCCCACCACCCACCTCTGGGTTTATTATTATAAATCCCAATGCGGGGGTGAAGTGGGTTCGCCACGCCTGCCAGGGTTTCGAGTGGGTTTGGGATGGGTTTTGGGTGGGTTTTGGGCGGGTTTGGGTGGGTTTCGGTGGGTTTTGCGTGGGTTTTGCGTGGGTTTGAGTGGGCTTGGGATGGGTTTTGGGTGGGTTTTGGGTGGGTTTGGGTGTTTGGCTTAGAGGTGTGTCTTGGAGGGAAGTGTTTTGGCTTGGAGAGCGGCGTGTTTGGCTTTAGAGGTGCGTCTGGGCGGGTCTTGGAGGGGCGTGTTTGGCTTAGAGGTGCGTCTTGCAGGGGTGTGGTTGGGCGGTGCAATAAGCAAATGGGATGGGCAGATGTTTAAAATCCTGCTTCCTCACGGGTGGTTGGGCGGTGCAATAAGCAAATGGGATGGGCAGAAGTGGGTTCGCCACGCCTGCCAGGGTTTCGAGTGGGTTTGGGATGGGTTTTGGGTGGGTTTTGGGCGGGTTTGGGTGGGTTTCGGTGGGTTTTGCGTGGGTTTTGCGTGGGTTTGAGTGGGCTTGGGATGGGTTTTGGGTGGGTTTTGGGTGGGTTTGGGTGTTTGGCTTAGAGGTGTGTCTTGGAGGGAAGTGTTTTGGCTTGGAGAGCGGCGTGTTTGGCTTTAGAGGTGCGTCTGGGCGGGTCTTGGAGGGGGTGTTTGGCTTAGAGGTGCGTCTTGCAGGGGTGTGGTTGGGCGGTGCAATAAGCAAATGGGATGGGCAGATGTTTAAAATCCTGCTTCCTCACGGGTGGTTGGGCGGTGCAATAAGCTGGCTTAGAGGTGTGTCTTGGAGGGAAGTGTTTTGGCTTGGAGAGCGGCGTGTTTGGCTTTAGAGGTGCGTCTGGGCGGGTCTTGGAGGGGCGTGTTTGGCTTAGAGGTGCGTCTTGCAGGGGTGTGGTTGGGCGGTGCAATAAGCAAATGGGATGGGCAGATGTTTAAAATCCTGCTTCCTCACGGGTGGTTGGGCGGTGCAATAAGCTGGCTTAGGACTTGTTTGCCCCGCCCCCCAAGATGGGCCCAAGAAGTGAGAGCATGGCCTGGACTTGTTTGCCCCGCCCCCCCAAGATGGGCCCAAGAAGTGAGAGAATGGCCTGGACTTGTTTGCCCCGCCCCCCAAGATGTTGCCCCGCCCCCCAAAATGGGCCCAAGAAGTGAGAGAATGGCCTGGACTTGTTTGCCCCGCCCCCCAAGATGGGCCCAAGAAGTGAAAGAATGGCCTGGACTTGTTTGCCCCGCCCCCCAAGATGGGCCCAAGAAGTGAGAGAATGGCCTGGACTTGTTTGCCCCGCCCCCCAAGGGCCCAAGAAGTGAAAGAATGGCCTGGACTTGTTTGCCCCGCCCCCCAAGATGGGCCCAAGAAGTGAGAGAATGGCCTGGACTTGTTTGCCCCGCCCCCCAAGATGGGCCAAGGAAGTGAGAGAATGGCCTGGACTTGTTTGCGCCGCCCCCCAAGATGGGCCCAAGAAGTGAGAGAATGGCCTGGACTTGTTTGCCCCGCCCCCCAAAATATGGGCCCAAGAAGTGAGAGAATGGCCTGGACTTGTTTGCCCTGCCCCCCAAGATGGGCCCAAGAAGAAGAAGAAGAAGAAGTGAGAGAATGGCCTGGACTTGTTTGCCGCCCCCCAAGATGGGCCCAAAAAGTGAGAGAATGACCTGGACTTTTTTGCCCCGCTCCCCCAAGATCGGCCCAAGAAGTGAGAGAATGGCCTGGACATGTTTGCCCCGCCCTCAAGATGGGCCCAAGAAGTGAGAGAATGGCCTGGACGGTTCCCCGCCCCCCAAGATGGGGCCCAAGAAGTGAAAGAATGGCCTGGACTTGTTTGCCCCGCCCCCCAACATGGGCCCAAGAAGTGAGAGAATGGCCTGGACTTGTTTGCCCCGCCCCCCAAGATGGGCCCAAGAAGTGAGAATGGCCTGGACTTGTTTGCCCCGCCCCCCAAGATGGGCCTAAGAAATGAGGGAATGGCCTGGACTTGTTTGCCCCGCCCCCCAAGATGTTGCCCCGCCCCCCAAGATGGGCCCAAGAAGTGAGAGAATGGCCTGGGCTTGTTGCCCCGCCCCCCAAGATGGGCCCAAGAAGTGAGAGAATGGCCTCGACTTGCTTGCCCCGCCCCCCCAGATGGGCCAAGAAGTGTGGACTTGTTTGCCCCGCCCCCCAAGATGGCCTCCCCCCCAGGATGGGCCCAAGAAGTGAGGGAGTGGCCTGGACTTGTTTGCCCCGCCCCCCAAGATGGGCCCAAGAAGTGAGAGAATGGCCTGGACTTGTTTGCCCCGCCCCCAAGATGGGCCAAGAAGTGAGAGAATGGCCCTTGTTTGCCCCGCCCCCCAAGATGGGCCCAAGAAGTGAGAGAATGGCTGGACTTGTTTGCCCCGGCCCCCAAGATGGGCCCAAGAAGTGAGAGAATGGCCTGGACTTGTTTGCCCCACCCCCCAAGATGGGCCCAAGAAGTGAGAGAATGGCCTGGACTTGTTTGCCCCACCCCCCAAGATGGGCCCAAGAAGTGAGAGAAGGGCCTGGACTTGTTCCCCGCCCCCCAAGATGGGCCCAAGAAGTGAGAGAATGGCCTGGACTTGTTTGCCCCGCCCCCCAAGATGGGCCCAAGAAGTGAGAGAATGGCCTGGACTTGTTTGCCCCTGGACGCCCCCCAAGATGGGCCCAAGAAGTGAGAGAATGGCCTGGACTTGTTTGCCCCGCCCCCCAAGATGGGCCCAAGAAGTGAGAGAATGGCCTGGACTTGGCCGAGAAGTGAGAGAATGGCCTTTGTTTGCCCCGCCCCCAAGATGGGCCCAAGAAGTGAGAGAATGGCCTGGACTTGTTTGCCCCGCCCCCCAAGATGGGCCCAAGAAGTGAGAGAATGGCCTGGACTTGTTTGCCCCGCCCCCCAAGATGGGCCCAAGAAGTGAGAGAATGGCCTGGACTTGTTTGCCCCGCCCCCCAAGATGGGCCCAAGAAGTGAGAGAATGCATGATTCGGGTGCACCCCAAGATGGCGGCCCAAGAAGTGAGAGAGAGAGAATGCCTGGAATTGGGACAAGAAGTGAGAGAAGGGCCTGGATTGTTTGCCCCGCCCCCAAGATGGGCCCATGAAGTGAGAGCATGGCCTGGACTTGTTTGCCCCGCCCCCCAAGATGGGCCCAAGAAGTGAGAGAATGGCCTGGACTTGTTTGCCCCGCCCCCCAAGATGGGCCCAAGAAGTGAGAGAATGGCCTGGACTTGTTTGCCCCGCCCCCCAAGATGGGCCCAAGAAGTGAGAGAATGGCCTGGACTTGTTGCCCCGCCCCCCAAGATGGGCCCAAGAAGTGAGAGAATGGCCTGGACTTGTTTGCCCCGCCCCCCAAGATGGGCCCAAGAAGTGAGAGAATGGCCTGGACTTGTTTGCCCGCCCCCAAGATGGGCCCAAGAAGGGAGAGAATGGCCTGGTGTTGCCCCGCCCCCCAAGATGGGCCCAAGAAGTGAGAGAAGTGGCCTGGACTTGTTTGCCCCGATGAGAGAATGGCTGGACTTGTTTGCCCCGCCCCCCAAAGATGGGCCCAAGAAGTGAGAGAATGGCTTGGACTTGTTTGCCCCGCCCCCCAAGATGGGCCCAAGAAGTGAGAGAATGGCCTGGACTTGTTTGCCCCGCCCCCCAAGATGGGCCCAAGAAGTCAGAGAATGGCCTGGACTTGTTTGCCCCGCCCCCCAAGGTGGGCCCAAGAAGTGAGAGAATGGCTTGGACTTGTTTGCCCCCGCCCCCCAAGATGGGCCCAAGAAGAGAGAGAATGGCCTGGACTTGTTTGCCCCGAACCCCAAGATGGCCCAAGAAGCGAGAGAATGGCCTGGACTTGTTTGCCCGGCCCCCCAAGATGGGCCCAAGAAGTGACTTCTTGGGCCCATCTTGGGGCGCGGGGCAAACAAGTCCAGGCCATTCTCTGACTTCTTGGGGAGGCGGGGCAAACAAGTCCAGGCCATTCTCTCACGTCTTGGGCCCATCTTGGGGGGCGGGGCAAACAAGTCCAGGCCATTCTCTCACTTCTTGGGCCCATCTTGGGGGTTGTTTGCCCCGCCCTCAAGATGGGCCCAAGAAGTGAGAGAATGGCCTGGACTTGTTTGCTCCGCCCCCCAAGATGGGGCCAAGAAGTGAGAGAATGGCCTGGACCAAGATGGGTCTGTCATCAATAAAATGATATGTTTTCGGTTTAATATATTTTATTAGGTCTACTGCTTTTTTGCTATCTACTTCTTTTATGTCTTTCTTTAACCTTTTATCTGATGAAGGAATTAATGACCCTGTATATGAAAGGTCACCATAAACATCCACACCTGTTGTTGTTGCGTCTAATGTTGATAAGTTGTTATTACTTAATCTTATCCATCCGTTGTCGCCTGGATTATTTATTAATACTCGTTGCTGTCCTGTTATATCATCGTGTGTTATTTCTAAATTTCCCAATAAATTCACTTTCCCTTCTGTTAATTGAATTTCCGGTGTGCTACTTTCCAATCCTATTGTCAAATTCATTTCTCCCGCAGTGTCTCCATTTCTGATATATAACTTATACTGAGTGTCTAAAACTTCCTTTAATTCACTGCTGTTCTGAAACATAAACCTACCCCAACTAATAACATCGCTTTCACCTACAATATTACCAATACTTTTAAAAGTAAGATTATTTACGACTGCTCTGTTTAATGTAATTCCGTTAGTGTCGTTTAGTTGTAGTGCTATTGTTCCTGTTGTAGGATCAATTGTTCTTGGTTGTAATGAAAAATTAATTTCTTCTGTTGATATTATATTTAATGAATTATTAGCGTCTGCTCTTTGAAATATCCTGCCTGAACTATTGACATAAATATCACCATTAAATGTTGATGTGTTTTGAAATGATGAGGTGCCACCAAAATTAGCATTCCCACCACTTACATTTAGTTTATTTGCGCCTTGAATTGCTCCGATGCCTAAACTTAAACAATAGACACCATTACCATTTGCAGTATTTAATAAAAGTAATGAAGAACTGTCATTGCTTGTATTATAAGCATTAATATTAAATGAGTTAAATTTTAAATACCCTTGTGCGTTTTTTACAGTTAAAACATTACTAGCGTCTGTTGTATTTTTATAAAATGTTAATCCATTGGCATTATTAATATTAGCGTTTTCTCCATCAAAATTGAAATCAGTTGTTAAATCAATATCACCATCTACCTTTAAGTTCTGTCTAATAATAGCACTATCAACAACATCTAATGTATAACCTCCTGTTAATGTTTCTATTCCTGTATCAATTAATAAAGAATGAGATTTAACATACTGATTAGCATTATTATTTAGTTGTAAAATCCTACCTGTATCACCAACTGAATTATAACAATCAATATTATCATTATTAAAAGTAATATAATTACCAGTATTTCTAACTGTAAATGATAGATTAGCATCTGCTGTGTTTTCTACTACTAACCCACCGCTTGGCACTGCTATTTTACCACTCATTTTATAACCTGCATTTTTATTTGATAAATCTAATTGTTTAATAGCGTCATCTGATGTATTATTACAAAATATTTTATCTCCTTGTAAAGTTATATAACTCGTTGCGTTTTTAAACTCTGCTAATACTTTATCACCTCCTCCTGTTTGATTACTAAATAATAATCCTGCTACTGGCGATATATTAATAGTTGAGTTGTTTAATGTTAAACCGCTATGAATAACAGTAGGGGCACTACAGTCAATAATAGGATTGGCACTAAATCTATTTGTAAAATCTGATTTGGGAACTCTTAAGTCTAGTAGATTATCAACCTCAGTAGTTGTGTATCCCGATCCAGCCCCTGCTATTAATGTATCTACCTCGCCCTTATCATAATAATTGGTTGCCAGTTGCGTGTTGGTTTGGAAGTTAGTAGATAAATTTGTGTCAATCTGTGTTGATGTATAATAATTAGAAAATGTAGTATCTATTTCTACTTTACTGTAGTAGCTACTGGATATTTGCAAATTAGTTTGATATGTAGTCGCCAAAATATGAGAGATAGAACTGATGTCATGAAAGTTTTGTAGTTGCTTTGTATTCAATACTGAAATAGCGTCAGTGTTGGCTGTTATACTTGAAGAGTTTGCAGTGTTGATGTCTCCTAATTCGGTTTTTGTAGCATATGTATCTGATATTTCACTTACACCCGTTGAAGATGACAAATAAAATCTATCTGCATAAACTGCCGTTAAATTATTTAGTGAAGCCATTATAAATATTAATATGTGAGAAATTAATATTTATAATGAATTAATTCATTTGTTGTTCTTTTGCTTGTTGACGCTTTTCTCTTCGCTTTCTGTTGATTTCTTCCTTATGATCTTGGTAGAATTCACGTCGTTTTTGGTTTTGCTCTTCTTTATGTTGTTTGTGATATTCTTTGTGTTTCTGTAGTACGGTATCTCTGTTCTTTTCATGATAATCTTTTTTGTATCGAGCTATTCTTTCTTTATTATCTTGCCTATATTGCTTGTCGTATTCTACTCTTTCTTCTTTGTGTTGATCTCTGTATTCCTTATTCTTTGCTCTTCTATCTTCAATATTATCATAATAGTTCTTGTTGCTCTTTGCTTTTATGTATTCTTTATTCCTTTCATAATAATCTTTCTTGTATTCCTGTATTTGCTCCTTGTGTTCTTCTCTGTATTCTTTACAATCTTGTAGTATCTTTTCCTTTTTGTTTTCATAGTAATCCTTCTTCTTCTGTAAATAATGCTCTTTCTTGTTTTCATAGCATTGTTTCTTTAATTCTACTGCTTCTTCAGTTGTTATAAACGGTCTGGTAATATTTAATGTTGCTCCTAGTTGTTCTATGTATTCTCTTTCTCTTTTTCTTGCTTCTAGTGAGTTTCCGCATTTCTCAGTATTTATTAATACCATATCAAAGTTATCCCACCCTCCGTTATCTCGTATAAACTGATATAATGGTATATTATAATTACGATGGTTAGTGTTAATACAATGGTCTTTGTGTTTGTATTTTCTCTTTATGAAGTTAGTAGTGTGTCCCACATAAGTATCTAAAATGGTTGTGTCTTTGCTTATGATTTTATAAAAGTGTGTTTGATCATAATTAACTGGATTTTTAGGCATAATCTTATAATATCTTATAAAGTATTATTTCTTTATAACATTTTACATAATAGCAGAGACCCGGGGAAGTGGGTCCCCTTTTCCGGGGGGGGGCGAAGACGAAATTCGAAGACGAAATTTGAAGACGAAATTCGGCCCAGCCGAAATTCGGCCCTGAAGACGAAATTCGGCACTGAAGATGAAATTCGGCCCCTGAAGCCTAAATTCGGCCCTGAAGCCTAAATTGGGCCCTTGAAGCCGAAATTCGGCCCCGAAGACGAAATTCGGCCCCGAAGACGAAATTCGGCCGCTGAAGACGAAATTCGGCCCTGAAGCCGAAATTCGGCTCCTGAAGACGAAATTCGGGCCGGAAGCCTAAATTCAGCCCTGAAGACGAAATTCGGCCCTGAAGCCGAAATTCGGCTCCTGAAGACGAAATTCGGTCCCGAAGACGAAATTCAGGGCCATTTTATGCAGGCCTATCGGGACCGAAACCGAATTCAAGCTTCAGGCCGAATTTCGTCTTCGGGACCGAATTTCGTCTTCAGGAGCCGAATTTCGGCTTCAGGGCCGAATTTCGTCTTCAGGGCTGAATTTAGGCTTCCGGCCCGAATTTCGTCTTCAGGAGCCGAATTTCGGCTTCAGGGCCGAATTTCGTCTTCAGCGGCCGAATTTCGTCTTCGGGGCCGAATTTCGTCTTCGGGGCCGAATTTCGGCTTCAAGGGCCCAATTTAGGCTTCAGGGCCGAATTTAGGCTTCAGGGGCCGAATTTCGTCTTCAGTGCCGAATTTCGTCTTCAGGGCCGAATTTCGGCTGGGCCGAATTTCGTCTTCAAATTTCGTCTTCGAATTTCGTCTTCGCCCCCCCCCCGGAAAAGGGGACCCAGTTTTCCGTGTCAATGCATAATAGAATTAAATTTGGTAGACAATTTAGTCTAATACCGTGCTTGCTGACTCACTTAACTCGAATATTTGCTCACTCACAGCAGTCACAAAAACTCTTTCAATACCGAGGGCGAATGATTGATTTGCTCCTTTGATTTTAAAAGTGATTAAGGAGCCCATTTTCGTGTTGGAACCTGTGAAATTCATATCGGGTTGCTTATCGAAATTTATTCCTCCAATAAACTTATCGTTAGCGTATCTATAAATATCAATTGAAAAGCCGTCGTAATAAGGCGACATAACGTTAACAGCCCTACGAAGGAAATACATAAACTCGCTAATGCTTGATATTTCCTGTTCTGGGAATTTCTTATTAGCTATTTGTATCTGTGCTGAAATTTGTTTATCGCTGTCGATCACACCTTCAAGGTTATCAATGGTTACCGCCATAGGGTGGAAAAAGTAGTTCCATCTCTTTCTGTCATAATTACCTGCTGTGTTGTCATTATTGATATTGCTGTTGCTAAAGGTGAAGAACATCTGAGATAAACGAGTTGAAGATTTAACGATGTTCATGTTGATCTCTGTGTTTCCTGCCGTGAAGGTTTGTGAAAATGAATAATAAGCAGGATAAACCATTCTAAGCCTACCCCCTTTCAATAAATGTGAAACTATATTATTGTTGACGGTGTTGTCCACCTGTATCAATTCACATCGTAAAATGGCATTCTGAATAGCCCAAGATGTGGTAGTATTGCGTGTTGTAAAATATAAGCCGTTTTCATCGTCTTCTGCTTGTGTTCCCGCTACTGGTGTTGCTGGTCTGATAACTGGTTCACCAGCGTCTGAAACTATCTCAAAAATAAACTCTAAAGGACAATACCGAATTGGAGGATAATATCCAGATTGAACAAATCCACAAACGGGCTTGTGTCCCATTCTTACGAACTTACCCTGTTCAATTCCTGTAGTATTAAGTCGTGTTAGTTTCGGTAGAACAGCGCCTCTTTGGTTTGATCCTGCTGTTGCTGTTGCATCGTGACTTTCTATAGTATAAGCGAACAGCCGGTTAATTCTACTGTCGTATCTTGTTAAACAACCTTCTTGAATGTCATCTAAATTTCTAACCTCTTCGCTTTTGAATGATTTCATTTCTTCGCAGACTTGGTTGTAATTGTCAATATCGTTTAGTTGTTGGCCTGCTCCATTGCATCTGTATCTGGTAAAGAAGGCATGGCTCTCACCTAATGGGCGTAAATATTCTCCTGCAGTAGTGGAGGTATTTACAACATCAAAGAACAAACAAACACTAGACAAATCAATATAATTATTATCTTCACCTGTGATTACAAACTTTAAGTATTTGTTTCCGTTAGATGAACTAAAGATGTTTCCAGATACACTAGGAAAGTGAACTTGTTTCCTGTCAGTTACATATGCTGCCGACTGGGGTAAACCGAACTGGAGGCTATTTATCATATCATCGTTGCTCTCTGCCAGAACCAAATCCATAATTATATACTTTATTTAGATTTTATATTATTATACTTTTTATGTGGTTTTACATTTTTTAAATCAATGCTATTCTTTTCTTGTGGCAGTTGTATTATATTCTCGCCCTCTTCAACTATATTTCGTATGCTCTCATAAGCAGAATTATTAAGGTTCTTGTTCAGTTTGTTTTTAAACCTCAGACTTTCCGACGGCTTTCCTACAATGTGAGGTGATTTTATATACCTTGGTTTATTGAACATCATATTAATAATATTGAGAAATATTATTAATATGATGCTTCTTGTTGGTTAAGAAATTCTATATGTCTCTTGGTTCTTTCGTGTCTTCGTATATCCGATTTCCTACATTCAACACCGCAAACACATAAAATCTTAGTTTTTTGTTTTTCATTTATCTCATCCTTCTTTTCTATGTAATATTTCTTCTTGATGTCAAGATAATGCTCCCGATTGTTTTGATAATCGTCCTTCTTCTTCTGTAATAAACCATCATGGTTCTTTTCTCTCCATGCTTTGTTTGTTTTTGCCCGTTGTTCTTTGTTATCTTCTCTGTATTGTTTTTCATTTCTTCCTGCTACATATCTGTTTAACGTGGCAAATTCTCTAATTCGCTCTCCCTCTCTCTTTCTTAACTGTTCTACATTTTCACAAGGGTATTCTTCCAATAATTCAATATAGAAATTCTCTATACCTAACTCGTTCATTTTGTTATGTAGTTGCAAATGAAAGGACTTATCACTTTTACATGATGCCCTATGGTCCACCATCCTCTTAGATAAGGGTTGAGTTGTAGAACCGATATAAACATCATCTGTTGCATTGTTAAGGATTTTGTAAATTTTTGCGTTCTTATATGACATACGGTTATATACTAGTATATACGGATTATTCTTTATACCATTTTCATGGTAGAGATAAGGGTGGAATACTTTCATCTATATTGTCCAATGACGATATGTCATGATTTTTTATTGGGTTCAATGTATCCGTATTATAACTTATTGCTGAACCATCAAATGCTGAAACTACATCTCCAACTTTTCTGAACCTCTTGTGTTGTTCAGAGGGTTGATCAAAACCTAGTGAAAATGAAGGGCTGTTATACGTTCTGGTTCTTAGATCTCTGTCAGGAAAATCTTTCGCTAATTGTAACGCCACCACTCCCGCTTGACTATGTCCTACCAATTCTGTTATTTGTGGGTTCTCCTTTAAAATCCGTTCTGCCTCTATATATCTTTCCATATCACGGACACCGCCCAAAACACCGAAGGGTAATTTAGTAAAGTTTTCTAACCAGTTGGTAAACGATGTAGTCCCTCCTATATACATTTTGTTATCTTTAACAAAAATTTTATTGTCACGATCGTATGCAATCTTAATACCTTGTGTATTGGATATTCTCCCGTTAGACTTCAGCATGTTGTCTAATTGAGACTGAACTCTTGTCATTATATTAATAAATCATATAAATATTTTATCTGTTATTAATATGAGTTTCAGACCTTTAACATACAAAAAAGTTTATGTTAACTCACAATACAGAGTTTCTGACAGTAAATCAACTTCTGATTTTAAAGTAGAGTTGCAGGACACCTTTGAAATACCTGATAATACCATTATGCAAGTGCACGAGGTAGCTATTCCGAATGCATGGTATTCAATCAATACAAATAATCAAAACCTGTATTTTAGACATCAGATATTGCCACCTGCCACACCTCAAGGCATAACATATAGAAGAATTGCGATACCTGTAGGAAATTACACTGCTCCTGATCTAGCCTCAGCCATGGAAACACAATTAAACGCCTTCTTTGATAGTGGCGGAAGGACTAACTCTTATTCTGTCATATATGATACTTTAACGAATAAGATTACAATATCTTCTAACTACAGTGAGGTCGTGTTTATACCCTTGACTGATACAGATGTGCCTACTTTTGTTGGTTCATTCTCTAATTCCGTGGATCTTAATAACCTTAACTCTATCAATAATGTTTTGGGTTTTACAACACCAGTTGGTGACGCATTCACTTCATCCTCCCCTTGGACAACGGGGTTCATAAATCTGATAAACTATCCTGACGTCTATATTTCTTGTCCTGAACTGTCTAATAATAATTTTCACAGTCCTTCTGCTTTTTCAAACGCAATAATCAAAAAAGTCCCAGTTAATGCACCATTTGCAGGTATTATTAGCGACAGTTATGGAATAACAGATTATGATTATATAAATGTCTCAAAAAGAAATGTCAAGCGACTGACCTTTAGAATAACGGATGGCGCAGGAAATGTCGTAGATTTAAACAATATTCATGTTACTTTCTCGTTGTTATTCACACAACTAGACTAATCAAAAACATACTTAAAAATAAAAAACCATAGATAAACATAATGCCTGACTATCAAAAAGGTAAAATTTATGCAATATGGGATGACAACTATACAGAATGCTATATTGGTAGCACCACTCAAGAACTAAGCATGAGGATGAGTGGACATAGAAGTGATTACCGCCGACATTTACAAAGCAAGTTCAAATATTATTCTTTGTTTGGGCTATTTGATAAATACGATCACAAAAAATGTAGAATTGAACTGATAGAAACATATCCATGTCATAATAAAAGTGAGTTACAAGCAAGAGAAGGTTTTCATCAAAGAGAGCATTTTTGTATGAACCGAAGAATTGAAGGTCGTGACAGAAAGCAGTATTACCAAGATAACAAAGAATATATATCACAAAAGAACAAGGAGTGGAAACAACAAAATACAGACAGAGTGAAGGAGATGAGCAAGGTTAATCACAAGTTATACTATCAAGTAAACAGGGACACAATTTTAAAGAAAAAGAAAGAAAACCGCGACATCATCAAGGAATACCAAGAAAATTACAGACAGCAGAATAAAGATTTACTACAACAGAAAAGCAGAGAATATTATCTGAATAATAAACAAGAGATTATGAAAGTAAGTTATTGTGAATGTGGTGGGCATTTTACTAAAAACGCACGACAACGTCATTTAAAAACATTAAAACATCAACAATATTTAAATCAAACAGGCAACGATGAACCCTAAACCAACTTTTAAACTATCTATATTTTATCTATTTTCAATATAAACAGATAAAATATAGAACAGCTATATACATGTCATCTGAAGCACATAATAGTATTGAAGAAGATACCAAGATTGAAAATGAAACAGTCACACCAGAAGTCGTTGATACACCTCAAGAGGGGTCAATAAAGAATGAAACAGGCGAAGACGATAATATAAATGAAAAACCAGAGTTCAAAAACAAAACAGACATGGTAAAACACAAAAAGGTAACCTGCAAAGACTGTAATGCAGAAATGACTTTAAAAACATTGAGATATTCTCACAAATGTTCAGGAACACTGGAGAGTAAGCCGATCAAACCAAAACCGAAGGTTAAAGTAAAACCAATAGCAATATCCCCGCCAGAGGATCACCAGAATGAACCAGCCCTACAAAAACAAGCAACACAACCAAAGCCGATACCATCACCCCAAAAAAACACATCACCAATATCAAGCCCATATGACAACTTGTCACAGGCTCAACTATATCAGTTACACATGAGAACCATGAACCAAGAAATAATGAGAAGAAGACAGGAGAAGGCGAATAATATGTGTCAAGCAATGTTTAAACCGAAGAGTAAAAAATCTAGGTAAATAATATATAGCAATGGTTTTATACAATAAATACAAGTTCAGGCAACAAAAGAAGCAAAAGAAGAGAAAATCACTAGATAATCCTGTTGTGGGTGAACCTGTTAACATGCAGTTTCACAAGCCAAATATTGATTACTTATTGAATTTAAAAGAGGAAATGGACGCCAGAGAGGCACGGGTAGCAAACCTAGCAATGAAAAGACGACTATTAGAGGGGCAAATGAAAGACAATTACACAATGGAGATTGACAGATTAAAATCAGAGTTGCATAACACCCGCTTACCGGAAGTTTCCATAGAGCATTTAAGAAACAGAATACAAACCTTGGAAACCTTAAGTGAAAGAATATTCTAAATCGTAAATTTCTATATAAGAATATAAAATATAATGGCACGAAATAAAACACAGATACAATTTCACAGAAGGTCACGATATGAAGATATACTGGAACTTGTTAATGATAATGAAGAAGCACTAAAACCGTTTCCTAACAGAGATGCAGTATTTTACAAGGCTAGTAATAAAGGATCGTATTTTGACGGTAAAGATCATTTAGACAGATTGAAAGCAGAACAGAAGAGAATTAATGAACGGGTGGTAAGAGATCACATGTTAAGAGAGTATGCCACGGACAACGATCTTACTCATAGGGCGTTGTGGGATGCAGGAGCAGGAGCAACAGACACACCGGCACAACCAGAAATGTATAATATCGGCACTCCCATAGAAGAATATGGCAATGACGAGTTTTTTGACACAGAAGAAGGAGTTACACGGGCGGAATTAGAGGGAGTTATACAGAGGGCCGAAGAAACACGACAAGCAAACCAACAGGACATCGTTCAGGCACACCAGCAACAGGTAGAACGCGAACAACAGCAAGGAGACGGAATATTAAGAACATTAGGAAGAGGCTCAATGAGAGTAGGCAGAAATATTGCAGGTGGTTTAGTGTCAGGGCATGATCTAACTACATCCGTAATTGGAGGACTGGCAGAACCAGTTCTAAGTGGTATAGGCGATGCAGTTATGAGAAGGATTTTACCACAACCTCGCCCCTTGCTTGATCTAGAAGCACCCCGAACACCACCTAATAACCCGTGGGTGAGAAACCCCAATCCAATGAATATTGCGCAACTACCGCCCTCTATTGTGTTACAACCTCATCAACCTAATGTGGGTGCAACTCAACAACCACTGCCTCCTGCAGTTCAGCAACCAGCATTACCAGCACCAACACCAAACGTTCAACAAGGTGGATCATCATCATCATCATCATCGTCAGGAAACTTTCAATTCCCACGAGGTTCTGCAAGACAGCCTGAAGGTTCTGCAAGACAAGCAGATGAACAACCGCCAAGAAGACCGCGAACCAGACTAACTAAAAAGACCAACCTAAAGGAAAGTGCCCGAGAAG
Source organism: Symbiodinium natans (assembly GCA_905221605.1). Lineage (NCBI taxonomy): Eukaryota > Dinophyceae > Suessiales > Symbiodiniaceae > Symbiodinium > Symbiodinium natans. The sequence continues at coordinate 26,309 of CAJNDS010000095.1, read as the reverse complement.
ATGAAGATGTTTCACGAGAAGAGTTAAACATGAGACCCTTGATTATGCCAAGTAAAATAGGAATTCAGAAGCTACGTGAAACCTTTGAAGATGCAAATAATAAAAACACCATTAACACTACTACTTATAGGCAATATAGAAGTCTCTATAATAAATGGGTGTCTAATAGAGGTGTTCCTACTGCGAAGAAAGAAGCATTAAAAGAATTGCAAAACTTATATAGAGAAACCGTTTATAATAGATAAACTCATGTCAAGCAATCCTAAATAAAAATCAAATGAATGGTTTGTATTTAGCACTTGTGTTACATCCCCGACACCATGCCTCACAATTGTCTATGTGGTGCGGTTGCTCATTATCTAATCTTTGAGCAGTCATGTTACTTGTTAGATTTCCGTTTTTGATTTCAAATTCAAACCGACAACCACAATTACAGCATGTGTTAGTCAGCCGTTTCATAAACCACTCGTGGTTAACATACTTGTCAACATCTATAACTCTGTTGGCATTCTCATCTTGCATCTGGTAATTCTTGATCTTGGTTGATATGTATTTTGTTAAAGTTTCTTCGTTTAACTCGTTCTGGTTGGTTGCGCTTTTGAAGAACCTTACCTTGTTAAAGTCTGTGCTTCTGGTAAGGGCACACCATATCCATTCACGAGTTACTAGGTGTTTCTTCTCCCACTCATGGATTATGATCTGACCGTCTATGGATGCACCTTGTGCTGAGTGGCATGTGGTGCAATAGTCATATCTGAAATGCTTATCTAATGTGTGTATGTCAGTAGTGAACTTCTCCTTGGATTTTACATTCTCTAGCGTCAGTCTTGGTAGTGTCATACTTACGATCCTATACCTGTAGTTCACATTAAACCGCTGGTTACCCAAATTTTTATACACTCTGCATATGAGTGTGTCACCCACTCCATACTTATCCGTTTTACCTAAATGCTTCCTGATATAATTAGACACACTCAGACATCTCATGTTGGTATAGGCGATGTTGTGTAATGCCTTTGTAACATCATCTGTCATTTTAAAGTATTTAGGCACGAACTCTTCTAATGGAATACGATGTATCCACATATCATCATACATACTGTCTAATATTTCTCTGTTTTTGTTTGCCTGTGGGTCGTCCTTGGGACCAAGTCGCTTACACACCTTAAGCAAAATGCTATACTTAAAAATCTGATCTATACATTCATCAGAGTATTCACCGGCATTCCTTGTATTAGTCAGATCATCACACACAGGTGGAAGCTGTTTCACATCGCCTGCTCCTATGATGATCTTATCTGGGTTGTTGTTCACAAACCCTCTTATGCAATTCAGGACGCGCAGTCCGTTCATGTAAATCTCATCAAAGACTATCACATTATACTGGCTGTGATCAAATTCAGGAAGCTTGTCTCCATCGCCCACAGGTATAGAGAAAAACTTGTTTGTCGTTACAGCATCATCTGGTATGTTTTGTGATAGGTTGTTCTGTGGAACTACGAACAGGGTCTTGTAACCAAGTTTGCTAAAATATTTGGCAATATGTGACTTACCTCCTCCCGCATATTTAGATCGTATCATTAGAGGATTGTGTTTAACAATGTCTTCTGCAATATGCTTGGTATCCCACTCATCTTCTATAGACAAGGTATCGTTTTTGAACACGGGTATGGGCATTAAAGTGTTCACTTTTGCCTTGTGCTCGTCTCTCGGTTCTACTATATGTTTACCCTTTTCATGTCTCCACCCGCCGATATGATCATTGAATTGTAGAACCTTCTTTGCTAGACTGAGGTGGTCCTTCCTGATCGTAAATGCATCGGTTTTAACACTCCATACATCTATGTGGTTAGCGATCAGTGCGCTATAATCTTCATGCATTTTGTGGTTATGGTGTTGTAAAAGAAGTTCCTTTATGTAAATGTATCCATTTCGTAGAGTGGCTCTGTCAGAGACGGTCAGGCAATAATACTTTTTGTCACTCTCCTTCTCTATATACTCACCCACATCATCGTTACCATTATCTACCTCCTCATCATAAAACGATGATACCTTGTTGATTTTTCCACCTACTTGCTGTTGATAATACAATGCCTCCCGTAGACTGTCAAAGGCATAACTTCTAGATACAGTGTTGGTGCTCTTCTCCAGTAAACCGAAATTCACATTGGCTATTAGTTTTTTTATCTTCACATCTTCGGGGTATTTGTCCGAAATGTCTGTTTGCCACAAATCCTTTGCAATCTTTCTGTAATCCACCTTGTATACTCTAGAGGGTTGCTTGTAGTAGATGATCTCACATTGGTTGGCATACCCTGCTAGAAACCTGCCATATACTAGATTGTAAGTCTTGTTGAAGAACATGGTCTGTTTGTTTGCTTTTACTAGGTATAACGTGAGTTCGTGTAGTTTCCTGCGATCGTGCTTCATGTAGTCATAGTGCTTCCACACATCAAACTGAGTGAAGACAGGGATTTCTTTAATTTTGTTAATAGCATGTGTGAATGCCTTTCTAATATCAATTTCTATCGTGTGTTCTGGCATGTAAAACATCTTGTCATCTTTGTTTGTGTGTGGGTTGTATTGGAAATAGTGTCTGTTTATCTCACCAACTGGGTTTATCGTTCTACATTCCTTAAACAATTCCATGTCAATCTCATTGTAGTACGACTTATGTAGTGGATTAAACAAAGACTTATTAAATACATACATTGCTTTAGACATGTTGTTGTAGATCTGCTCAGTTCTCACTGATATAGTTCCGTCAATGGAGTTGTTTACTAGGTTCTGGGTCTTAACTTTGTATTTGATGACATTCTTTTTTATCCTGAACTTAAAATTAAGTTCTGATACTATACCTGCACTGAATTTAACTTGCGGTTCGTATCCTGCTTTTTTGCTTTCATAAAAGAGTTCGGCAAGGTCATGACCATCATATATCAATGTGTACTCAGCATGTTCGTTATATTTCTTTATGTCGTTAAGTGACTGTATCATTTTACATTGAACGGGTTCGTCCTTCTCATTCAGGTGATAATCTGGCGAAGCCTTCACTGAAATCTCATACCCAGAGTTTCTTGGTAACATCTGCCTTAATACATTCAAATTATCGGTTACTGTGTATATGTGGTTGTTCTTCACAATGGCATATAATGTTGGTATATGATGATCTCGTTTGGGCGGGTCATACTGAAAAATCAATCTCTCAAAAGCATTGTATATTCTGACTTGGACCCTGTAGTGCTCAAACACTTTAACCATTTCCTTTATTGATGCACCTGATGTTTTAAAATCCTCTTCTGACTTACCTATCAGGGTCAACATACTCTGTCTGGTTAGTCTGTATGTATCTGTGGAACATGCTCACATGGGAGGTGTCAGTTAAATTCTCGTCCACTGGTATAAAATCAGTGTCACCATCTACTCTGTCTACATGCACACTATGTAGGGATGGACGAAGCGAAGGGTTTCCTCCATATCTGGGTCAGACATTATTGTCTTCATCAGTTTCTTGAAAACATACCTGTCTTTGGTCTCGTATTGAAACACACGTCTGCCCGATAAGTCTTCTATATAGTCTGTTGTTTGTATAGTTGCTCTCTTAGTCTCATACCAGATCGGGATTAGGGGTCTACCCTTGCTGTCTTTGAAGGATGCTTTGATGGTATCCTTGGGGAGTTTAAATTTGAAGAACATAAGGTCTACGGAATATGCATGTGTTGTTTTGGATTGTTCCGCTCTCACCCTCTTCTGTATTCGCTGAACTGCGGTCTTCTGTGTTAGTCGTCTGCGGATTTCTGTGAGTTTGTTGTCACGCTTTGCTGTTTGCATTCGTTCACCCAATGGTTTCTTTTCCTTGTGTTTTTCGTATACCTTGTTGTATTGGTCACTTGCCTTTTGCATTTGTTGGTCTGTCTTGGCATTGATGAAGTTCCTTATTAGTTTGTCTGCTGTTGTGAACTGCGCTATTTTTCTGTCATCGTATAAGCCGATGATATTTTTGATTTTTGTTTTGGTTGCTCTGTTAAGTCTGCCTTTATAAAAGTCATACACTGTCTCTAATGCTTTTACACCGCGTTGGATGGTCTTACTCATGTCAATATAATTAGACTATAAAATAATTTTATATTTAAATGTTTTTCTGAAGATAAGTTTTGAAAACTAAATATTTTGTTGGGAAATTCTGTTCAGAAAATTCACTTAAAGAAATATTATAATATATAGTATAGTATTATGTCTATGAAAACCCCAGAGGATATGACCATGGAAGAGATAAGAGAACAGTTGGCAATTTACAACCGACTGTATTACTACAAGCGAAGACAAGATGAAGGATACATGCAGAAAAAACGCGATTCTGCCTTGAAGTGCATTCAAAAGAAGAAGTTAAAGCAATATCTAAAAGACAACAATATCAATACCACAATAGAAGATTTAACCGAAGAGCAACTGGCAGAATTCAACAGCAGTCAGAATAAGAAAGGACCGAAGTATGACATGAATAATGTTAAAGTTGTGATGCCCATGAAAGCAGAAGAATGCTGATTTAATTTTAGAAATAAGATTAAATCAATATTTTGTATTGTAGTTATATGAGTAAACAAGAAATAATTAATGATGTGTATTACGATCGCGCGGGATATGGGAGCAGACAGAGGACATTAAAGGAAGCGCGGGAGAAAGATAAAAGTATAACTATTGACGATGTTAACGAGTTTTTCAAGAAGAACGTGGAGGCAAAAAGAAAACCTGCGGGACAGAACAGTTTTGTAGCACCACATTCGGCATACGAGTATCAAATGGACTTGTTTTTTATAAACGATCTGGAAGATCAAAAGTTCAAGGTTGGTATGATCATGATAGATGTCTTTGATAAGTTTATGCATGTGGTAGCAATAAAAGGTAAGACAGAAGAGGATTTAGCGAGTGGTATGATTGAGTGTTTGCATAAGATGGGGAAAAAACCTAAAATACTCTATACGGATGATGAAGGCGCTCTGTCTAAAGAAGCTATTCAAACATATTTAAAGGAACAGAAGATAGAGCACCACAGGACAAGGGCACACGCGAATTTCAGTGAGAGGGCGATCAGAACTTTTAAGGACATGTTATACAAAAGAGTTGAGGCTGATGAGAAAAAGGGGAAAAGTAATATTCAATGGACTGATTATATTTTTGAGATACTGATTACATATAACACTCAAATGATACATTCCGCTACAAAATTCACGCCGAAAGAGGCGCGGAAACCGAGTAACGAATTAAGCGTCAGGTTGAATATTGCCAGTAGTGGTAAACGTAATAGGATATATCCGGATCTTGACAAGGGTGACGAAGTCAAGATATTTAGGAAGCGAAAACCGAATGAGAAGGAAAGGGTCGGAAATTTCAGTAAAGGTGTGTATACAATAGAAAGAATAGAAAAGAAGTTAAGTCAAAGTCATTATTATGTGGAAGGTAACCCTGACCGTCCCTATCTTCGTTTTGAGTTGTTGAAAGTGTAAAACCATTAAAAAAAGATGTTTAAAGAGGAATTGCAAGTATAAGATATGGAAGAAAACAAATATAATAGAGGCAAGATTTACAAATTAACGGACAATGGTTATAACAAATGCTATATAGGTTCAACGACAGAAACACTGTCAAACAGATTGGCGAAACATCGCAACGCTTACAGGAGATATAGTAACAACGATGCCAAAAGAACATCGTGTTTTGACATTTTTGAAGAGTTCGGAATGGAAAACTGCAAGGCTGAACTTATTGAAAGTTACCCATGTGCATCTAAAGAGGAACTGAACGCAAGAGAGGGGTATTATATCAGGAACACAGAATGTGTAAATAAACTCATTGCAGGAAGGAAGTGGAAAGAATATCATGATGACACAAGAGAGCTGAAATTGGATTATGCCAAGAAATACAGAGAACAAAATGCAGACAAAGTTAAGGCAAGGGAGAAGGCATACAGAGAAAGTCATAAACGTGAAAAAGCAGAACGGGACAAGTCCTATCGGGAAAGGAATAAGCAGAAAATTGCAGAGCACAGAAAACAGTATTATCAGCAAAACCAAGAAAAACTAAAAGCATATCACCGACAACGAACGCAATGTGATTGCGGAGGGCATTTCACCATAACTCACAAAAACAGGCATTATGACACACAGAAGCACAAAGACTGGCAGGAGAAGCAAAACTTGTGATGATCATAATATTATTAATGATGCTAATAATATTATGCTCCATTTTCAAAAATATATTTATTTTTCTTCAGAAATGTATTTAAAGAAATATTGTCTATATATGTTAGAATACAATGATGAAACATTTCGTTTTGATTTTGAATGTGGAGTATGCAAAGAACACAGAAACAGAAAGCGAGAGGTGCTGATGTGTATATTTGATGAAAACGTTACTGATAATATTACCTCTTATCTTGCCTGCCATTGTTGTTCAGAAATACTAGAGTATGAGACGATTTATGATCAAGATAAATATAACAAATTATGTAAGGCTGAAAAACAAATTCATTGTATCTTTAACTTTGTTGATAAGTCATACCAAAAGTTAGAGAACAACAAGAAAAAGAAGGAGTGTTTAAAGAAAATAATAGAACGTTCGTATTTGTATAATCACGCAACCAAATTACTAATGAAGAAGTTTATAAATGATACAGATTTGTTTCATATGTTTGACAGTTATAAGAGAAACTTTATTCTGAATACGATGGGGTATTTTAGTTTCCAGTATGCAGGGAGAATGAAGGAAACGGTCACATACAGAACATGCTACGAGGATTATATTGTAAATGTGTTTAAAAGCATACTTGTGACATACATAGAAAATCAAATACACTTACAGAGACAAAATTTTGACTTTACTACAATATGCGATTATATAGCAGATCAAAAATTGTGATGATCATAATATTATTATTGATGTTAATAATATCATGATCGTGAAACGCTTCTTTTTAGTAACTTGATTTTCTTATTTTGTTTTCTATTTGTTTTGTTGATTTCTTGTTTTTTGTTTGTTTTTGCTCAGTGGTTTGTATGAGATTTTAATATGTATCAATGTCTTTAATATTTAATACAAATAAACGCCCCAAAGCTCCCTACACCATGTGTGTCAAACTTATTTGTGCGTCCATTTGTGCTTCGCTGTGATTGTGTGTGTATATGGCTTTCCTAGGGGGGCAGGGTTCGAGCATACAAAACTGCCCACGACCTTCATCTAGCGACAGTGTTTTACCATCCGCGAGCATGCCGAATGCTTTGGCAGCAGGTGAAACTCTAACACATGCGGACACACATGGGCTAATTGATTCGTCTGAACATGTCTACGTGTCGCCTGCGAAGGCAGCCTCCTCTGGAAGAACTCGCTTCGGCTCCACTTCACGACACAAGCGCTGCATGAGGGTTTTCATGCGATCTTGGCATATGCCAAAGAACTTGTCACGAACATTGGCATCTTTCGGATCAGGGAGTTCACTATGAGTCTCGTGAGCAAACTCTAATTGCATGTAAAGGCTTGCCATGAAAGGTTTGCGAATGACGATGTTTTGCCGATGCAAGTCACGAAACCTAATAGGCTGCGTCTGCAAGACTTTCTTCTTGCTCTTGCTCTTGTTTGTGTTCTTGCCCTTCCTCTTCGGCTCCTGAACGATGGGTCTTTCAAAAGGAACCGGCTCGATCAATTTCTGCTTCTTGTCCGACCACATGACAGGTTCATCATGCAGAAATGCGGCAACGTGGATTTGTAGTGTGACTTGCGTCTCGGGTTCTGATACATCAGAAAGAGTGCCGGCGTCGCTGCACAACTGCTCGCCTGCTGCCTCCACTGGAATCAGCACCATGTGACCATCCTGGAACTGTGACTCCAAAGCTTTTACCAGCAACAGTCCATTCCGAGGATGTCTGGTCACGATGCCCAAGTCTTTTCCTTCCGTCTCCATGCTCTTCTTGTAGATGTGCTCACCCACGGGCAGGAAATAATCGGAACCAAAGTAATAATCCTCACCCCAGTCTTGAAGACACTCTGGAAAAATTTGACCCAAAATCATGCATGAAGTCGTCTTATAATATGCTTGGCACTTGCTTTCAAACTCGCGATCGAAGGTGGAGTGGGTAGCAGCACGGAAGCCGTATAGTTGCTTTGCCATCCTGGGCAAAACATCTCCCTGAACCTCCTGGATCCGCTTCACCTCGCCCACTTCCAGCTTGACCTCGCCCACTTCCAGCTTGACCTCGCCCAAGTCCTGCTTGACCTCGCGCTTGACCTCGCCCAAGTCCTGCTTGACCTCGCGCTTGACCTCGCCCAAGTCCAGTCGCAGGCTCTCCAACTTCTGTATCATACTGTCCTGACTTTGCAGGTCACTTGCACGCAGGAAGCAAGACTGCAACAATTTTTCACGAATGCACCCTAAATCCTTAAGCACCCGAACCACCAAACTATCCAAGCATTAAATCCTAGCAGGGACCAAACCTCCTAGCGTGGACTACTTAAGGGGACTGTAGGCTAATTTTTGGGGCAGGAATATGAACCTACCAAAGGCTATAACCCTTTTGGGCACTGATGCACCTCCGATGGCTGGGTCTGGGACTTCAGGAGCATGTTCTGAGCGAACTGTTCACGCTCCTTTGCATTGGCCACCGTGTCGCGCAAATGCTGGACATACTGATCATTGCTGCTTTCCATCTTGAGTGCTTCCCCCAACTCTCCGCGGGCTTGATCATGTGCTGTCTTGGCCTCTTCCCATTCGGCATGCCAGTCCTGTTCACCCGACCTCGCCTTTTTGGAAGGAGGCGCAGATGGGGTATCAGCCATGGGCGCTCGCAGGGAGCAACTCACAGGTCTCTCCCTGTCATACCATGCCTAAGCCTACATGATCCTTGAATTCCTCATGCTGGAATCTGCTCAGAATTTTCGTGTGTCATCCGCAAGGCGAGCGCATTAGGCAAGAAATCTTGCGGTTCATGGTGTTCCCCACATCCTACAGCCTAACCTAATCTGAGTACTATCTACGAGGGAACCCTTGCCCATTTTGGGTAATAATACCACCTTAGGGAATATGGATGGGGTAATTGGTTATTCCTATACTGGTCTTGGTAATGGGGTAGTAGTAGTGATATATTGGGTGGGATGTAGTAGGGAGTATAGGAATATTCCTCTTATATGGATGAGGTAATCGGTTATTCCTATACTGGTCTTGGTAATGGGGAAGTAGTGGTGATATAGTTGGTGAGGTGTAGGGGGGAGTATAGGAATAATCGTCTAATGGGTTGACTGGTGGTATTATTACCCAAAATGGGCAAGGGTTCTGCTAACTTAAAACGCGCCCCTCCAAGACCCACCCAGACGCACCTCTAAGCCAAACACGCCGCTCTCCCACCCTGCAAGACGCACCTCTCACCTCTTTGAGGGAGTTTGGAGGTGTTTTAGGGTATAGGAACCATGTAAGTTTCTATCCTTCTTTTCGAGGGTGGCAAAAATGTCTTAGTCCCATGAAGGGATAAACATCTCAATTTACTTAGGGTTTCTAGGGTGGTTGGGTTTATTATTGTCCAGACACGGACGGGATCCTTGGCTTATAAGGTCTCTGGGTTTGTCGTATGTCCCCTCCCGTGCCACCAAGACCGGGAGTACGATTTGTTACGGATAAGAGTGGGATTTTAAACACCTGCCCATGCCATTTGCTCATGGCACCGCCCCAACCACACCCCTGCAAGACGCACCTCTAAGCCAAACACGCCCCTCCAAGACCCGCCCAGACGCACCTCTAAGCCAACTTGTTGTTTTTTCCTCACAAGAGCCTAAAAGAGGGTGGTTTAAGTAAACTGAGATGCTTAAAGCAAAAACAGGCCCAAAAACAACTGGCGCGAGCTATTTGGTCATGGCGCGAGCTATTTGGTCAAGTACATTGAGCTCTTTGAACTTGACCAAATAGCTCGCGCCATGACTAAATCGCTCGCGCCAAGTTCAAAGAGCTGCAATTTAGCTGGTTGTAGCTGAGAGCTCTCGGAACTTGACCAAATAGCTCGCGCCATACCCAGCTAAGTAAAATGAGCTTTCTGAACTTGACCAATAGCTCGCGCCAAGAGTTGGTCCTTCAGTTCACAGGGAAAAACGGAGGCTAACAAAATGGGGTTGCTTATCTGTTCAGTTGCCGGCAAGAAGAAAGAACGAAGAACGGAGACTAACAAAATGGGGCGGCTGATCTAGTCTTTCAGTTCACAGCAACAAAACGGAGACTAAAAAATGGCGCTGCTTATCTGTTCAGTTGCCGGCAAGAAGAAAGAACGAAGAACGGAGACTAACAAAATGGGGCTGCTGGTCAAGTCTTTCAGTTCACAGCAACAAAACGGACACTAACAAAATGGGGCTGCTGATGAGTTCAGTTGCCAGCAAGAAGAAAGAACGAAGAAAGGAAACTGTTCACAGCAAGAAACGAAGACTAACAAAGTGGGGCTGCTTATCAGCTGCTTATCTGTTCAGTTGCCGGCAAGAAGAAAGAACGAAGAACGGAGACTAGCAAAATGGGGCTGCTGATCTAGTCTTTCAGTTCACAGCAACAAAACGGACACTAGCAAAATGGGGCTGCTTATCTGTTCAGTTGCCGCCAAGAGGAAAGAACGAAGAACGGAGACATGACATTCTTTTGGGGTGCTACACACGACGGCACTTCTGCAGGGTGGAGCACAGGTTTTTCTCCCAAACGTGGTTTTCCCTGTGCCCTTTTGGGAGCACATGTCTCTTACACCGACAGCCGGCACTTCGTAACCTTGTGTGCATGCGCATAGCGAAAAGAACGGAGACTAACAAAATGGGGCTGCTGATCTAGTCCTTCTCGGGTTTAGGGTTACCCTAAGCAAATTTGGCCCTGTTTTGGTGCAAAAGACCTTGTCAAAAACCGCCCAAAAACATGTGCGGGCAACGTAATCGTGGCTCCATAACCCGGCGCGAGCTACTTGGTCAGAGCTGCAACACTTTAGGGTTTCGAGTTTAACGGGTTAGCGCGTAGGGTTTTTTCTTACAGTTTGCAAATTGTAAGAAAATTGCAGCGTCCCGAAAAGTGAAAAGTTCTCGATGTCTTGGGTCATTGGGAAGCTTAGGGTTTTAGGGCTGTCGGGATTTGTGGAGGAGAGCATCATGAGCATCAGCTGGGTTATTTCCGGCCACAGGGCCCTCTAGGCTCCAGACGCTTGCCAAACCACACCGCCCCAGTGATTGAGCAGATTTGACGAGGCGGGAGGAGAGCATCATGAGCATCAGCTGGGTTATTTTCCGGCCACAGGGCCCCCTAGGCTCCAGACGCTTGCCAAACCACACCGCCCCAGTGATTGAGCAGATTTGACGAGGCGGGAGGAGAGCATCATGAGCATCAGCTGGGTCATTTTCCGGCCACAGGGCCCCCTAGGCTCCAGACGCTTGCCAAACCACACCGCCCCAGTGATTGAGCAGATTTGACGAGGCGGGAGGAGAGCATCATGAGCATCAGCTGGGTTATTTTCCGGCCACAGGGCCCCCTAGGCTCCAGACGCTTGCCAAACCACACCGCCCCAGTGATTGAGCAGATTTGACGAGGCGGGAGGAGAGCATCATGAGCATCAGCTGGGTCATTTTTCGGCCACAGGGCCCCCTAGGCTCCAGACGCTTGCCAAACCACACCGCCCCAGTGATTGAGCAGATTTGACGAGGCGGGAGGAGAGCATCATGAGCATCAGCTGGGCTATGTTCCGGCCACAGGGCCACCGAGGCTCCAGATGCTTGCCAAGCCAAACAGCCCCCCTCCAAGACTCTTCCAGACGCACCTCTAAGCCAAACGCGCCGCTCTCCAAGCCAAACACTTCCCTCCAAGACGCACCTCTAAGCCAAACATCCCCATCCAAGACTCTCCCAGACGCACCTCTAACGCCACCCAAACCTACCCAAAACCCATCCCAAAGCCACTCAAACCCACGCAAGGCCTGTTTTTGCTTTTCCAGTAGGGCTGCAAGGTCCCAGGTCTGCTTGCTCTGCGAAAAGGTTCCATGGCCCGGAATCTGAGTTTCAAGTTATAGGGCAAACAGACCAAATTAACAGGCCTGCTTTTATTTTTGCCCCCATAGTAGGGCTGTAAGGTCGAAGCTTGTAGTGTTTGGCTTGGAGAGAGCGGCGTGTTTGGCTTAGAGGTGCGTCTGGGCGGGTCTTAGGTTTTCCCAGGTCGGGACACTAAAGCAAATCCTGCTTCCTCACAAAAAACCTACGAGCACGAAGGGAGGGGACACACGACAAAAAACACAAGCATAAAGTTGACAATGGCTTGTTCAATGCTGACAACTGCGGTTCCCATGCAAATTGCTCCGGCACTGCCCTGTGGCATATCGTTGAACAGCCGAATGCTAACCTTACGAACTCTGCAGCGCCAGGAAATTCATCACCCCGAAGATTGCCAAAAATGGATATCGGGCACGTAAAATCGTAAAGTTGACTCCGCGTTAAGAAATAAAACACTTTGAAAACGCGAGCAACTTTACGATTTTGCGCTTTCGGGTCGAAATTTTGGCAATCTCCAAAACCCCGCCTGGCGACCAGGGAGGGTTTCACGCGGTCTTTTCGCACAAACAGCAAGCCACTTTTGGTGCGAAAACGTTGTGAAGTCACGAAACTGACCGGTCAATGTTGTTCTAACCCGAGGGTTTTGGGTGGGTTTTGCGTGGGTTCACTTCTTGGGCCTATCTTGGGGGGTGGGGCAAACAAGTCCAGGCCTTTCGGCCACTTCTTGGGCTCATCTTGGGGGGTGGGGCAAACAAGTCCAGGCCTTTCGGCCACTTCTTGGGCCTATCTGGATAGGCAAATAAGTCCAGGCCTTTCGGCCACTTCTTGGGCCTATCTTGGGGGACGGGGCAAACAAGCCCAGGCCTTTCGGCCACTTCTTGGGCCTATCTTGGCGGGCGGGGCAAACAAGACCAGGCCTTTCGGCGACTTGGGCAAACAAGTCCAGGCCTTTCGGCCACTTCTTGGGCCTATCTTGGGGGGCGGGGCAAACAAGTCCAGGCCTTTCGGCACTTCTTGGGCCTATCTTGGGGCCTTTCGGCCACTTCTTGGGACAAGTCCAGGCCTTTCGGCCACTTCTTGGGCTTATCTTGGGGGGCGGGGCAAACAAGTCCAGGCCTTTCGGCCAGGCCTATCTTGGGGGGCGGGGCAAACAAGTCCAGGCCTTTCGGCCACTTCTTGGGCCCATCTTGGGGGGCGGGGCAAACAAGTCCAGGCCTTTCGGCCACTTCTTGGGCCTATCTTGGCGGGCGGGGCAAACAGGTCCAGGCCTTTCGGCCACTTCTTGGGCCTATCTTGGGGCCTTTCGGCCACTTCTTGGGCCTATCTTGGGGGGCGGGGCAAACAAGTCCAGGCCTTTCGGCCACTTCTTGGGCCCATCTTGGGGGGCGGGGCAAACAAGTCCAGGCCTTTCGGCCACTTCTTGGGCCTATCTTGGGGGCGGGGCGAATAAGTCCAGGCCTTTCGGCCACTTCTTCTTGGGGGGCGGGGCAAACAAGTCCTGCCCATTCCATTTGCTTATTGCACCGCCCAAACACTAAACCACCCTCTTTTAGGCTCTTGTGAGGAAAAAACAGCATGCTTATCGCCCTAAGCTTATCGCCCTTAAGTAAACTGAAGCATCTCAGTTTACTTAAGGGCGATAAGCTTAACCATGCCTGTTTTCCTTGCTCATTCCATTTGCTTATGGCACCGCCCAACCACACCCCTGCAAGACGCACCTCTAAGCCAAACACGCCCCTCCAAGACCCGCCCAGACGCACCTCTAAGCCAAACACGCCGCTCTGCAAGCCAGGGGGTGTAGGCCTGTTTTTGCTTTTTCCCCATAGTAGGGCTGCTTAGGGCATGCCCATTTCATTTGCTTACGGCACCGCCCAACCACACCCCTGCACCTCTAAGCCAAACACTCCCCTCCAAGACCAAACACGCCGCTCTGCAAGCCAGGGGTGTAGGCCTGTTTTTGCTTTTTCCCCATAGTAGGGCTGTGTAGGGCAGGCCTGTTTTTGCTTTCCCCCATAGAAGGGCTGTAAGGTCCCAGGTCTGCTTGCTCTGCGAAAAGGTTCTATGGCCCAAACACGCCCCTCCAAGACCCGTCCAGACGCACCTCTAAGCCAAACACGCCGCTTTGCAAGCCAGGGGGTGTAGGCCTGTTTTTGCTTTTCCCCATAAGAGGGCTGTTTAGGGCATGCCTCTGGCCTGTTTTTGCTTTTCCCCATAGTAGTGCTGTAAGGTCCAAGGTCGCTTGCTCTGCGAAAAGGTTCTGCCCATGCCATTTTGCTTATGGCACCGCCCAACCACACCCCTGCAAGACGCGCCTCTAAGCCAAACACGCCCCTCCAAGACCCGCCCAGACGCACCTCTAAGCCAAACACGCCGCTGCAAGCCAGGGGGTGTAGGCCTGTTTTTTGCTTTTCCCCATAATAGGGCTGTTTAGGGCATGCCTCTGAGCCATCCCCATAGTAGCGCGGCAAGGTCCCAGGTCTGCTTGCTCTGCGAAAAGGTTCTAAAGCAAATCCTGCTTATTCACAAGAGCCTGGCTTAGAGGTGCGTCTGGGCGGGTCTTGGGGCGCCCCTGCCCCAGACTGCATAGTAGGAAGGGCGTTCCTTGGAAAGCGCGGTGGGAGAATAGTACAATAATACCCCAAAACGAATTCCAAGGAACCCTTACGGAAACCCTCTGAATCCCCTTTCATCGTCCTGGGGCACTTGCTAGTTGTCTCCCGTCCTTCCGAGACACAAAAGGCGTTTAGAAACCACGCCTTAACTTGAAACCCAGATTCGGGCCATAGAACCTTTTCGCAGAGCAAGCAGACCTGGGACCTTACAGCCCTACTATGGGGAAAAGCCAAAACAGGCCTTAGGGCATGCCCATTTCATTTGCTTACGGCACCGCCCAACCACACCCCTGCAAGACGCACCTCTAAGCCAAACACTCCCCTCCAAGACCAAACACGCCGCTCTGCAAGCCAGGGGTGTAGGCCTGTTTTTGCTTTTTCCCCATAGTAGGGCTGTGTAGGGCAGGCCTGTTTTTGCTTTTCCCCATAGTAGGGCTGTAAGGTCCCAGGTCTGCTTGCTCTGCGAAAAAGTTCTATGGTCCAAACACGCCCCTCCAAGACCCGTCCAGATGCACCTCTAAGCCAAACACGCCGCTTTGCAAGCCAGGGGGTGTAGGCCTGTTTCTGTTTTTTCCCCATAGTAGGGCTGTTTAGGGCAGGCCTGTTTTTGCTTTTCCCCATAGTAGGGCTGTAAGGTCCAAGGTCTGCTTGCTTTGCGAAAAGGTTCTGCCCATGCCATTTTGCTTATGGCACCGCCCAACCACACCCCTGCAAGACGCACCTCTAAGCCAAACACGCCCCTCCAAGACCCGCCCAGACGCACCTCTAAGCCAAACACGCCGCTGCAAGCCAGGGGGTGTAGGCCTGTTTTTTGCTTTTCCCCATAATAGGGCTGTTTAGGGCATGCCTCTGAGCCATCCCTATAGTGGGGCGGCAAGGTCCCAGGTCTGCTTGCCTTGCGAAAAGGTTCTAAAGCAAATCCTGCTTATTCACAAGAGCCTGGCTTAGAGGTGCGTCTGGGCGGGTCTTGGGGCGCCCCTGCCCCAGACTGCATAGTAGGAAGGGCGTTCCTTGGAAAGCGCGGTGGGAGAATAGTACAATAATACCCCAAAACGAATTCCAAGGAACCCTTACGGAAACCCTCTGAATCCCCTTTCATCGTCCTGGGGCACTTGCTAGTTGTCTCCCGTCCTTCCGAGACACAAAAGGCTTTTAGAAACCACGCCTTAACTTGAAACCCAGATTCGGGCCATAGAACCTTTTCGCAGAGCAAGCAGACCTGGGACCTTACAGCCCTACTATGGGGAAAAGCCAAAACAGGCCTTAGGGCATGCCCATTTCATTTGCTTACGGCACCGCCCAACCACACCCCTGCAAGACGCACCTCTAAGCCAAACACTCCCCTCCAAGACCAAACACGCCGCTCTGCAAGCCAGGGGTGTAGGCCTGTTTTTGCTTTTTCCCCATAGTAGGGCTGTGTAGGGCAGGCCTGTTTTTGCTTTTCCCCATAGTAGGGCTGTAAGGTCCCAGGTCTGCTTGCTCTGCGAAAAAGTTCTATGGTCCAAACACGCCCCTCCAAGACCCGTCCAGATGCACCTCTAAGCCAAACACGCCGCTTTGCAAGCCAGGGGGTGTAGGCCTGTTTCTGTTTTTTCCCCATAGTAGGGCTGTTTAGGGCAGGCCTGTTTTTGCTTTTCCCCATAGTAGGGCTGTAAGGTCCAAGGTCTGCTTGCTTTGCGAAAAGGTTCTGCCCATGCCATTTTGCTTATGGCACCGCCCAACCACACCCCTGCAAGACGCACCTCTAAGCCAAACACGCCCCTCCAAGACCCGCCCAGACGCACCTCTAAGCCAAACACGCCGCTGCAAGCCAGGGGGTGTAGGCCTGTTTTTGCTTTTCCCCATAATAGGGCTGTTTAGGGCATGCCTCTGAGCCATCCCTATAGTGGGGCGGCAAGGTCCCAGGTCTGCTTGCCTTGCGAAAAGGTTCTAAAGCAAATCCTGCTTATTCACAAGTGCCTCCCCTCCAAGACCAAACACGCCGCTCTGAAGCCAGGGGTGTAAGCCTGTTTTTGTTTTTTTCCCATAGTAGGGTTGTGTAGGGCAGGCCTGTTTTTGCTTTTCCCCATAGTAGGGCTGTAAGGTCCCAGGTCTGCTTGCTCTGCGAAAAGGTTCTATGGCCCAAACACGCCCCTCCAAGACCCGTCCAGACGCACCTCTAAGCCAAACACGCCGCTTTGCAAGCCAGGGGGTGTAGGGCTGTTTTTGTTTTTTCCCCATAGTAGGGCTGTTTAGGGCATGCCTGTTTTTGCTTTTCCCCATAGTAGGGCTGTAAGGTCCAAGGTCTGCTTGCTCTGCGAAAAGGTTCTGCCCATGCCATTTTGCTTATGGCACCGCCCAACCACACCCCTGCAAGACGCACCTCTAAGCCAAACACGCCCCTCCAAGACCCGCCCAGACGCACCTCTAAGCCAAACACGCCGCTGCAAGCCAGGGGGTGTAGGCCTGTTTTTTGCTTTTCCCCATAATAGGGCTGTTTAGGGCATGCCTCTGAGCCATCCCATAGTAGGGCGGCAAGGTCCCAGGTCTGCTTGCTCTGCGAAAAGGTTCTAAAGCAAATCCTGCTTATTCACAAGAGCCTGGCTTAGAGGTGCGTCTGGGCGGGTCTTGGGGCGCCCCTGCCCCAGACTGCATAGTAGGAAGGGCGTTCCTTGGAAAGCGCGGTGGGAGAATAGTACAATAATACCCCAAAACGAATTCCAAGGAACCCTTACGGAAACCCTCTGAATCCCCTTTCATCGTCCTGGGGCACTTGCTAGTTGTCTCCCGTCCTTCCGAGACACAAAAGGCGTTTAGAAACCACGCCTTAACTTGAAACCCAGATTCGGGCCATAGAACCTTTTCGCAGAGCAAGCAGACCTGGGACCTTACAGCCCTACTATGGGGAAAAGCCAAAACAGGCCTTAGGGCATGCCCATTTCATTTGCTTACGGCACCGCCCAACCACACCCCTGCAAGACGCACCTCTAAGCCAAACACTCCCCTCCAAGACCAAACACGCCGCTCTGCAAGCCAGGGGTGTAGGCCTGTTTTTGCTTTTTCCCCATAGTAGGGCTGTGTAGGGCAGGCCTGTTTTTGCTTTTCCCCATAGTAGGGCTGTAAGGTCCCAGGTCTGCTTGCTCTGCGAAAAAGTTCTATGGTCCAAACACGCCCCTCCAAGACCCGTCCAGATGCACCTCTAAGCCAAACACGCCGCTTTGCAAGCCAGGGGGTGTAGGCCTGTTTCTGTTTTTTCCCCATAGTAGGGCTGTTTAGGGCAGGCCTGTTTTTGCTTTTCCCCATAGTAGGGCTGTAAGGTCCAAGGTCTGCTTGCTTTGCGAAAAGGTTCTGCCCATGCCATTTTGCTTATGGCACCGCCCAACCACACCCCTGCAAGACGCACCTCTAAGCCAAACACGCCCCTCCAAGACCCGCCCAGACGCACCTCTAAGCCAAACACGCCGCTGCAAGCCAGGGGGTGTAGGCCTGTTTTTTGCTTTTCCCCATAATAGGGCTGTTTAGGGCATGCCTCTGAGCCATCCCTATAGTGGGGCGGCAAGGTCCCAGGTCTGCTTGCCTTGCGAAAAGGTTCTAAAGCAAATCCTGCTTATTCACAAGAGCCTGGCTTAGAGGTGCGTCTGGGCGGGTCTTGGGGCGCCCCTGCCCCAGACTGCATAGTAGGAAGGGCGTTCCTTGGAAAGCGCGGTGGGAGAATAGTACAATAATACCCCAAAACGAATTCCAAGGAACCCTTACGGAAACCCTCTGAATCCCCTTTCATCGTCCTGGGGCACTTGCTAGTTGTCTCCCGTCCTTCCGAGACACAAAAGGCTTTTAGAAACCACGCCTTAACTTGAAACCCAGATTCGGGCCATAGAACCTTTTCGCAGAGCAAGCAGACCTGGGACCTTACAGCCCTACTATGGGGAAAAGCCAAAACAGGCCTTAGGGCATGCCCATTTCATTTGCTTACGGCACCGCCCAACCACACCCCTGCAAGACGCACCTCTAAGCCAAACACTCCCCTCCAAGACCAAACACGCCGCTCTGCAAGCCAGGGGTGTAGGCCTGTTTTTGCTTTTTCCCCATAGTAGGGCTGTGTAGGGCAGGCCTGTTTTTGCTTTTCCCCATAGTAGGGCTGTAAGGTCCCAGGTCTGCTTGCTCTGCGAAAAAGTTCTATGGTCCAAACACGCCCCTCCAAGACCCGTCCAGATGCACCTCTAAGCCAAACACGCCGCTTTGCAAGCCAGGGGGTGTAGGCCTGTTTCTGTTTTTTCCCCATAGTAGGGCTGTTTAGGGCAGGCCTGTTTTTGCTTTTCCCCATAGTAGGGCTGTAAGGTCCAAGGTCTGCTTGCTTTGCGAAAAGGTTCTGCCCATGCCATTTTGCTTATGGCACCGCCCAACCACACCCCTGCAAGACGCACCTCTAAGCCAAACACGCCCCTCCAAGACCCGCCCAGACGCACCTCTAAGCCAAACACGCCGCTGCAAGCCAGGGGGTGTAGGCCTGTTTTTGCTTTTCCCCATAATAGGGCTGTTTAGGGCATGCCTCTGAGCCATCCCTATAGTGGGGCGGCAAGGTCCCAGGTCTGCTTGCCTTGCGAAAAGGTTCTAAAGCAAATCCTGCTTATTCACAAGTGCCTCCCCTCCAAGACCAAACACGCCGCTCTGAAGCCAGGGGTGTAAGCCTGTTTTTGTTTTTTTCCCATAGTAGGGTTGTGTAGGGCAGGCCTGTTTTTGCTTTTCCCCATAGTAGGGCTGTAAGGTCCCAGGTCTGCTTGCTCTGCGAAAAGGTTCTATGGCCCAAACACGCCCCTCCAAGACCCGTCCAGACGCACCTCTAAGCCAAACACGCCGCTTTGCAAGCCAGGGGGTGTAGGGCTGTTTTTGTTTTTTCCCCATAGTAGGGCTGTTTAGGGCAGGCCTGTTTTTGCTTTTCCCCATAGTAGGGCTGTAAGGTCCAAGGTCTGCTTGCTCTGCGAAAAGGTTCTGCCCATGCCATTTTGCTTATGGCACCGCCCAACCACACCCCTGCAAGACGCACCTCTAAGCCAAACACGCCCCTCCAAGACCCGCCCAGACGCACCTCTAAGCCAAACACGCCGCTGCAAGCCAGAGGGTGTAAGCCTATTTTTGCTTTTCCCCATAATAGGGCTGTTTAAGGCACGCCTCTGAGCCATCCCCATAGTAGGGCGGAAAGGTCCCAGGTCTGCTGGCTCTGCGAAAAGGTTCTAAAGCAAATCCTGCTTATTCACAAGAGCCTCTGGTGTCTCATGGGTCTGATTTAGAATACAGGACACGTTTCACTCACTAATTCAAAGATTTCAAAGATTTCAAAGGTTTAAATGGATTGGGGAAACTCCCACGAGTTTTCCCCGGGAATTTCCCAAACCCATTAAAACCTTTGAAATCTTTGAAAGCTTTGAAATCTAAAATCCCCCCTCCCGACTTTAGATTTCAAAGGTTTCAAAACCTTTGCAATCTTTGAAATCGAAAATCCCCCCTCCCGAATTAGATTTCAAAGACTTCAAAGGTTTTAATGGATTGAAGAAATTCCCGGGAGTTTCCCAGGAGTTTCCCCCGGGAGTTTCCCAAACCCATTAAAACCTTTGAAATCTTTGAAATCTTTGAAACCTTTGAAATCTTTGAAATCGAAAATCCCCCCCTCCCGAATTTAGATTTCAAAGGTTTCAAATGTGTTACTGGGTTAGGGAAATTCCCGGGAGTTTCCCCCGGGAGTTTCCCAAACCAATTAAAACCTTTGAAATCTTTGAAACCTTTGCAACCTTTGAAATCTAAAATCCCCCCTCCCGAATTTAGATCTCAGACGTTTCAAAGGTTTTGAAACCTTTGAAACCTTTGAAATCTAAAATCCCCCCTCCCGAAATTTCAAAAATTTCAAAGATTTTCAAACCTTTGAAACCTTTGAAATCTAAAACCCGCCCTCCCGAATTTAGATTTCAAAGATTTCAAAGGTTCGGAAACCTTTGAAATCTTTGAAATGAAAAGTCACCAAGGCGTAATTGTCTCTCTACTACTGCAACAAAGAGGGTTACTCACATTATACCTAAAGGTCCTTCGTACATAGGTGTTATGAACGGGTACGAATGTCCAGTGTCATTGCGCCAGAGGATTGTGATGCCTCTCGTGCATTCTTATTGGCAGTTTCTTGAAGGATACGATTTACCATGGTGATGCCCCCCTGCGCAAATTGGAAAGTTGTGGCCGTGACAAGCCCGCCACCATCTAATTAAGCATGAATCCTCCACAGAGACGAAAGTAATGAAAGAGACTACTGTAGCCTCACAATGGACGGAGAGAGACTTGATGCTCGACCACGTCCCAAAAGAATTAATTAGAAAGCTTTGCCCCACGATGGCTGGCGGCGGTCAAGTGAGGCGGTGAATTTCTAGAATTGTTTCACATTCATAATTCTTATTTGTTTCTTTTTTGGAGAACTCCTTGTCTTTATTTCGTTTACCAAGGATAACAGGTTCTTGAATCACAAGAGCTCCTACAAAAGGATTCTGATGGCACCTCCATGTCGGCTCACTTGTTTCGTTCAATCATTCAGGCGTTTTCTTGCAAAATTACGCTCATTTTATTCACTTCGTAATAATATAATAATACGTGCGGGCTCATACGAATATTATATGTGCCCGCATTAAGTAGTATTATTATTAGCCCCGTGTTGCGTACCTCGTTCATAATATTATTATAATTCACGCGTCTTTTTAGTCCTTGTAATTACAATAATATTATTCTCTGGTTTCGTTCAATCGCGCGTGCAATTTAATACTGAAATCGTGCACGAGTTTACATTTCATATTAAATTTACGAGTGCTCACTTCGTTCCCTTGTTCGTTCATATTATTCACTCACTGTACTCACTACGTTCTCCCTTTAGTACTAATAATATCTTCACGGGTGAGCACAGGAAAACAGGGCCGTTCCATCTCACTCTTGTTCCACAGCCATCAACAACCTTCTCCAGAAGCTCCCGAAAGCAGGAATCCGCCCTTGAGACCCAACCTTTGTTTCCAAGCCATTCACTCCCGTCACACCTTGAGACCCTAACCCTTGGAATCGCATGCCAGGTTAACCGCTCTCTCCCTGTCACCTAACCTCTATTCACCCGTCCCACAACCTCTGTCTCTAGGAGTTATTCATGAGGTTCATGGTGTTCTCTAGTGAATCCGCCCTTGAGACCCTTCCCAACTTAGTACTATTAACCGCGTGTCCCATCCAATATCTTGGTCCAACCGTTCACACCCTTGGCACTCAAGACCCGCACATCAGATATTAGAATAATGTGCTCTTGGTCTAGGAACCCAACCCTCAATGATAGGTCGTTTTGGGCAGTTACAGCCTTGTTCACCCATCACACCTTGAGACCCTAACTTGCCCCTCTTGACACAGTACTTTCCCATCATCAGTCTGTCCGTACCATCTTGACTTAGAAACCGTACCATCATGAATCTTTCTACGTGACAGGAACTCTCTTGACAAGGAACCCAACAGCCGACACCAGAAGCACTTTCCAGTCCACCATGAAGCCTTACCATTACAAACGAAAGAACGTAATGAAAGTGCTTCACTTATTCATTACAAAACGCCCTCATTCATTCACTACACTTTTAATATTTTTGCGCGTTCATTCATTCTATTCATTCACGCTTTATTAGTATTATTCCGGCGGCTACAATATAATTAATGAGGCCGCCCTTATAAAAGCCCAAATTTGATTATTAAATTCGTGCGTCATTACATTCCTTACAATTTAATGAAAAATTATATAGTCTTTTAGTTAATTTACCGGGCAAATGAAGAAGTAAGCCCGGGTTAAAAGCACGCACACATTGTATTATTACGCGAACGGACAAGGAATTCTCATATTGTTCGCGAGTTTCGTGCGTGCATGTTTCGTTCATATGTTCACACACGGGCTTTATTAATACTATTCATGCGCCCGTGTATTCACATTCTTCACTACTTATTATCCGGGCAAAAGAGGATTTATTATGTCCGGCATGAAAGTAATAATGGTTTGTTTCGTTCGCTCTTTCACTAATACGAAGTGGTGAATAAAGTGAATAAAGTGAATGAATGAACGAAATGCCAAAAGGGGTTATCTTGTGTCCCAACCAGGCAATATTAATATCATGACCTGTGAAGTGAATTCAATTATTGTATTTGCAAGGAATTTAAGACGCGCGAAATACAATAATGGAGAGAACTAAGTGAAACAAAGGATTTTAAGGGAGCCACAATATGATTAGCACAAAAGCCCCCTTAACAGTAAAACAACCAAAGAATAGGAAAATTATTCCTGATCCAATAGATGACAGGGAATTCCAGGAATCAAAAGAGTCTGGAAAGGATGGGATTCTTCTTGGCATAACATAAAATCCGAAGAAATGCATTGGGGAAAAGGTAAAAAGAATACCAATAAATATTAAATGTAAATGAAAAAGAGAAAGTGTTCTGGAAAATGAAAGTAATAAATCCTTAGTCTCTTATTTTCTGGCATCTTCCCTCAATTCGGGGTGGTGGTGGATTTGTCCAATCATGGCCCGTCTCACTTAGGATTTTGCTCACTTTGTCGTTTGTTGTGGTTCTGGCAGTTTTTTTTTGTTTCATTTGAGATGATTTTTATATTGTAATATTCTTGCGTTAATTTGTGCTTTTGGGTACAGATGCCATTTGCTGCCCCGTAGCTAGTTTCACCCATACGATCCATGAAATATCTCTTGACAAGATTTGTATCTTCCTCAATTAGGGGTGGTGGTGCGTACATTTGCCCAATCGTGGCCCGTCTCACTTAGGATTTCGCTTGCTTTTTCGTTTGTTGTAGTTCTGGGAGTGCTCTTTGTTTCATGAAGATATTCTCGAAACGTTGTTGGAGCAACCCTTGTCCCCGGGGCAATGGTTGCAAGCTTGCTTGCCCATCAAATGCAGGCTTGGCATCTTGAATGATAAATACCAAATTCCATGTAGCCGACCTCGCTGATGTCAGCGCCGGCGCCAAATTCATGCTCATGTCGTGCGCCTGTTGCCTCCGTATGCACTGCCTCGGCGACGGAGATGCAAGCCACTCAACATCAATCAATCTTCTATCCTGTCGAATCTGATTTTTTTTCAGATCCCAGTCGGCTCATTGATCAGGCTCATATGTTGCAGAACATGTAGGCGGCAGTGCATGAAGACTTCATTCAAGGAAGTACGCTCGCTCAACAGGCACGCATTCGGGCAGTTGCCGCGCCGGGGGCAAGCTTGGCTCCATGCCCCCCCCCCTCGCCCACTCGGGATTTTGTGTTCCCTGATGTTGCATTTTCGGATATTTTCAATATGCGATTGGGAATGCGGTCTTGAGTTAAGGCAAGGAATGTAATTACTGCGGTCAAAGATCAATTGGGATATCAGGTGTTGGCTTGTACGCGACAGGGCAGCAAAACAGGGATCCACACAATTCGCTCCGAGACACTGTCCATGGCTGGATTAAGGCCGGTTCTTGAAACAACTGGTTTGCTAGCTGACGACCCCCATTTGCGACGGCCGATACATTGATAGTGGCCCCACCCTCGTTGACAGGAATTTCCCCGATTGGCTTTGGATTTGGCGGTGACTTCTCCCATGCTGTATCCTCATTTGAGCTCAGCCCAGACCGCGGGTTAAGGTTGGTCACGGACAAAAACGCGGTCGGACAGAATTGTTCCAGAGCTGATATCTCCTATGATGCAGCCATTCATCTCTGTGAGGCTCTGATCTCGCGTCCAAGCGACCAATCTAGCGCCGGCTATACAACGTCTGGAGTCGCTATTTCCAGAATGGGGTCCTTGCTTGAGAGACGATACCAGTAATCTTCGACAAAAGGATGTGCTCAAATTATTCGGGAGCTTGGGCCGATGGGTGGATTCGAGCCATTCCCAATCAGCATTTGATACACAGTTGCCCAATTTTGCTATTCACGACGTCCTTTCCATGCGACTTGGCTTGTCAATATTTGATGTTGATGAGGAATGTCAAATGTGCCCCCAAAGTAGTGGTGCCTTCGGTCAACATTGCTTGAGTTGTAACATGATAAGAAAACCACTCTTCACAATCTCATCCGGGAGTCTTTCGAGCCTGATGGGGTGGAGGGAGTCCGCAAAGAGCCAACTCACTTGTTGCCAAAGGATCCTGCACGTAGACCGGCGGACATTCTGACGGTACCCACTCGATTGTGTAGACAATTTGCTTGGAAGCATTTTGGTCGAATTGCCATGGATTTTGCTGTGGTACCACCTTTTCCGGGGAGGGTCGACTCGCAGAAGGCAACAGAACAACACGCCCAACACAAGCGCCGTCGAGCCACTTTGACCCGCTGTAACGAGCAGGGAATCGGATTTGATCCAATTGTTCTCGATTATGCGGGAGGTCTGGATTTTCTTCGCCGTGCCGTAGATGAGCCATTAGAACGGCCTCTGGGGACCACAAAACTTGGGCTACGCGAACGTATTTCATTTGCATTGCAACGGCACTTGCATAGACGCATCCAACGTCGCCGCGAACGAGTATCTCCGTTCTTAATTCTTGCGCCCACTATATTGGTGATGTATATGTGCCAAACTTGAATGTCTCACATTTGGCGAGTTATTTTCGATCCTTCGTGTTCTCGTCTGCCTTCGAAGAAGCTGAATTGGGGGTGGGCTTTTGAATGCACGCCGCCGGGACTTGGCGTCCCACGTCTTTCCCTTTGTGTCTTTCTCGAAAGTATTTTTTGTAAATATCTCTTGTCTTCATTGATGCTTTGGGGGGGAGAAGCCTTTTGCGTCCCTGGTGGGATTCTAAGTAGAAATGGACATACGCTATCTGGAGATTCCATTCGGAGAAAATTAATCAAAAGGATGATTCAAAATTCTCGTATTTGTTGTTTTTTGAAGAAATATTCTGACGGGTCAAAAAGAAAAGGGCCATCATCATTGCCAATACTCCTCTAGTCCCATCGTACACGAGATTTGATTCGGAGGCATATCAATATTCCGCGAGGCGGCCGAAGCCGGAGCGAAGCGGCGGCAGTCGTACAAGAATTCTTCCGGCAACAACGTGTAAAAAGCGAAGGCCCAAGAAGTGAGAGAATGGCCTGGACTTGTTTGCCCCGCCCCCCAAGATGGGCCCAAGAAGTGAGAGAATGGCCTGGACTTGTTTGCCCTGGCCCCCCAAGATGGGCCCAAGAAGTGAGAGAATGGCCTGGACTTGTTTGCCCCGCCCCCCAAGATGGGCCCAAGAAGTGAGAGAATGGCCTGGACTTGTTTGCCCGCCCCCCAAGATGGGCCCAAGAAGTGAGAGAATGGCCTGGACTTGTTTGCCCCGCCCCCCCAAGATGGGCCCAAGAAGTGAGAGAATGGCCTGGACTTGTTTGCCCTGGCCCCCCAAGATGGGCCCAAGAAGTGACAGAATGGCTGGACTTAATTGCCCCGCCCCCCAAGATGGGCCCAAGAAGTGAGAGAATGGCCTGGACTTGTTTGACCCCCAAGATGGGCCCAAGAAGTGAGAGAATGGCCTGGACTTGTTTGCCCCGCCCCCCAAGATGGGCCCAAGAAGTGAGAGAATAGCCTGGACTTGTTTGCCCCGCCAAGACGGGCCCAAGAAGTGAGAGAATGGCCTGGACTTGTTTGCCCCGCCCCCCAAGATGGGCCCAAG
>CAJNDS010000094.1:0-232364 GCA_905221605.1 Symbiodinium natans | reverse complement strand
CGACCGCCCTCCCTTCGCCCCCCAACCCCCACTCCAACCACCCACCCCAACCACCCACTCCAACCACCCACCCCAACCCCCCGCACCCAACCGCCTCCCACCCCAACCCCCTGTAAGTGGCGTAGGTTTATCTTAGGAGTTTTAAGGCTCATTTCGGGTTTGCTTCAGTTTTAAAAGCACCTTCCTATGTCATGTCCATTCAGCGTTGGCTGTAGTCATTGCAATCATAACGTTGCATGAAAGCTGCGCCATGAGTTCAACGATGCAGCCACCGAATCCGACTCACTGCACATCCGCAACAGAACAAACCCTCAACCCTAAACCCTAAACCCTAAACCCTAAATTCCCTTCAACCTCCCCTGCGGCCTCTGGGCCCTGTTGTGGCACGTCATCTTCCGGAGCTGGCCCTTTGAAGCACGATGCTTGGAGCTGGTGTCAAGCCCCAGAATGGCTTCAACAGGGTTTAGGGTTTAGGGTTTAGGGTTTCAGGGTTTAGGGTTTAGGGTTTAGGGTTTAGGGTTTAGGGTGTAAGGGTTTAGGGTTTAAGGGTTTAAGGGTTTAAGGGTTTAAGGGTTTAAGGGTTTAAGGGTTTAAGGGTTAAGGGTTAAGGGTTTAGGGTATATAGGGTTTAGGGTTTAGGCTTTAAGGGTTTAAGGGCGTTTAGGGTTCAGCCCAAACTGTGCAAGGCTGTCAAGCGTGAAGCTGCAGGCTTTGAACTGCTTGACAAGCACGACAAACATCGAAAAGTAAGTGATCTTTGCTGCAAAGTATACAGGACTTGTGAGAAACTGAGCACTGAACTGTGAGCCAAGAGCTCTCTCTCCTCCAAAACAGATGCTTCAGAACTGATCAGCCTGCAGCCTGTAAACAGAAGCTCGTAAAGGAAGAGTGCCCGGTCATTTGTCGGGACATGGTTGCAGCATGAAAAAATTCAGAAAACTCGTCTGCTTCCAGCCGAGAAGCGTCTAACATCCCCATTGACGGCGCTTCACTCACGCCCACCACCATTCAACCGCCCTTGTCCCAACAGGTCTGCCAGCTCACTCTCAGAAGGAAGGCAGCACAAACATTTCGTCAGCAGCCAGAGCTTCAGCTGCAAATTACCCGTAAGTGCCATCATCACCGAATGTCCCCCATCAAGGGTGCCAGCATCTGAGACCAACAGCGCAAGAAAAAACCAGCGAGTCACCCCATTCGCACGTGCGCACCGGCCGCATTCGACCGCCCTTGTCCCAACAGGTCTGCCGGCTCACTCTCAGAAGGAAGGCAGCACAAAAATTTCGTCAGCAGCCAGAGCTTCAGCTGCAAATTACCCATAAGTGCCATCATCACCGAATGTCCCCCATCAAGGGTGCCAGCATCTGAGACCAACAGCGCAAGAAAAAACCAGCGAGTCACCCCATTCGCACGTGCGCACCGGCCGCATTCGACCGCCCTTGTCCCAACAGGTCTGCCGGCAAACTCTCAGAAGGAAGGCAGCACAAACATTTCGTCAGCAGCCAGAGCTTCAGCTGCAAATTACCCGTAAGTGCCATCATCACCGAATGTCCCCCATCAAGGGTGCCAGCATCTGAGACCAACAGCGCAAGAAAAACCGAGCGAGTCACCCCATTCGCACGTGCCCACCGGCCGCATTCGACCGCCCTTGTCCCACCAGGTCTGCCGGCTCACTCTCAGAAGGAAGGCAGCACAAACATTTCGTCAGCAGCCAGAGCTTCAGCTGCAAATTACCCGTAAGTGCCATCATCACCGAATGTCCCCCATCAAGGGTGCCAGCATCTGAGACCAACAGCGCAAGAAAAACCCAGCGAGTCACCCCATTCGCACGTGCCCACCGGCCGCATTCGACCGCCCTTGTCCCAACAGGTCTGCCAGCTCACTCTCAGAAGGAAGGCAGCACAAACATTTCGTCAGCAGCCAAAGCTTCAGCTGCAAATTACCCGTAAGTGCCATCATCACCGAATGTTCCCCATCAAGGGTGCGTCCAACATGTTCCCCATCAAGGGTGCGTCCAACAGCGCAAGAAAAACCCAGCAAGTCACCCTATTTGCACGGCCTTCATAGCCACAGGTCGCATTCAACCACCCTCGTCACAACAGGTCTGCCGGCTCACTCTCAGAAGGAAGGCAGCACAAAAATTTCGTCAGCAGCCAGAGCTTCAGCTGCAAATTACCCGTAAGCGCCATCATCACCGAATGTCCCCCATCAAGGGTGCCAGCATCTGAGACCAACAGCGCAAGAACAACCCAGCAAGTCACCCTATTCGCACGGCCTTCATGCCCACCGGTCGCATTCAACCGCCCTCGTCACAAGTCTGCCGGCTCACTCTCAGAAGGAAGGCAAAAATTTCGTCAGCAGCCAGCCAGCTTCAGCTGCAAATTTCCCGTACGTGCAATCATCACTGATTTGTTGTCGTCTCAAGGGTGCCAGCACCCGCGTCTAACACATTCAACCGTGAATTCGCAGCATACGACACCCCATCCCCAGTTGCACGAAGCTTCGCGCCAACCACGCGTATTCAACCAGATCAATCTCTGAAGGAAGGCAGCACGAACTTTTCATCAAAAATATGCACCCTGCTGTACACGCCGAAGCAGCTTGAGTTTTCCCTTACCACCTGACGAACGACTTGGCATACAACTGATGTACCGGAGCAGTCCTGCTTGAGCTGGCGAAGGCCTTTCGATCCAGTGCGCCACAATGCCAGGCCTATCGCATCGAAAGCTGAGCACACCAGCACTGTACAGAAGCTTAGCACGCCAACTCTTGTCGCTGCAAACGTTTGCAAAACTATGGCCCAAGCAAAGGGTAGAGCAAAGCAGGGCTAGCAGCAGCCACGATGGTGAGGTGCGGTTGACCAAAACCTCAAGCTGGACAACTTGGACAGCTGGACAACAGCGCCATCCACTGACAACACTCGAGCGCTCCGGGCTCCCAACACCAAGGGTAACACCAAGACAAAGCATGGGGATGAGAACAACGATACAGTCCTGAAAGGCAAAGCGCTGCTCGTCTTCACTCGGGTCAACCTGAAAGCTCTCCCTTGCGGTTGGCCACGGCTTTAAATGCCGCCAAGGCTGCATAGTCGATGACCGGCAACTCAGGGAAATCAGGGTGCCTCATTGGTACCAAGGATGACCAAGATACCGAGGCCAGCAGAGCCGTAGGGTTTGTGTCACACACACAGACATTGCAGCGACACCTTCTGGCGAGGAAAACAGAGAGGTTCACAATGGATCCCACCTCGGTCAGCAAAAGCCTTCTCTTCACTTTAGTCCTCGGCCCCTGTGACAGGCGTGTCAGAACAAGCAGCGCGAGGGAAGGGGGAGGGGGGGGTTGATATTCTCGTGTGGCAGGGCACTGAGGGAACGTACTCGGGCACCCCTCCAACTATCTTCAACTCAGTCTGCCAGCACACTCTCAGGCGACAATTCGTTTCTTTCACGCCTGCCAGGAAAAACTTGCCCCAAGAGGCTTGGGCGTTGGACGCCCCACTTCCCCATTGGTGTCGGGTTCTGGGATGAGAGGCAAGTAGAGGAATGGGTTCCACCCTGTCCCACACTGTCCCACATCGCGCCATGAAGCACGCTGCGACTTCGGACGGATACAGGGTCCAAAACTGGAATGATCTCACCACCCCCCCCCACCCCCAACCCCACACCACTGCTGCTTGTATTCTGGCACAATCTCGAGGCTCTCGCAAGAATCATGAACTGAGACAGTGCAACTACTGCGGACTCCTCACAGGTCAGCTCAAGTCGAAGCTACTGAGAAAGACATGCAGCATCACAGCACATCCGCAGCTTCAACGCTAGCAATTCAACAAGGCTGACTGTAAGAAAGCATCTCGTGGCTTGCAGCTTGCACATATTTAGATCCTTGTGATTTCAAGTCAGTCCTGCAAATACGAAAAAGAAATGAGGACGGGAACAAAGATGCTTCCGCCACCAGTTCCAGACGCGGCAGCCAATGCGGAGGACCTCGACCGCAGAATGTTGCGTCGAGTTCTGTCGTGTCGCATTTGCCTTGAAGGTGTATGTGCCCTGGGTTGCGGGCACCAGGATAAGAAGAGTGCAGAATCTCCTGAGCATCTGTGCGTGAATGATCGCTGAACCCGAAGATCGCAGGTCGGGCTTGAAGAGTCTCCAGATCATCACGAAGCAACTCTGGAAACACGTTAAAGGGAACCAATAAAATTCACGAGATGCTTCAATGCCCCATGCCAACTCTGATTCTGCCAACAAAGCTCTCGCTGCGGTCGAGCCAAGCTGACTCCCAAGCCTGCGAGAAATGCAGCCGCTTGTTCACAATCTTGCTCATTCAAACAGCTTGATCACAGATCTTCCCTTCCAGCTCTCTGAAACGCGCTTTCGCTTGCTCGAGTTTCTACGCTGGCAAGACATGGCCGACATCCAAAAGCTTCAACCTTTCAAGCCACAACCGCAGACGGTTCAGATACTGCTCTGCCACTACAGTTTGCCGTAAGCATGTCAATGTCCTCTTGAGGTCAACCAATCGAAGCGTGTGTTCACCAGCTTTGCAGAAAGCGGTATCAAATGAAATGTGGCCGGCCTTTCGCCCGGTGGCACGGCATGTTTTGCCGCCGCTCCTTTGGACGCATGTTTTGGTTTGGGGCGATGATTCATGCGCTGATACCCAAAGGGTAACCAAAACCCTGAGGCAGAACTGCGAAAACAAAACTCGAGGGGGACTATGCTGAAATATGCTGCTAAAGCACGCGGCTTGCTGAAAAGACAGAACAAAGTTAACGTCACAGATGAGGTCCTGAGGGAGTTAACCCTAAAACCTGACTCTACATCAAGCCCTAAATGGGGGAGGAGGGCTGGGGAATCTACTCAAACGAAGAAGGGGCGTTCACATGTCTTCTTGGGGGGGAGGCTCTGCGAGATCGGGGGAATGGGGGAACTGGGCAACAAATAAACCCATGTTTTAAAATAGTTCCTGGAGATCTGCTTTTTTTGTTATGTTTGTTCCCCCCCCCCCCCCCTCCACCCTACCCCACTCCCCCCCCCCTTGCCCCCACCCCGATGCAGAATTAATCCGGCACTGAATCCCGAGAAAAATCAATGTTGACTGCGGTACCCTAGCAACCAGGTTAAGCCTTGAAGACAGCAGAACTTTAAACCATCACATTAACCCTTGAAAACACTAAAACTTAGCACCATGAAATCGCGGGCCTGTAGTGGTTCCATTTCTGAATAGAACATACAATGTTCTGTGTTATGAATTATACGTCAGAAATTACGGATTACCTTCATGCCATATGTTCTATATTATGTTTCTCCATTATGCATTATATTATGTATAAAGAGAGTACGTATTACAATATTCACATGTATACATATACACATTGTTTGTATTGTATCTATGTTTTATGTGTAAATATGCATACATCTAAGTACGAATATAGATATCAATATAGGATATACATGTATATCAGCCTTAAATTTGTAGACGTATTTTACACATTATATATGCAATGTATGCTATACATCTATATATTGTCTCACATAAAAGTCTATAAGTATATATATATATAGTATGTACGGTGATGGTGTATAATAAAAACTACGACAAATAATGTACAAGATGTGATATGCCACGTATCATCCTTGTACATTTAATAGAAATACCTTCCCCCTAATATTACCCCCCCCCCCCCCCCCCCCCCCCCCTAATTTTAAAAACCCCCCCTATAATTTTACAGCATTGGAGGGGGGTAGTTGATATCAGGGGGAAGGGGGGGGGGGGTGTTCATATTAGGAGGGAAGGGATTACGTATTGTATCGTCTATGGTAATTCTAGAATATATAGTATGCACAAACTATAAAATATAATGCCCCTCAGAACAGGTGGATAACAAATCGCCACCGATGGCAACTTATGTTAATGCACTTTAGCCTGCAATCGAGTGGCATGCTGACCGCACACTGGTGAAGCGACGGACATTCGAGTCTTCCGTGCAATGTGCACACAGACCCTGGCACGAGGCAGGGTTGCACAGAGCCTAAGGGCCGGGGCTACACAAACCACGTTTGAGAATCTTGCGATGACAGGTTGTGACCATGCTGTCATGCCGTTAACTTGGGAACAAAGACTGTGTTACAGCGCCTTTCGGCACACCAGGTCTCCGCACTGTGTGTCGGCCTGTCAGAACGCAGTTCTTGGGAGTCGCACAGGCCCCATTCCAAGGTGGGCACTCCGCTTCGGCTCCTGCTCCGTGGAACATTTCCTTCCTTTGATGACGCCGCGGAGGTCACTCCAGGCCACCTCAGCGACATGATCATGCACATGGCAGCTTGAGGACATGAGGCTACTTGTGGACAACGGCCGTCGCCCTAAGGGGTTGACGCATGTTTCGGGTGCTTCGCATACCCGAACTCACCAAACCTTGCTGACAGCAGTTGGCATGCGGACTATGGGAAGGGCAGCGACAATTTGTTTCTCGCAGGAGCGCCAAGCCATGAAGTGAGGATCCAGCTTGCTTGGTTCTGGCACAGCAGGCGGCATGTGTGCTTTGTCTATATCGTTTCTGACTGCATGCAGGTCCGAAGCAGCATGCAGGTCCGGGGCAGCCTGCACATGGGCCGATTTTGTTCTCTTGGCGAAAGCAAGCCTGATGTCTCTGGCATGCACCCGAACTATACCGAAGGTCAGAGTGGGCAGATGCATTCAGTGCACACAGACCAGATTCCACCGCAATTCACAAAATGACTACAAAAAGGCGATTGCAAACAACACATTGCATATCATTGCATCCTCCGGACGACTGCCGTTGATGAGGACTTCCACCTGCCGCAAGCCACGAAAGCTAACTTGGCAACTGGGCAATCCACGCACCCTGGCTTCAAGCACCCTGCAAATCAAATGCTGAGGACAATGTGAATTAAAACGCTCAGCGCTTTGTGTTTCCATCCGCTTCGAACGTCAATGGGTTGTGCATCTTTTCGTCGCACAGCTGTGGGTCTGGTTCGCGGTGTGACGTGTGCAACGAACGGCCTGCTACAACGCTGATTCGAGCTCTGTGTGTGCTGTGCGCCGCATTACCAAGAGCTTTTTTGCTCAGGCACGGGATCTCGAGCCCCACTACTGAATCAACCACAACAGCCAACTGCGGGTGCAAACCCGCTACTAGTAGGTGCGCTCGATCATGAAACCCACTTTCAATTGAAACATCGTGGTCAGGATTACTTCGGGTTAGCTTTGGGCAGAAGCCGATGCAAACCCAGGCCTGCGCCGCAGGCAGCGGATCTGAGCCAGTGCCTACAAACATGCTTACATGGACGCTCATCTTCACAAAGTTCCACACTTTGCATTCGCTAATGACGCCTCTCGACAATCCCAGCCCATCACTTGGGGCCTAGCCCCGAGAACTGGCAAAAATATCCCAGAGCCCCTTCTGAAAGCCTTTGGCTTGGCTTGCGCAGCCCGCAGCACCAAAACCAGAAGCAAGGCCCTAGCCATGCCTCAGCCCAACACTTGTAACAGTGCCTGCTTCTCACTGACAGAAGCACACTGAAACACCATGCCAATGTGCTAATGACATGACTCAGCGACCCGCTTTTCACGGCTGGTAAATTGTTGGGCAGCCCCGAAGCTGCTTCCACAAGCTACCTGAATCCAGCACTCTTTCAAAGTGCCATGAAACAATCTTTGGAAGTCCGCCTGGCCTCTGCATTAGAAATGGATCCCCGCACCACAGAACGTGGACTTTCTGCGGAGTTTCCTATGACAGAGCCACACAGCGGCCGCGCGCCATCGCATCATCACCCTCACAGCATTCCAAGGTATAACGACTCAGGAAATGCATTGGTGCGGAAGTCATTGCAGGGGCGTCTTGGAGAACAAGCTCTTTAATGTTTGGGAAACCCGTGTTTTTTTTTGTCTGCCCCGCCCCCCCCCCCCCTTCCCAACCTCCTCCCAACTGCCATAAAACAATGACATGAACACAATAAACGATGTTCGATTCGAGAACTTTGCCATACGGAAACTTGCAAGGTAAAATGAAAGCAACGGAAAACGACATCAATACTCATGTTTCCTGGAAGCATTGGCATGCGAAGCTTGCACTGCAAAGCATGCGCCGTGAATCCAGGTTCCAGCATCGGCAATTCATTCGCCGGCTGTATATTCTAAACCTGCATGGTTTGGCCAAGCTTGCATTGCCGAACAAAAAACGCACAGAATCATGGAACAATGCGGAGCATGCTTGAACGCCGACAAACAGCTGAAAACCACAGAAGTGTGCCGAGTTCTGCTGGTGGTTATGGCTTATAAATTATTGTTTCGGCGACAATCGGGTTTGCGTCGTTCCTACGGTTTGCACAATGTAACAATGTCCACTCCGGGCAAACAGGAACGTGCAATGATTGCCTGCCTTTTGAACAAAGATTTTTTGGCCGACCCGCCCCCCCCCCTCCTTGGCATATGGCAGCTCAAGCTTGAACGGCGCTTTGACATGGCCGCTTCACCCGATACGGGAAACCAGTATGACAGCATCACCCCCTTCGGTCCTTTGCAAGGCTTAACTAATGAACAAAGCACACCGAGGCGCAAGCGCAAAGGAACAAGAGCGGCGGACAGCGAATCACGGAATGCAAAGCCTCCCTGTCGAAGCGAACCGAAGCAAGATCGGCTTTGCGACATTTTGCGACCATGCACTGACCAGGCGATCAGCGGAGCGAATGGGCGTGACAAACTTAGCAAGCGGCCATCTTCGTCATGAGCTTGCCAACCAAGTATACGAATGTGCACGACACGTTAGCACCGTGCCCCTTGAGAAGCTAATTTTGCCCCCCCTCTCCTCACTCTGGAAAGGGGTCTTTTGCAACTGTCCGAATTCGAATGTTGCGAACTTGGCTCAAAAATGCTTGTAGATCTGGCGGCAACGGGCACTCGACTGCATGGCGTCTGCCATCAATGCTCTGGAAAGAGAGCCTGCAACGGTGCAGCCAGTTGCCAGTGTAATACTTCGAGTCGGCGCGATAAGTGGGCACAGCCTGATACACCTCGTCGCCAATGACTGGTGACCCAACATGAGCCAAATGGCTCCTTATCTGATGCTTTCTTCCCGTACGGAGGCGAAGCATTAGGCTGCTGACAGTGCCCAAGCGATGCAAGCAATGGCAGCAGAGTAGTAGGAGCGTGCTGCTGGGCTTGCCCCTTCCACCTGACACACTGGGGCCATCTCCATGCCAGTAGATCTGTGCCTTGAACTCTGCCCGTGGCGGGAGCCAGCCATGGCATAAAGCTTTGTAGTCACGGTGCACACGCCCAGCATGAAGCTGCAATTGTAAGTCGTAAAATGCCTCAAAAGTCTTCGAAACCAAAATCAAGCCCGTGCTGGGCACATCAAGTCGGTGCAGAAATCCGTGGTGATGGCTTGCATCACGGAAGATTCGCCGAGCCCCATACTGCTCCAGCAAGAAAGCTACAAGCTGTAGTTGGGAGTGGCCCCCATACACCTCCCAGCCACGCGGCTTATACACAGCCGCCCGATCAGGCATGTCCACCACAACTGAAGCCTTCTGAAGCCCTCGCGGCAACTCCATGATTGAGGCTGGGTCCTTGACAATGGCTTGAAGGGTGCTCCCTGAACTAGCAATTGGGCTAGCAGGGCTTGCATCCAAATCACGCCCGACGTCGAGGAGAAGCCGACGTACAGTTGCACAAAAGTGCGCTTGTAAGCACCCCGACAAACGACAGGAGAAAACGAGACCCAGGAGCTTAAGCCCAGACTTTGGAAAGTCGTAGTTGTGCAGACTGAGTGTGCGACCAACACTTCTCAGTACGTCTTGAGTGTGTGCCACAGCTGCTTCCATCAAGCTTGCTGCACCGGGTAAGCCAATGGCACCCCAACAGCACATCACCAACATGTCGAGGCTTAGTGATGATATCCTGTCATGGATATGCCGGGCAACTGCTTCGTGCCTTCTAGTACTTGCTCCCAAGAGAGCCGTCGAGTACAGATACAGCGCTGAATCTCCTGCCTCCCAGTTGTCAACATCTGAATCTACGGCGTCCATGCAAGCCATGCTGATAGTTTCAGGGTTTGAAACACATAGCACAGATAAGGACCACAACAGAGACAGCGGTGAACGAGAATGCTCCGACATTGACAGAACCTCAAATGCTGTCCGTGTCTCGCCAGAGTCGAGACAAGACATGAGAATTGAGTCGCAAGTCATGAGGTCCGGCTGCAACACGTTCAGAGGCATTGACATCAAGACTTGCAGAGCCATCTCCCATGCCCGCCCTTTCCCGCACGAGCTGACCAAAACGTTAAAGCCAATGAGATCGGCTTTAAGGCGTCTCCTTGGCACACCCATCAGGAGGTCCAAAGACTGCTGCCAGCTTCTGGCTGTTTCAGAAATTTCATACGCAACCAGGACACAGTTGTAAGCAACGATGCTTGTCAGCTTCCATTGCTGCAGCTGTGCCAAGGTAGACAACGTCAGCTGCCAGTTCGCCACAGCATTGATCGAGCTCATGACGGCACCGTGTGCAACAGTCGAGGTCTCCAGCCTTTGTAGAAACATACACGACTGCAAATCCAAGGCAGAATACCATCGGCGAGCCGCTTCGCAGGCAGAGATCGCGGCCCCATAGGAGACAATGTCGGGTGTGAACCGAGCACCTGCGCAGGCCAACAGCGCAGCATGGTTGCAGCATGGCTTCCTGGGACTTTTTTGCACCGCTGAGGCCTGAGGTGGCGAAGTGTCGAAGTGCATGATTCCATTGCGCGGCTCTGCCACAGCCTGTTATCACGGCATTGTGCACAGGCACCTTAACTCGCACGGCTAGGGCAGTTCCCGGAGAACACGTGGGATGTCATAGGTACACCTATTGCTCAAGCACAAGTTTGTGCACCCTTCGCTTCCCATTAGTGCACCCTTCGCTTCCTATTGGGAGCGAAGCCGCTCCATCGCGATACGGGCACGTGACAAAGTAAGCCTCCTTGCTGCCAAGCCGCCCAAGCCACGTCAAGAGCAGGAGCAGCTTTGCTGCTGAGCAAGTTGAGCAAGGCACTGACCTGTCGCCACTGCTGCTTGCAACCGAAGGCGTCAACTGCTGCCAGGCATGACGCAGCGTCGATGCCCAGTCTGGCGTTCCCAAGGTTAAAGAAGATTTTCGAAGCCAGCTCCCACGAATTGTCTGTCATTTTGGTGCCCGCGCTCATGGCTCTCATCACCGTCCGGTGCGACACGGCGTCAGAACAGCGGCCGTGCAATGAGAGAATGTCCAGGGCCGCTCCCCAGTTCTCCGATCCAAGGGATGCGATCAACGTGTTGAGCGCAACGCTGTCTGCCTCGACTCTGCATTCGGCCGCTTGGCAAAACAGCCTAAGCGCCTGCAGCCATGCACGAGCTCTGCTGCAAGCACGCAGAGCAAGACTGCAAGTTTGCAAGGTAGGCCCGAGAGACATCTCCACGGAGTTCTGGAACAAATGTAGGCTTTGGAACCATGCCCCGCAATCGTCCAGAGCAGTGGCTGCTGCAACAAAAGCAGCGAGGTCTCGGTTACTTTCTCTTGTCATCAATGTGTGAAGAATAGTCAGTGTCTGACTCCATCTGTCTGGATGACCTGCTGATAGCATGGCACTGTTTGTTGCCACGTCCGTGCGCAGCAACATCCCTCGTGCATGTGACAAAATCATCAGCGACTTGTGCCACTCCCGCGCGGACGCGCATGCTTTGAGCATAGGAGGGAAATGCCTTGCGTCGACAACTTGGCGCGGCAAAGTCAACAAATTCACCAAAGCCCTGTGCCAGTTACCCTCGCCATGGGCATGTAAGATGCAACCGTAGGTCAGCGCATCGCTGGAAAGTGAGGTCCCCACAAGCTGCGATGTGAAAGCGAGCACTCTCTCCCACTGGCTGGGTTGGGATCGGTCAAGTGCAACGGCCGCAGCATTGCTAACTCGAACGTTGAGTTCCACAGCTTCCACCAGCATGTTCAAGACGAGCGCCAACGCTTGCTCCCAGTGGCTCAACGAAATTGCAACACATCCTGCTACCGAATCGACCTGCAGTCCATGGCTCTGCAGCTTGGAGAACAACTTTCCAGCCCGTTGCCACTTTCCGCCATCGCCAGCACGCACTAGTGTCGTGACAGCAGCTGCATCAAGCTCACATCTGCCAGATGTCATGTGTCCCACTGCCAGGTAGGCATGCTCCCAGTGCCGCTCTTGCACAAAAGTGTTCAGCGCGGTGTTGTACACCACTTCGTCTGGAAGAAGACCAACTGATTGCAACTCTCGCAATGACAAGAGTGCGCAGGTCCAGCGCCGCATATTCCAAGCCATGTCATTTGCCACAGCCTCTGGCTGCACGGCAGAACGACGCAGCAAGTGAAGAAGCCATGGTGCTTGCATCCACCTGCTGTGCTTGCATTGCATCGGTGCACATCTTGGCCGCTCCTGGCTGTCTAAACATGCCCCAACCTTTACCATGGAATGATCTTGTCTGATCCTGCGATGCTCTCACTGCCTTCTCTGCCCCCACATCGCAGAGATGCAGATTGGACTTCTAGCTGGAACACAAGTCTGGCGCTCATCCCGGCAGCTCCTCTCGACGCCCGTCACAGAACTTCAGCGACCCATGTCATAAGGACGGCGCGCCTCACCAGGCTGGTCGAGCACGCCAGCTCTGTGTGAGGCGACTATGGAAACATGTAGGGTCGGCGGGCAAGATTCTAGGAGGCTAGAACCACTTAGGGCATCAAGGAGCCGAACCACTGGAAACGAATAGCAGTTCTCATGTCTGTCATCTTCGTCCAAAGGGTCCTACGTAAGGCTTATGGATCTGCACCTGGCAGGGAGGTTTCTTGAGGGGAGGGCCCCTTGCAATGGTAAGGAAACCAGAAGCAACGGAGCAGCGAGGCACACTGAGGTACAATATGAGTTCACAATGAGGCACTGTCATTTTCCCCCACTTTCAAGGGTCATGGACTGTCGTGGCAATCAATGCCAACCTTGGCTGCCTTCTCAAGCTGCAGACGGATGTCTGGTAAAGCTGGCCCCACATTACCGCCTGTGCCACGATTGTCTCGAATTGTTGGCTGCGGGCACACCAGACACTGAAGAGACCGCGGAAAGATTATCGTCGAGCAGGTAGACCGTTGCAAGGCATTCTTCCCACGCGAGATGCGCTCGGACTCCAGAGGCAGAGGGGGAACATGACCCAGCGGCTCAGAAACTGGATCTGGGTGCCGGTTGCCTTCGGCACTTCCAGCGTCGCCTCGAAGGCTGTCATTGTGAGTGACCTTACATGAAAAGCCAACATGACATGAGGGTCTTTTGGCTCAAGACACGTAGACATGTCAAGGAAGTTTCGGCACACATGCTCCGAATGAGGTGTCGAGGCACCAGAACTTCAACTTCCGGATGGTTCAGGCACGAACACAGTGGTGGTGTCCCGCTTCCCAGCCTCTTTGCCATGGGCCAGGATGCGGCAGACGTGGCAAAAGGTGAGCCGAATGCTGAAGTCAAGGATGAGAGTGTCACCCATCCCATTTCTGTCGCCACTGGTGCGAAACGCAGAGAAGCTTGGACGGACTGAAACCTGCACCAAAGCCCTAGCAGATTCAAGCACATCATGCGGCACCCAATGATGGGACATGGGGGAGATTCGCACAGCTTAAATTTGACATCCAGTGGCCGAACTTCTTGGCATGCTCCCGAAGCTTCTGCAGAGACTGAACATCCAGCGCTGGTTCTCGCGACAGCAGCCACAACTTGCTGCGATCAGTCGTGCCAACCATTCCAACCTGGTGTGTGTTCTTTACAAAGGGTCCAGGTCCCGGCAACTCAACCCCTTCGCGTCCCGCAATGTTGCTGCAGCTGAGGTCATGACCCTGGCATTGTCTGAACCTCAGATCTTGTGACAATCCTGACAGCTGCACTTGACATTTTGGGAGGTGGTCTGTTGGCATTTCCATGCATGTCTCGGCTTCACTGACACGCAGGAAGAAGGGTTTCAGTAGTGGCACTGCAATACTATCATACCGTGCTATACTGCACTATCATCAGCTCTGCTTCGGACAGTAGAGGACCACGTAGCGAGGAAGCCTCGGCTGCGCCAGATTCCTGCAATGCTTGCCGGCTTGCTGAGCTTGCTTGCGGCTCTGTACGGCTCTGTGAAACTGTGAAAATAGTAACATGGTGAGCAGTGGTGCTCTGGTGCCAAGCCACACACTCGAAGTAGCTCCCAGCTGCGGCTGCCGCTGAAACTCAGAGCGTAAGGGGCCCATCACTGCCAGGTGCTCCTGAACAGCATCTTGACTCTTGACCGTCACGACATGAAGACAACGTATCATCAAGAGATCAGCTGTAGCACGAAGTGCAACTTGCAGCTTGAATGCAAGATTCCTCATGGATAAGTCGCTTGTCACCCTGGCGACTGATATAGCGGACCATGACCACTGACCTAGCAAGGAAACCATGCATCTTGCAGGCAGGGGCGGCACAGAATTCAGCCAACAGGCTCCGATGCATCGAGCCGGTAGTCCCTGACGATGTTGGAGCTAGCCTGGTCCAAAAAGCCAGATCAGGCAAAGCGACACGACGGAGCCCCTTTCCTGCCACAAGGAACCTCGCGCCTCCTCGAAACCGTTCGGAACATGCCACATGACATACCAGATGCCCATGAATTTGTTGAGTTGGAAGCGAGAGCCGTCCTCAGCAAAAGCACGCTGAGCATGTTGCAAGACGCGACCTCAGAAAACTCGGTTCATGCTGTACCGGGTTCGCAGGCCACCTATGAGAAGCGTCCAGCTCATTGTTACAGCCATGGCACCGTAACAGCCGCGTCTTGCAGTGAAGGGAGCCCATTCTTCACCGCAGCACGCGGCCTCATTTCAAGCCGGGCTTGGAGCATCTGCTGGCCTGTGAACGTTAAGACTTTCAGTGACTGAGTGACAGGGTCCGGCCCTCTAAGTGTCTGAATAACTTGGTCTGGTCTGAGCGGCTGAGTGCCTGAGCAACTATACACGCTCTCCTCAATTGTTTGGTTGGGGTCGATTGAGATAGCGTATTTGAAGCCAGTCGTCAGACACTCAGTCGCCTCAACCAGACCCAGTGGCTCAGGCACTCAGCCCTCAGAGCAGATTCAGTCATTCAGACACTCAGACTTCTATTTTCGGAGGCTGGACCCAGTCTCTCAGTCACTGAGGTCCTCGCCTTCACAGGCCAGACCCAGTCACTCAGTTAGACCCTTGTGAGTGTCTGAGTGTCTAAGCGGCTGAGTGGCTGAGTGTCTGAGTGTCTGAGTGTCTGATTTCAAAAACACCCATCAGCACGAGCCCAATCGAATATTCTGAACAATGTCGAGTGGCATGACCGCCACTCGCTGGCCATGACTCCACTCCTCACACCACGCTCTATCAAAACAAGTCCATTTCACTGCGCAACTGAACTTCTGACAAGGACTCACTGGATCTCATTGCTAACACAGGACAGCACGAGCTGCAAAATAGGGGGAGCTGTTTGAATCTACTTACTGTGGGATGCAGGTGACATTTACTTTTGTTCAGCTTTGCGGCCTGCAAGCACACGAGGAAGAGGTGAAGGTCGGTACTGCCTCAGGCACTGGCTGATCCTTTCTCGCTCGCGGCTGCCCCAAAGTAACCAATATCACCTCCCATTGATTCGTACTTCCACTGGGAGTTGTGCTGTTCTGAGTTGCAGTGCCCTCCGAGAAGAAAGGGCCTGAGAGTTCTTGTTGGCAGGGGACTGGCAAGGTGGCTTCACACATTCTACTGTACGTATTAATTAGACCCCTGGCATCATCGGACGGAGCGTGACACACCTTCGTTTTTCTTTGCATCGTCAGGCGCAAGCCTCCGTCAACCGTCTTATCGGGCCAACATCGAAGCTACAAACGCGCGTCTTGTCGACCTTACAAGAAGCGATCTGCGTGCTTCCAGAAGTTGTCCGATGAGAGAAAGTCTGCTCGCTGCACTGAATCCAGCAACACTTCCGAAAAGCCTGCTGGTCCCCAGTCTCACTGCGACTGAACACAATACCTTCTGGTAAACTCCATCATGCCTCATCACCTCTCGGACTGCCTGAGCTTTGCATTGTCGCACAGCTCCTGCTGGCCAATCTGTGCACGGAACTGTTTGAGGATCAAAGCAGGGAGATGAATGACGGAAGGCTCAAGCTTTGATAATGAAACCACATGCATACGCTTGGTGGCCAGTGGGAAGCAGCTGTTCATCAGCTCTTGCAGCTTTTCGGAAGCCTTTGCCCGCAGCCACGTTCGTTGTCCATCGTGGTCGGAGTTTGCGACACGCAATAAGCCGAGGTCACATGTTCAGCGGTCGGCAGGGCCAAAGAATGGAGTCGGCAAAACGCACCACGATGCCTGCATGTGCTGCTGGTCGGCCGTTGCAGATGGATGCATGGCAGCGTGGTAGTTCCTGCCACTGCCGTGAAATCAGACGTCAGACCTGGCTCTCCCATACCAAGAGCCACCTGTGGACAGCCAAGTGGAATTGAGCCATATGGCTACAAGAAACATTCACACTCAAACTTGCTCTCTGATGCTCAGTGCAGAGTCAGACAGGGCAATGCTGTACAATTGCGCTGGCCTGCCAGATGCTTGCTCTGGGGCGCCTTGTCCAAGTAGAAGGCGCCTGCGTGTACCACAACAACTTTGGTCCGAGAGCACACATGCCCCTGCCATGTTGGAGGCAACTTGCCTGACACTAGATTGCGGGACGCCGTAGTGCACAGCCACGCGATGCCCTGGGCCGCACCGATCAAGCTCGCGCGATCTTGCCAACGAGAGAGCGATGGTTTGGCCCGTCGGTTGATGAAGAAAGCTAGAGCCGATGATCAGGTGTTCGTTTGTGCTGTTTGTTTGGGCATCGGATTGGGTCGTCTTGTGCAGGACTTAAAGTCGAAGTTCACTCCTCCGCCTCTGGCTAATTTCGAGCAACACAAAAACAAAGCTACTAAGAGTGCTGGATGTACAGCACAAACGGGGGCCTCGGCACCCGACCAGGCATCACGCATTGGCTCCATCAGTACAGATCCTCGCAGGCGCTCATCTCAAGGTGTTTTAATCAAAAATGTCACGTGTCGACACACTCCGACGTGAGGTTTGAGCAATTTTGAGCAGCCAAGCCACTTTCTCCGTAAATGTCTGTTGCCAGCTTGTCCTCAACCCATCCTGAGCAAATGGAACCGGCACGAACTCCTGCAAACCAAACCATGTACTATGCGGAATCAATGGACTGAACTGGCTTGGATCACGATTCCAATCTGAATCACGCCATGCTTCCTGCATGGCAACTGACAACTTTCACTTCCGAAAATTCCGTGGCCCAGTGCTCGCAAAGAAGAACCTGCGGGCAGATTGTAATAGCAAGACCGGTCACCAACA
This sequence comes from Symbiodinium natans, assembly GCA_905221605.1. Lineage (NCBI taxonomy): Eukaryota > Dinophyceae > Suessiales > Symbiodiniaceae > Symbiodinium > Symbiodinium natans. The sequence goes on along the minus strand of CAJNDS010000094.1, from coordinate 214,956 downwards.
TGTAGGTGCAAGTCGATAGCAACTACCAGGCTGGCCTGTCCCCGTTTCACATAGGAAAATGCGAGAAGGCCAACGTACTCCTGCAACGTAGCGCCGCCAGAAATGCAGAAACACAGCACGTCACAGCTTGCTCCTGTAACTCTCAGATCCTTGGGCATGCAACGAATTTGCTCACCCAGCTTCAACCGCAGAGAACATTCTGCCTCCGTAGCTTCTGCACTTCTGCCCAAGACGCCGCAGGAACCGTAGAGAATCCCGCAGAGGAATCCCACAGAGAATTCTGTAGAGAATCCCACACAGAACCGCGGAGAGTGGAGAATACTGCACAAGTAGAGAGAACCACGCGGAATACAGAGTACCCTTGGACCCCGGGAGCATCCTGCATGGGATTCCCTGCGGACGGGCACTCCGCAAATACTCTGCAGGAATTTCTGAAGCTTTTTGAGGAGACAAGGTGAGATAAAATCGAACACCCTCACATCGAGGGTGGGGAGTTATGTTCTTCGAAGATCTCTAACGCGCACCGTAGCAGGGATACTCTGCGTGCCGAATTGCCGGATTCTCTGAAGATCTTTCTGGAGGTGGAAAACCCGCAAAGGAAGCAAAGGAGGCAACGGAGGCAAAGGAGCGCTGGAGACCCGGTCGAGGAGAGAATGGCTGAGATAAGATCTGGGTGGGGAAAACAGGGAGCAAAACAAAAGCAAGACGGAGCAGAAGAATTTGCCCTCCGCACACACAGGGCGTGCTTATGCTTCATGACGACACGCAGCATAGACTTGCACACGCAGGACGTGCCCACAGCTCCTGCAACTTATCGCCTTGCTTTTGCTAAGTTACGCCTGCGCCAGAGCAACAGCGAGTCGCCAGGTCAGGCGAGTCTGTACATGATGTGGGCCCCTCGAGCAGTGGTGAATATGTCGCTCAGGCTGCCAACCTGGGTCATGAAGTGCCCATGTTGATTTGCATCTCAAAGAAAGAAAAGCAGTCTAAGCACAGCACATCCAAATCGAAGGCCACCGCATCGAAATCTTTGCCGAATTGGCCTTGCGCTCACGCTTCTAAGGCCTTGCAACTGCATGGGTGGCCCTCCCTCTCCCACCTTCCAGGACCCAGCCCAGGTCTGCGTGAGGCTTGTTTGTGGCAGACTTGCAGTCCTCGGTTGCACAGGGACAACGTGCTGAAATCAGAGACCTGCCATGACCTGCCCCATGACCTGCCCCATGACCTGCCCTCCCTGACACAACGGTCCAAGGCAAGTGGCGGACAGCGCCTCACATTTGGCAGCGAATCGGAGGCCAAGGTCCTCCAAAAGCGGCTACACCCTATGCGCAGGGAGATACTCTGCACAAAGGGCATCGGACATGGCACATGCGGCATCAAAGTATAAAAAAAGAAAAAAGAAAACAAAAGATGTGGAACAGGCCTTGGCCTCTCCAGGCTTGGGATCCTGACTCAAAGCTTCGAGAACCTGGAAGCGGGGAAGTCTCGTGTCTCGTAATCAGAGCCCCCGAATTTGCCCCATCAAATCCCATCACCTGCAGGAGCTCCTTTTCTGCATCTGCCTGGTAGGAGGGGGGAGGAGAGAGGGGGCGGTCAGCGTCGAAGCTCTAAAAAGACCGGTATCGAAGCCGAAGTGCCTGCGATCGACTCGCAGGAGCCTTGCGCCGGGCATAGGAGTCAGCTTCACCGACCTCCCAAGGACCACGTGGACACACACATCCCGCACATGCTGCAGCGATCAACTGATCAACAACGGACCATGACAAGTCAAGGGCTGCTGTCAGCCTGTGACATCGCGCCTTTGACTGCAGACAAGTGGCCCCAGCATACTTGAGCAATAAGGATGCAACGCGAACTTTGCGCTTGCCACCAGGAGTAACATGTTCCACCTCGATGCAAGAACACATTTTGATAACCTTTAAATTTTCGTCCTGTTGAAACATCTGCTGACCGGACCTTGCGTTTCTTTGCCTCAGGCCCCTTGGCATCAGTCGCTGAATTGCTTTCCGTCTCCGTGCCAACCTGCGAAAGCGCAAAGACGAAGAAGCGCTAGTTCTTTCCTTCCGCTGGCCTGCAAGGCAACAGCAAGCACCCCAACAGCTTCGCGGGGTGCTGTAGAGGCTGCATCAGCAGCGATGCCTTGCCAGCATGCTGATGAACGCTGATCGTGTCTGGCATGAGTAGAAAGAACCTAGGCATGAGCCCTCGATTTCTCCGTGGGCTAGTGCTCGCGTCAGACAGGGTGCGCATTGAAGCAGCCTTCGGTCGGCCATGGTGGACCTCGTTTGAGGTGCAAACCGAGGGCCCAGGAAAGGTAGTCCAGATCCGAAAGCTAGCCCAGATCCGAAGGTAGGCACACGACTCCAAACGCTCAACACCCTGAAACCCTAAACAGCCGACATAACTTTTGCAACCGGACTCCTTGCCGCCAGGAAGCCTAAATACCACAAACCCTCGATACCTTAAAACACCCTGCAGAGCCCTGTGCTCAATACCCTAAAACCCAAACACCAGCCCTAGATACCCTGCACGCTTTGCATCCGGGCTAGGATGTCCTGGCCGGAAAGTCTCATCAACACTCTCAGACCCTAGCACTCGTGGCTACGACTAAAATCCTCCAATACTCTAAACCCTCAATACCCGAAGCCCTCAACTCAATACCCATGCCCTCACCTCAGTGGCTCGCAGCTTTCTGGACCTAGTCCGACCCTACGAGTACCTGCTGCAGCAAGACTGTCGTCCATTGTGCTTCCTGGCTCGTCCACCTGAGATCTCTCACACGTCCGAGGTGCCGCTGCCACCTCCGCCATGCGTTGCTGGCTGAGACCACCGGCCCCATCTGAGAGTAATGCCAGGAGCTGAGGCCCATCCTGTGGCAAAGTAACTTGCACTGCTTCCAGGCTTCAGCCTAGCATGCTGATTGACAAGACCAGCATAAGGGCGTGCAAGAGTTGCTGCAGGCGGCAGCCGTCGTCATGTTCAATCAGTCATATTTTGAAGCAGCGTACATATCCAACGAATGCAGAACGGCCAAGCAGCCTCCAATCGCACGATCTCGGACGATAGCTCCAAGCCAACTAGCGGCCTGGCAAGAGTCGTCGCTTGTCATGGAAATCCTTCCAAAAGGAAGCATGGCAATCCGCCAGGGAAGACCGTGCTCAGATACAAGATCCAGACCAAGCACAGATACGGCACCAGGAGGCAAAAAGACTCACAGGGCCTTTGTCTCTTCAGATCTCGGAAGCCTAGCGCTCTTGTGACTCTCACCTTGGTGAACAAATATGGAAACACATCTACACATCTCCCGACAGCACAGGAATTGCAACGCAAAGTACGGGAAGTACATGTTGCCATCATCTTCCCTTTGGTGCGATCGGGCACTCACGCAAGGCATGATGTGATATGACATGCATGACACTCGAAGCCCAAAGGACAGGTATGGACAAGTCACCGAACGATCGCCGCTTGGCATCCAGAGTGGTGGAGTGGAAGGGCGAGCCGCAGCATCTGCCAGCTCGGCCAGGACACGGAATGCGCGCCTCGAGTGACTCGGACCTTGGCTGACAAGGCCAAGGCCATTTCCCAAAGGCTTCAACCACTTCAAAGGCTTCAAAGGCCTCAAAGGCTTCAAAGGCTTAAAAGGCTTAAAGGCTTCAAGGGCATCTTGCAGCCCAGGCACTCACGGCAGCTAGCTGCGTCAGCAACGCCCGGTAGCGTCGGTCAATCCCAGCTTGCGCAGCCGCTTCTCCACAACCCGGCTCGACACCTGAAGCCCACGTGAGCGGCTGACAAAACTCATTGTTCGATGAAAGGTTGTGCAATAAGTGCAATACTTACACGGTGGCGTTCGAGGATTGGCACGATTGCAGGGATATCGCTATAGGTGGGCCCCTTATCGATTTCAGTGGGGAAGTGCCAAAACCGGAACGCGCGCAACATCAAGACATCAATCTTGCACAAAATTTGTCCGATCCTCAAATGATCACGCGGTGAGTATGCAGAGCACCGCTTCAGGAAGCCCTGCCGGCCTAATAGGGCAGCTGCACGCTTGGACGAAGGGATGCCACCTTCCTCGTCAATGAGGTAGTAAAGCTCCGCCAGGATTTGCGTCACATAAACATCCATGCCTTGTTGACTCAAACTGATTTCGCCATCGTTTGTTTGGAATACATAGCTCTCAGACCACCCCAAAAAGAAAAACTTTAACCGGGGCATGAAAATGCCGAACAACCCATGAAGGACTCGACTTCCGCAGCCGCTTCTTGCACCTCGGAGCTGAGTCAGGGGTCAATTCCGAAACCACGCCAGGTTCCAGCAAAGCTGCTCTTGACAACGCTTGCCGCGCACGGTCCTGCAGACTGTCCTGAGTTTTGGGATCTTGCCATGGATGGCCTCTTGTTCTATGCAAACAAGGCAACAGCATGCGACAGCGACCGGCAATCGATCGAGCTAGAGGTGTTGTAGCCCTTCAATAGTCTGGATCCCCTGAAGCCTCACAGCCCTAAGCCATACTCAAGCCTGCCTGGATGGGTCTGGTGCGGCAGTGGAGCCTCAACCCTCGCCATGTCTTGATGAAATTAATCTGCCGCCGGGCTCGTTGGCCAGCGCCGGCGTCAGCTCAGCTTCACAGTCTGCCACTGCTTGCCGGAGGCTGGGGATACCGCCCTGCAAAAGATGCTGAAACATCAATTATTGTTGGTAATTGGTAATGCAAGTTATTATGTTATTGCATTGGATAATGAGGCTGCAAGGGATGTGCTGGAGTTGCTGCGATCGTGCAAACCTAGCTATGAAGCAGCACAAGACAAAGCCAACCATCTGCAACGGGCCAGGTCAGGCCTGAATGGCAGCCACTGACAGGCCGAGAGCCGCAAACGGATGGGCGGCATTGCCGACACGCAGAAGTACCCTGGCCAGGTCAAGCATTCCCAGGAAGCTACCCGTGGGATCCCATGTGGAAACCAATAGCCACCTCTTGCAGACCGAATGAACAATCGTCACCAACGCCTCAAAACCCCAGGAACAAAGGGAGCTCGCCGTTTCTCCAGTGCCATCTACCAAGTATAGTGAGCAGCAGGTTTGGAATCACATAGTAACACGATGGGGCCTACATAGAAACGCTATGGGGCCTATGCTTTTCCAAAAGCATCAAGAGGAATCCCACTGTCTTTCCCAGAGTTATTCCTTTCGAGATTAACCCTCTTGCAAGACAGCAAACGTTCGATTGTGACAGTTGTTGAAGTTTCTCTGGTCCAGGACCCGCACAAAAACCACACATCCATCACACGACATGCAACACAATCAAAACTGCAGCAAACCCATTTATCCTGGCATTCCGACTTCTTCCTGATCCACAAGCCGACATGGCATCCAATACTGGTCGGCAAGATACCGCAACCATTCACACATCGAGATACAGTCATGCAATATCCAACGAAGACACGGGTAAACTGTGTCTAGACAAGGCAAAAATATTAAGCCTAGCTCAGACAAGCTTGCAAGAACGATCTCTGGGGGGCAGCTGCACCGCGCAGCGTAATGTACCTAAGTCTCGTCTCTGGGCCGGAAGGCACCCCGGGAGGCAAACGTGGCACACAACACCCGACATGTCCGATTAGGTGGGAGGCCTCCAAGAAAGATTCAATGCCCCGACAAGGCCTTTTCAAGAATGCTTCCCAAGCCCAAAGTCGCTAGAGACCCAGACGAAAAAAAAAACATATGCTCTGGCATATGGTCCTCCTTGGTTTAGGCAAGTGAGGCACATGAAACGCGAAACGTCCAGGAACGACATGGCACAGGCACATAGCGTGCCTGTCGACATCGTTTGGCTGCGAGGCCTGCAGGGCGATTCAGAACCAGGTGGATGAAGCGTTTGCCCTGCTCTGCGACCTTTTGCTTGTGGAATTGATGGTTTGCGTCCTCGACCACGAGACGGGATCGGTATGATTGCAATCAAGCAACGAGCAGGTCCGGGCTGGCTGACGATGCGTGCAGTGGACCCTCCAGTGGTGCATAGGCGTCCAGCATCCGCTGTGCTGAAGCCGCCCGCGCATCTTGGCTTCGGCACATTGGGCAACGCTGCCGATGTCTGCATCCCTACAAGCTCAAGCATCAACTTTGCAATGGCAATACAGGCCTTCACCATTGGCAAGCAGCTTTGCCGCCCAACCAGCTGGCCTGCACCCGAGCCCATGCAAACTTTCAACACGTTGGGAGGCCAATCGCAGCAAGACAAAGCCAGTGGCTGGCCTCGAGCCTTTTGCTGGAGGTTCTCGCTTGCACAGGAAAACTCGGCATTCTCCAAGTGTACCCACCTTATGAAAAAACTGATCCTCGTCCTAGCGAAGGGCTGGGGCCCAAGAAGTCCAAACTGTCTATGCGTCTATGGCAGGAGGAATGCACTGAGCTCGAACATGGATGGCGAGTCATCTTCGCTCTTGCAGCTGCGTGGCCACAAGCCTGCGTCCCATCAACAGTGCCACAGCCAGGCCGCAGCCACTGTAGCGGGCGGTGCTCTCAAGCAACGCAAAGTCCTCGGAAAAGGCACTGTCTTCCCAGATGCAAATTTGAATCATGGTCTGTGCCGGCAGGTGCTTGAACTGTCAGATGTCAATAGTCAATATTCTGAGACGTGGTCCAAGGCTTCCAGACTGTCCTGAAGGATGGCCACAAGCTCCTTGAATCGAATTCTTAGCATTTCTGAGACGCTCGCTGCACGTGGGCTCTTACCAACTTCAAGCCCGGACTCGTGATCTTCTAGCGGATCAGACCTCAGCTTCAAGGCGTACACCGATCAAAACCACCAAACACCCGTGGTGCTGTCAAGCCCTGGCAAAGCCCACACCTGCAGCTCAATCGAGGCAAGATCTGCGAGTGGAAGCGCTTCGCGCAGAACTCCGACGCGGCAGAACTGTTCCTGGCTTTGTGGCTCTTCCGCAAGTTGTGGGGTCTCTCTGCTTGCGAAACATGGGCTTCCTAGACACTACAGCACCAGTGCCCGTGTAACAGCACGGCAGGACCGGTTTTCCATCCGGCCTCAGGCCATCCATCATGACCTCAGCATCCGACAGAACACAGCCGACTCAGATGTCTTGGTTTGCCTCAATCGTCTGTCCATGCACGAGGATGGCATCAAGCCTATGCGGGTTCTGCCAAACAAAACCAGAAACTGAGTCTGTCAGAACGGCAAGCCCTGGGCAAGCTTTTGCTTGGGCTTGCTCGCTCGCTTAGATCTGTTTAACTTCTGGAAGAAATTTAGCGCGCGGGGTGGCTGGCGGGGTGTGGGGGTGGGTGGGGGGTGGGAGGGGGGGGGGGTGGTGGGGTGGTGGGGGTGGTGGGGGTGGTGGGGGTGGTGGGGGTGGTGGGGGGGTGGTGTGGTGGGGGGGTGGTGGAGGGGGAGGGGTGTCCTGGGCATGCGGCATCTAAGTAGCGTGACAAATTTTTTTGGAATTGGAGACGTAACATGTCCTTTTGACTGTGTTGGTCGCGTGAAGACGAAACAACCCGATGTGCGCGAAAAGGCGCGACACATGAGACAGCATTGAAGAATTGATAATTCACAGCTGCAAACTTGCTCTGCAGGAATTTCTGTAGTTGAATCTGCAGCATCACCACAGCAATAGAATGCACGCAGTGTGGGGAGGGCATTGCGGACATGCCAGGTCTGAAGCGGCCGGCATTGGGCTTGCATGCTGCATGCTGACGAAACATCCACGAAGAGCAGCAACGATCCACTCAAATTAACGCTTCAACCCATACTAATGCAAGCCAAGCACAAACAATGAAGCGGGCTTGTCCACGAACGGCACAGGCTGCTTGAGGGCTTGTGCCGTTCGTGGTAGATCCAAAAGGGCCACAGCCAGATCGTCCTTACGACCTCCCTCCTCAGTAAGAAATACGCATGCCGATCAAGAAACTCTGGCTTGCTTTCACACGACAGTGGACACGCGCAGTGTTTTAGCATCAGGGTCTGTCTACAACACCCGAAGCGAACTTTGCAGACAACCTCTGCCAAGCCGCAGCCGGTTGGCATAGCACGCTGGTCAGCATCGTGATCGGCTCGGACAGTGGATTATGCGGAGTACCAGCTTGAACCCACGATCCTCATGTCACGAAACTGAAACGATGCCGGTGTGGTGTTGAACCCCACGAGTGGGCCATGGCTGCTTGCCAACCACAACACAATGAAAAAAAACACACGCGATCCTGGTGCGCCATGCACTCTGCGGTAGTACTTCCCTGAGGAGGCGTTGAAAAACAACCAGGGAAGTGGTCGACCTCCTTCCTGTTGTCTTTCATGCACATACCACACTCCTGCGTGGGCAGCCCGTGCGTGTTCGGAGTATCTGGGCATTTCTCTGGACTATGCTCTCTGCTGGGTTCTCGTAATCATAAATCCCGCACTTTACGGGCAAAAACTAGGGCAAACGATGAGCTGACCGATGTCTCGTCCCAGCCTGGAAGTCTTGGAACTGCCATGGCCTGTCCAGCTAGCGACCAGCTCGGTCCGGAGGGCTGAAAATTTTCCAGCTGCTCCTCCTTTACAAGATTGCAAAAAGCATGCAACATGCAAAAAATCCGAGAGAGTCGAAGTCGAGACCTTCACTTGAATGACAGCAGCTGTACCTTCTTCGCGTAGATCCACTCTCGGAGAGATGATACCTAGGACGATCCAAATACCATGAGACTCAGCCGCCAAGATCAGCAGAAGCACATTTTTTGAACCCACGCTTAGCAACTGCCTGAGACGGGAATGCGACTGCACCATCGCTCCACGACAGAACCCGTGCACATGAACGAGACTAAGCAGACAAAGACCTACTAGCGACAGCTCTCAACCACTCGTCAGGAGCAGCCGTAAACGACACCAAGACCCCAGCAGAAGCACATAGAGGGCACAACATTGTCCCGCAATATAGCAATGAAAAGCTCTAGCCCCATACACATCCCCTCAAGTACGTGAACTCCGGCTCCAGGCGGCTTCATGTTGCCACAAAAGACACAGACTGCAAGTGTAGCTTCAGCTTTTGTCACTTCATGCCAGGCACTAAAGATGTATAAGATTCTATGAACCCGGGGTACGCGCAATGCATTGCTGTGATCTTCAGGACACCGAACACTGGGGCAAGGTACACTCTTCTCCTGCTCTTTGAACTTCTCCGCCTGCGTGGCAGTCGTAAACTCTGGAAGGCGTCGCTCAGCTGCTTCATCGACATCCTGGACTCCAGGTGCACACGCAAAGCGCACCCACACAGCACGGTGCTGAAACCCAGACTTTGCAAGCACCAGTCCTCCCCAACAAGGTCAGTTGCTAACCACTGGATGACCGCCAGCTCGGCGATCTTTCCCTTGAGGGCCTCGGAGCCAAAACAAGCATTCGTTGCGCCGTCAAGGAAGGAAACCCTCGAAATGGCTCGGACTGCAAGCCCGGGCATGCCAGCATGCCAGCAGATGACAAATAGGTTTCATGCCCCAGGCGCATTGTAACTGCCGCCGCTGAAAAAGGCGACGCGTAGGAGTTCGCAGCCATCTTTTCGAGCCTCGGGCACCTGGAACTCAGGTTCGGACACGGACTCTAAAACGGTCGCTCCTACTGGTGGCAGCTCGTTTGGTTGCAACCCCGCCCTCCAACGAAAAAAAGAACCTCCCTGGCATATAGTGCGATGCCCAGGCGCACGGTTGTGGTTAAAGGTTTGGGCGTCAAAGCATATTGGGGATGAGGGATGCAGACAGACTGGGCGCCTGAAGGCGGGGGTTGGGGCCTTAGGAGCCAGGAAGACGCTGCTTTCATGGCATCTTTATTGAAAGCGGTTGCGACTTTGCGCTTCCAGGGTTTTTACTTCCAGGAATTCAAGTGTTTTGAACGAGCCGTCACTTGCCGGAGCACGGCTTGGGACTTGGTGGCTTCAGGATCTAGCAGCAGACATGTCCTTTCATGCTGCAAGGCCAAAGTCACCACAAAGGGCCTCAAGCTTCCCGGTTCGTCTGCGGATCGTCTGTTTTGAACTTGTTAACGATAGCAAGCAAACACGCCACTGGGGCATCGAGCAGGCATGCATTGCCGACAGGCAGAGCCCCGAGCCCATAATCCCTGACCTGCGAGGAATTTAACCAAATCCTGATCTGATTATGCCTGTGTACGAAGATTTGCTTTATCAAGACTGCTCCCACTAGGTTCTTGTGATCGTGGCATTGACAACCGGAGTAAGTTGAACATGTGTTGAAGTACTCATATGATCCGAGCTGCAGTTCTCCGCCTTGGGCCGCGCATACGTGCTTCATGCACACCTTCCGGCCCTTGCCTGAACCGACAGAACCAAGACCGTCACACCAACACAGACAAGTGCACACGAGTTATCTAGAAGCCTGAAGACCGACAACTCTGCCCTGACAGACGGTCCAGCATCATCGGGGATTACCTGAGCAAGAGCCGAGCACAAAGCCACGATTAGACACGGTCGAAGGTTTTTGTGGGGACGTGCAGCAGGTCCAACGTAGGTCCAACTGAGCCCAGATGCTGAGAAATCAGGAGGTGGCACGCCCGGCTGATGCCAGGTCAGATCGCCGATGCGGCAAGCCATGGCCTCGACCTCCAAAGCACTGCAAAGCACTGCAAAGCACTGCAAGGCACCGGTACACTCTTCAGAGGCTATGCTTTGCTCGTGCTGGGCAGGGGTGTCACAGTGCAAGACGGGGCGCAGGACAATGGCGAGGATCAACGCAGAAAGAGCGTGAAGGCAAGCCAAGAAAGAAGGAGGAAGACAGACTCACGGAGACGTGAACAGAGAGAGTAACAATTTTCGGGTTCGCCGTTTCTTCCAGCACGTTTTACTCCTTCCCTTTCGCACACCTCGCGAGACCCAACTTTCTTTAGTTGAGCCTTCCGCAGCCAAGATTCTCATGTTAGCGGGCAGAAGTTGCACGTTTTCCTTTCTACATCTACCTTGTCGGTCAACAGGATAACATAGTAGCGATGTTTCCTTAGGGCGAAGGCGTGGCATGCTGCATGCACAGATTCTCACGGCACCTCTTCAGCTTCGCGTTCCTGGTTTGAGTTGTCCTTCTGAACCTCGGCCAGCGCTTAGCCGTCGAGAAGCCCTCTCCAATTAATCGCTGCTGCCGCCTGCCCCATTTGGACAGAGCGGCATACTCAGGTGGAGTTGAGGAGAAAATGCCAGCTGCACTGCCTCCCAGCACCTGTTCCAGAGTTGAACAACCACAAAAACTCCGAAACATGACCGGACACAGGATGCAACTAGATGCAACTACTCTGTCGGGTGAAGCTCCACCCTGCCTGAGTGGCTCGGAACTTCACCTAGAACCGAAGATCTTGCAAAGTGACTGGGTGGTGAAGCCGCATGGGAATGGAGCAAAGAAGCGGTGTATGGCATGCGATGCATGCGATGCATGCGACCACGGAACCCAGGCGGAGCCAGGTGCAGGACCACGACCGCCTTGCCTGTGAGCGCATCAAGGCGAAAGAATTACACATTCAACAAAAAGCCGACGGACGGGGACGGCAGCGGCTTAGACAATGGCTTAGACAAAGGCTTAAAGCTGCTTGAAGACGAAGCTCGACACCACCCTCGTCTCTGTTTGCATGTCAAATCAGGCAAGCCACCGGCCACCCTCACGACCTTCGACCTGCGATGACGGGTTCGAGGGTCTTCGACAAGTGTGGCAGTCGAGTCACTCAGGAAGGACGACCGTGTTCTCTTACGCTGTACCTCCGTTTCCCCCTGCAAGTTGTTAAGGGGCTCACGCGAGGGGGCACCTGCGTGCCTCATCATCTACTTCACATCGAGGTCCACTACTGACACTAGTGCCTACAGAACTATACGGCAAAGCACCCCATGCTCTGACTACGAGCCCCTTGCCATGCCTCAGGCGGCATACCATAGGCAGCGCGATTTCTTTCGCTTTCCTCAGAGATCTCACCGACAAGGCCTCTTGCTGCCAACAAGCCGATTCTCCCTTGAATGAGACCGTTTGTCATGCCAAATATGCCAACTGAGGTCAGCTCTGCCATCGTGCAGCTCACACTGCCGCAGAATCCGCCGCCGGCTGCATTTTCGTCGACATGTCCATTCGCACACAGCTTGTTCGGGCCGGAGTGCACTACCCACAGCTCCCTCTCCACGACTTTGTACTTACTGCTAGGAAATATTTCCAATCACCGGTTGCCTGAAAGTGTGTTTTTTATCAATCTGGCATCGGCCCTAGTCCATACGAGTCTGAAAGGTGGACGTGTGCTCCAGCTGGGGTTAGTAAGCAAGCTCGGTCATCTCCTGAGCCAACGTTTAGAGAGAACGTGCCGATCAAAACGAGCAAGCTTTTTAGTGCAGTCTGTGGACTGCTCATGGCTACCCCTGCTTCTGGTGCATCTACGAATCGACGGCATCCACCGCAAAGTGAAGGCTGAACACTGAACACGCCGCGAACATGTGAACGAACTCCTCCTTGGCATCTGAGGTAAGCTTTGGCAGTTCTGGAAGCGCTGTCCCATACCTGGGCAACATGCAGAGATGCCACGATTTCATGGTGGTCACTTTCAAGCTCTTGCACGCAAAGCTGCTTCATTTGGGTAGGCAGAAGGGAGCTTATCGCGCAAAGCGATCTTCTCACAAGCAAAGTGCTACTGGCAGAGGGTTACACGATGCTTTTGCAGCAACCTCTACAACAAGGCGCATCTCCCAACTGCTCACCACGACGATCCGACCGCTGCTCTGCTGCAGCAACGGCAATGCCAGAATACCTGAGAGGAACCACGGCTGCGGCAAATGTTCATCTCCCCTCCCTGTGTAAGTCTAAACCACAGAGAACATGTCTTCGTGACACCGAGGCACCAAGAAAGTAGGTGCCCCACAGCCTGTGAGGAAAGACAGCAGAACCGATGAAGTGCTATGCGTGTGCTGCCCAACTGACCGGGTTCTGAGGTAGAAGGGTCTAAGGGATCCGCCGAGGCCTCGGGCCGTAGGTGTATGGGGAGCACAAAGCAGGCTAACAGCTCCGTCTGCGCGCACCTCGTTGGCCACTCGGTACCCTCCCCAGCCAACACGTGTGCGGAAGGTGACCATGCAGCAGGACCAGGGGGAGGCGCCCCCCCACCCCCCCACCACTGTTTCATCCCCCCCCGGAAATGCAGCTGCAGAGCTTCAGACTCAGGGTGCCGTGGTTGCGAACTCCACATGCTCAAGGGGCTGGGGCCAGGCCGAGGCGGGTCGTGTAGCGATAACATAAAATCAAGGAAATTGGGGGTAAGGCTCTAAGGGTGTCAGCTAGCATGACACGACCCCAAGCCCAGGGTTGGTCCCTTGCGGCCAGCGCCATTCACATAGGACTAGTTAATTATTCGGGAGGCTACTTAGCGGCTACTTGGTATCCTTACATGCCACCTCGAAGATATCAAGGCTTCAGCCACGGAACAGGTTTGCCGCAAAGGTCTCTTCCACGTCTTGAGTGATGGTGCGTTGGTGGCGGAAGCGCTGCTCACCACATACCAAGCAATCAAGACCTGATGATTCTGGCACGGCTCCTGAGGCTAATGCCGTGAGGCTACCAGGATTGCTTGCCGAAGAGCGCTTATGAGTCAAGCTGGATTCAAAGCGCTGCCTGCACGAGAACAGGTGACCCGAACCACATCTTGCCGAAGAATTGCCAACTTCAGACGAGCCACCAGCAATCCCGAACCGATGAGCTTGATGCGACATCCGCGAGCAGAATGTGAAGCTGGGCCTCACCCTGCAGTGTAGAGGTTGAAAGGTCTCGTACCTTGCTTTCATTTGGCTCATGTCCTCCTCCAGCTTGGCATCCAATGACTGGAAACTGCTGGTCAGCTCATCTGCAATGTCTTGGGTCGCACAGACCTCGGACACAGACAGACAGACACAGACAACAGACACAGACGCGGAAACGGACGACCGACACGGACTCAGACGCAGACGCAGGCGCGGACACAGACACAGAGACACAGAGACACCGAGACACCGAGACACAGAGACAGAGAGACAGAGAGACAGAGAGACACAGAGACACAGAGACACAGAGACACAGAGACACAGAGACACAGAGACACAGAGACACAGAGACACAGAGACACAGAGACACAGAGACACAGAGACACAGAGACACAGAGACACGGAGACACGGAGAGACACGGAGGAGACACACAAGACACACGGAGACACAGAGACACAGAGAAGGAGACACAGAGACACGGAGACACACGGAGACACACAGAGACACGCAGAGACACGCAGAGACACGCAGAGACACGCAGAGACACGCAGAGACACACAGAGACACACAGAGACACGCAGAGACACGCAGAGACACGCAGAGACACGCAGAGACACACAGAGACACACAGAGACACGCAGAGACACGCAGAGACACGCAGAGACACGCAGAGACACACAGAGACACACAGAGACACGCAGAGACACGCAGAGACACGCAGAGACACGCAGAGACACACAGAGACACACAGAGACATGCCCTGCACCATGTCCAGGTGTTTCCACACACACACACACTACTTTCTCTGAATATGCCTGGAAACCGAGGCAAACCAGGTGTGGGTGATGATGCGTTGGTTACGTTTGGCATACTCGTGAGGGCTGGTGTTGTACCAGCATCTAAAAAAACGCAATTTCAGCACCGACATCCGTGAGCTGCGAAGCGAAGGGGAGGGGCCAGGCTGGAAACGTAAGTGAATGTGACGACACGATCTCGGGGTCCGGGGGCCCGGGGGGGGGATTGACGTCAGGCTTGGCTCACAACTCCTCGACATGTAGGACCTTACGGTCCGAAAGCAACCCGATCTCACTCACATAAACTCCTATAAAATATGTAGGTGCACGGCGCGTGCGAAACCTGTGTAACCCTCGGAGTGCTTGACATGACTTGAGTTTAGCAGGGCAAATAAAGTTGTGACGCACGGCATACAAAAAAGCTATGCTGCATGTACTCAGCGAGCCCACAGGACGAGTGGACGCCACTGAAGCGCTAGCGAAGCTTCGTGATTTGAGGTGTAGTGCGTCATGAGAAAGTGCATCCCCAAGCGAAATCCCAAATTTATCATGTGAAAGTTGTCTCAAGTGTGTCCTGCAGATTGCATGCCAAGTGCTCCATGCCAAATTGTTTCCAACCTGCTTGAAAGATTCCAAGTTTGGCATGTTCAGGCACTGCCAAGCGTGTCATGTGAAAGTGTTTCCTGGTGTGAAGTGCGTCCAAGTGTTTCAAAACTGGTCCCAAGCCCGTCATAAGGGAGCAAACGCAGGCAGTCTCATGTGTAGAAGCCCAACAAGAAGCCTAAAAGCCAACGAGGCCAAGCTGCAGCGTAGACTGTAGCCCCACACTCCAACAAAAATTTGATGTTCTCTCGTATGACGGCGGTCCCACTACCTGTCAATGTGTCATTGTGGTGTCTCTGTGAAGAACTGCTCTCGCTGGCTGTGTGACCTGTCACCAAATACACACGCCCATTCAGGTGTGGTCGGAATGTCCTGTCAATGTGACACTCCTCTACTCAGTTGCAGACACCCAACTTATATACGTGCCCTAAGAAGTCAGGTCCTGATCATGCGGTCCGGAGATTTGCTGGCAGCCACATGTGCTTCGAATCCATCCGCGGTGAAGTGCTGCCTGCCCCGACTACCAGAATCTCACGACATTGAGCAAATTGTGGCGGATGCACTGCGCCCCCTCCCAAAAAAGTCTTGCCTGCCGAAGAGGTACGGCTGCGCAAGAGCTGCGAAGCTGCCAAAAGCCAGATCCATGGCAACCAAAAATCTAAAAAGCCCGTTTCATTCACCAGAAGCTCATCGCACCACCGGAAACTCTGCAGACCAAATGAGAAAGAAACTTCCTGATGCCTAGTCCAATGCCGAAGCATGGTGCTTGGCACCGAGCAACTTCTGGCAGCAAAATGAACTGGTCCAAAGAAGTTGAAAGAAGCTTAGTGAGCAGCTGTGAACAAGTGCCGGGAGGAGTTTCAACCAATCAGCTCAACAGAACGGTGCCAAGACGCGCACTTTGCTTACGCTGAAGCACGTGCTGGAACTTTTCTTCCAGGATGCGAGCGCTCTCTACCCTCAGCTGCAACAAGTGGTTCGTGGCATGTCCCAACTTCATGTCCTGTCTCGCGTGCCGCGGCCTGACTGACTCGCAGCTATCGTGCGAAGTGCCTGCAGGCGAATCACCTTGTACAACTACGAGAGCACGGTCGGCGTAGCCCAGTACTCAACCCTCAGTGCAGGCACGGCAAGGTGCCTCGACAAAGTCGACACATCACAGATCGTCACTGCAGAACTAGAAATCCGAAGCTCATTGCCGAGCCTGTGTGAGAGCCATCTCCAGCTCGCGAAAGACAGGGCAGGGCACAAAGGCAGCACCAGAGCATACGAGAGCTATAGCCTTCAAGGATGGCTGTTCTTGCTCTTGGCAAGCTTCGGACAGCTGACTCAGCGCCACTGACACGCCCCGCAACCTCTGCAACTCGTTGTTGAGCTGCTTGGATAAATCAACCAGCTTTGCACGATGCGCAGCATTGTCCTTGGATGCGCGACACATGTCATTGCAAAAAGGAGTGAGGCACCGTTACCTCATTACACGTCCTTCGATATCCCTTACGGTGCTTTGAATTTGCTGCTCGAACTTGTGCGACAAGGCACGGCCTCTTGAATCCACGCCTTGGCTTTAGGGTTGGCAAGACAGCTGAGGCTTACTGGACGATGAAAAGCTGAGGCGGCAGCTTCCACTGTTTCCTGAAGAGGGGTTCAACGCATGTGTGACGCGTGAAGCTATGCGAATGCGAGCACCGGCATCCGGCCTGAATCTTGGGGCCACGAAGCTTGAAGTGCAGCCTGATGGCCGCGGCAAACTCTGGTCTGGGCACCCTCAGCATCTCGATCATGGCCCACCTGCCGCTACAAAAGTGCGACAAACAAGGCAGGCGAAGAACATCTTCCAAACAGGGGACACGACCGGACGCCAGAACCAGACACTCTGATAAGCAGGCGCCCTGCTCGTACCACATCAGGCCAGGGAGAGGGGAGACTTTGGCCCGCAAATATTGGGGGAAAAGATTATTACTGATCGAAAGGCTTGCCATGCACGCCTCCTATGCACGCCTTCTGTACACGCTTAACATCTGGGTTCGGGCACGCAGCTAAACCTCCGTTGAAACAATGAGCATGAGCAGCAAAGCATACCATTTGAACTCTTGCTTTGGCTTGCGATTGTCTGTGATTCAAAGTGCCTCCGGGCCTGATGCAGTTCTCACGCACTGCCGCATTGTAGGCCTTGCTCAGGCTGTCTCCACGAGGTGTACCAATTTGTGTCTCATAACCTTAGGCAGTACGTGGCTTTGGAAGCATCGAAACTGGAAGCTGCTCCTGAACGCTAACATCGCCCGCCAAGCAGCCTGGCTCATTGAAATATGGCTGCGGCACGAGGATCAACGACCTCAGTGATGTTCCAGGCGCATGGTCAGTCTTGCAGTTTTTGCAGGTTGCCATCTACCTTCTAACATCGTAGAAAGCAGAGCGACCAATTTGCTGGCCTGCTCCACCCCAGAATTGAAAAGCGTTGCGAAGCAGAAAATGGCAGTGCAAATGAGCAGGAAGTGCCAACGAATGGCAACGAAAAGGCTGGGGCTGTATGGATATGAGCACCTGGACCGCGCGAGAGCTTTGGGAATCCCAGCTCTCACTTCTCTCGCCTGGCAAGCATGCTCAGATCCTGACGACTTGAAGCATATGCGAGGTCCCCTGCCTTGCCAAGTTCCCAGCCTTGGCTTGACCGACTCATTCTATAAAAGCTAGTGGTGCTGGCAAGCCCCGAGCAAAGATAGGCACACTTTGCCGTTGCTGTACAGGTTGGGATTGAAACAGACAGTGCCGCCACCTGCCACACACGATGGTGACAATTGAGCAGGAAGTTGTGTTTTCTGGCATCGGCCTGTCGTCAAGAGCTTCACCTCTGGTGGGCCATTTGGGTAGCCAACAGGGAAGTAAATGTCAAAGACCTTGGCGCATCAACGCAGGGTATACATGTATGAGCGATGCGCAAAAGGGCGGCTGGCCAATGAGGGAGGCCCAACAATGCCCGACCAAACTCTGCGAATGCCTTGCTCCGAGCACCCAGCGAAGCAGCCACCACTGTAAGGAGTGTCCTGCAGACCGTCAAATGACCCCTGGAATCCCTCTTCCGCCCTTCCGCTGTCCAGTTACTCTGATACATCACCTGGTCACCCCGCCTAGGCCGTTTATACTTACAGCGATCAGGCCTCCGGCCCTGTGATCAAAGCCCGCCAAAGTTGCTGTCGCTGCGAACCTGCCGGTCTGAGGTGCCGGCAAGAAAGTGCAAGAATGAAGTGTCAGACCACAGCCGGCAACTCTCGAATATCCACGAAGTATGAGCACACAAACATGGCACAGGCACCGCTTCGGACAAGTACCTGTGCCAACAACAGCTGCCAGAAAGAAAGCCATCACCAAAAGCATGCTTTCGTGCGCACCCCGAAGATGTGGCTTGTTTTGCTTAGCACCCGACCTGGTATAAACCCTCCAAACTTCGCCATCTAGACCCCAAGACCGGAACTCGAATAAGGGCACCGAGGAGGAGTCGGACAGCGGCAATAAAGCGGCCAGTCCAGCCAACTCCTGTGGATACGGTCGAGAGTGCGATTTGGACCCCCAGAACGAGTGGCGCGACCAGTTTACCCGCCCTACGCTGAAGGTTGGATGCCGCAAATTGTTGGCACACTGCTTGGGAAAAAGTCCTTGGCCAATCGAACGGTGCGTGCCTTCAAGGGCGGCATTGAACACTTTGAACACTGCAGCACCTGTTCTGTTGACTTCTGCCAACACAAAGCCAGCCTGTGGTACACAGTGCTCGTTCCGCGCCACGTGCTCAAATGCATGTCCATCTGCAGGGTCAACATTGGCCGTCGCAAGAGAAAGCAGAAAGTATGACCACAATACTCCCACAAGCATGAGGACAACCTCTTTGCCTGCAAGATTAATACCTGCATGCAACCGAACCAGAGGCATGGAATCATCCACTTGCAGCAAACAGGAAGGCGATTGTCGACCTTTGCATTGAAGGATCTTGGAAGCATTGGGTTGTGCAATACAAGTTGCTACGGGCCAAATTCGCAACCGGGACATAGCTGGTAAGTATTTTCCTCGAGGCCACAAGTATCTCCCTGACAAAAAAACGAAAATAAGACGGGCCGTCCAGATGTTGCAGGTTTTGCAATTAGAGCACCTTGACGATGGAGCTGCTTACACTGGAGACACACAGACAGGACGAGATACCAGACCCATTCCAGAAAAAGCAGCACCACCATTCATCACCATTGAGGGCTACAGTACCCGGTCACGACCCTGCCTTCAATGCTGCTGGAGTCCAGCTGGTGTGCAGATAGCATTCGCCAGTACTCACTTTGAGCACTACCTGCTGCCCAACATGCTTTCAGAAAACAGATACAGCGCACAAACCTAAGGGCAAGAACTGTCCGCAGCTGCAATGCCCCACGGCCTGATGCTGAAGTTGCTTGTGGTGTGTGGCAAAGCCTGCCCGAAGTGCTTCAGCTTTGACTGGCTCCGATCATCAATTTGGCGCTCCACCACTGTATGAAGATGGACCCATGTCAAGCAGAGCCACAGCTGGATGGTTCCACAGAGAGCAAACACCAAACACATCCAAACACTGAAGGAACCTTTCCAGATCATTGGCTGTTGTCACCACCAGCTTGGCGAAGGCCACGTCCCTGGCAGTATCCTCGTGAGAGGCACACTCGCCCAGGCAACGTTGGAAGGTCTCCGCTGCAGCCTGCCCAAGGTCTCAGTGTTCTTTGCCCAATGCAAGACGGCTGCACGTGTGCACACTTTGAATAGGCTCTTAATTTGCTCCAGCCTTGGCTGATGCCAAGTGGGTTCGGATTGGTTGTAGCAAGCGAGGCGCATGCTGCCTCGGCTCGCTGTCCCACAAGGGTGGGATGGAGGGGCCACACTCCCTCAAAGTTGAATGGTCCGTCGTGGATGAAGCATCATATAGGCATAACAACTTGACGTGATGTGGCACAAATAACTTTATCACACAGGCGAAGGCAATAGACGGGACACGGCAAGCTTGCCAGCATCTGCTGCACCAACGTCAAGACTTCCTGGAAGATGCCGCATCTCTCACCCATACCTCGGAGAAGGGGAAACAGATAGGACACGCAAGAAAGAGCAGAGGACAGAGCAATCGCACGTCTCCCGGAGTGATCTCTCTCTCACTCTCGGTGGCAAATCTCTCTTGAGGAGGTGCTTGTGTAGGAGGTGGAAAGTTCTCCTGGCAGCCAATGATGCCCAGGGAATCTGCTCTCCACCCATGACCCCTCCGTCCGTCCTTCAAGGAAAGGCACCAAGCACGATTTGGACAGGAGATCTGCCAAGTCGTCCTTGCCTGGTCGAATCGAGCACAAAACAGACAGCATGACCTTGCCCCTTCGACAGCCATCATTTGCTGCATGCCACTACTATCGCTCTCTGCTGAACACTTTTACTCCACAGATGGAAACTGCGAGTAAGGGTCCAGGCCAGTGTCGTACCGTGCCAAGCTTCTGCCTGAGCTGAGCAGAGCTCTGTTTGCCTCGCAACCTCTCTCCTCGTGCCGGGGCACTGATCGACGACACCAACTGCTGCAGCTCCAGGTCCTGGAATGTGTGGCAGATCGTGGGCACTGTCAACCCTTCTTCCTAGAGGCTGAGATCTCCTGAGCCTCCTGTGCAGCTCGCAATGCTGCAGGATCCCAGCCGTCGTGTCCTGCACACACCGCGCTGGGCAATGAACCACAGGATGCGGAATGGCCACTGCCGAAGCCACAGCCTTCAGACGCTCCGACCAAATCAAAACACACGTTTCGTGATCTGGCCTTTTGCAATGCACGCAGTGCCGTAGCCCACACCGGCAGCCCATCGTCCCGAGCTCCCTGCACTTCCTGCACACGCTGGACAGCTTAGAGATGCTTAGAGTGTCACACTGGAGTTCGGACCGGCGCTGGCCTGCTGACGACGAGGAGGACTTCTTGCCTCCACAAGAACCGACGTCTTCCATCGGATGCTACAACTGTAAGATGGCTCCAGATGATGGTTTTTTTTGCTTTCGAGCATGCGGCCTCCGGAGACCATGGCACTGAAAGAGCTCGATTGGAGCTCTTCACTCCTCAGCAGCTCAAGGAGCCGAGGATCCGCTGTGTTTCTGTTCGGCTTCATGCAGCTTCATGCGGCTTTTTTTGTGGTTTCTCATCTTTTGGGCAGAGGCTCTGTGCCCATGGGTCGTCCTGACAAGCAAGATAAAGTTGAGTCCTCACTTCCCAACAAGCCAACAAGCCAGCGCCGGCCTCGTAGGCATTTCCCAAAGTCTCAAGGCGAAGGTCGACAGGAATGATACCCCGAAGGCGACCTTCCAAGAATCGAAAATTTCGCCGATTTTCCGTGGGCTTGAGCCGGTTCCAAGGCGCCGACGCAAAAGCCCAAGATGCTGCTCTATCACAGAAAAGGCGCCCTGCAAGAAAGAAGCGTAAAGCGGTGCCAAGGCAAAAAAAGAAAAAGCTGCAGGCATGCTGCAGCCTCAGGGAAATCGGCAATCGCATTCCTGTCGCTCTCCAAATCCACTCCTTCGATGACAATTTCAGTGTGTTTGCCACACAGCTCCAACAGTCAAATCATTTTTAGGCCAAGGAGTTCCTCACGGCAGCTAACCTAGTAACCGAAGACTAAAGGGGCCCGGTGCTGTAGCCTGAGGCTCGGGGGGCCTGACACTGCATGTGTCGGTTTGCATTGGTACCCGCTTGGTGGACAAGGCTCGAGCCAGGCGATCCAAGAAGCTGCGGATGGAGATCAGCATGTCCTTGGACGACCTCAAGTTGGAACACATGCTGAAAAACCAAGAAATTGCGTGCCAAAAACCCTGGAAGGCAAGGGCTTGCACTCCATGCCTTGCCAAGCCCAGGCACTGAAACGGGCTCCAACCCTTCAGCTGCAGCCGTGGGTGGCAAGCCAAAGCAGCCTGCACGTCGTGTCCTTATGCCGCAGAGCGATCTTGACTACCTGTCTTGTCTCTACAGATGAGCACGAGTTACAGACCCTTCAACGCAGCACAGGCAAGCACATGAGACTTGCCAGTGCTGTTGACAGCCAAGCATCTTCCCAGAAGCCGAGGCCGCACGATAGAGACAGATGGAGGGTAAAAGGGATGCAAGTCCTCCACTTCCGATACAGCATCTAGTACGTAACATCTAGAAAAAAGCACTGAAAGCACAACCTTGATCTGGTGTGAAACGCGGTCCTCTCGAAAGTTTACTCGGAGCTCGACGTAGTCATAACCTGGGCCAGCAGTAAGCCTAGCTGTTGATTAAAAAAATTGAGAGCCGTAGCTGCGGGCTGCAGGTGGTGGACCGCCAAAAAATGACCCAAAATGGCTGAAAGCGAAAGAACAAAACAAAAACCAGATACCCAACGACAAGAAACAGTGCGCCGTTGAGCTCTGAAACGCGTGTTCGCACGGGCTCATAGGGCTTCTTGTGTGGTACATTTCTGTCCACCTCCCCCCAACCAACCACAAGTCACATGGTACGCCGGCCAATTTTGCCAGAGAGCCGTGTCGTGCTTGAAGCTGCTGCAAGTCCTGTGCCATTTCTTGGGAAAACCCGCGCAGCTTGACGACCTGCGCAGCTGACTTTGCATGGCATAGCTGCGCAACAAGAGGTTTGCATGAGATGCCCAGGCATCTCACCCAGCAGTGAACATTGAAGTCGATGGCATCGGCTTCGACACCAGCAGTCCTTAGAGTCACTGTTTGTCACTGACAAAAACCCTGCAGAAGCTGGCAATGCCGCCGGGATGCACATGCGTCTGAAGGCTGAACAGCTCGTTAGACAAGATGTTGAAAGCCTGCTGAGGTCAAGGGGGCGACATGATGTAACTAGGACAATATCGCCAGCACGGGGTTCATGAAAGCGGCCTCGCTGGAGTTGAAAATTTGCTCGCCTTTTGCCCGCAGCTCTTCGTTACTCATCTCCCCTGCCAGAGCGACAGCCCTCCAGTGCCTCTGCAGACCTTTACTGTGCAGAACTCACGACACTTAGATACGCTTAGTGCGGCTTGCCTTTCCGCCGCTTCTGCAGTTGGCTCTGCGCCAGGCGCTGGTCTTCCAATCTTTGCTCTTCGACTTCCTGTTGCCAAGGCAGGGACAGTGAACAGCACCCTTGACCCTTGAATGACCCTTGAAGAGTTAAGCCATCACTTGGACCGATTTCAGATTTCGACGCTCGCTTCGGAAGTGCTTGGGTGGCCTGCCACTTCATCTTTTTCCAGCCGGGACGCTCTGAACGCTCTGAGGGTGTCTCGATGCAAAGGTCCACTCCTCGGACTGCCGACTGGGCATCAGCAGACATCAGAGGATTTCTAGCATGATCTCAAGCATATAGCGGCGGATCAAACAGCTGGTGCTAGCCTCCGTCATCATCGCCCTCAAAGGCAATAGTTCCGTCGGCATCGGACTGCTGATCCTCACGTCCAAAACCGAAAATATCACCTATGTTCCTTGCTTCTTGATCTGCAGCTGGATTTAAGGAAAATTGCAATTAGCACCACACCTGCACACCATCAGCTGCCCCATCATCTAAGCAGGCCAGGAGGTCAGCGTCGGCAACCTACACAACACCACGTCTTTCTGAGACAAACGCCTGTGGAGCAGCAGATGCCCTGCCTTGCTTGCCCGCAAAGTGGCCCGCAGCACATCCATCACAGTGATGGAATCTGCTGTCAAGAGGACATTTATGGCCTTGTCAGAACTGCCCCTCGCCCTTTTTAAAAACCAACGCAGCAACCCGATTGCCAAGTTTGAATACACCACGCAAAAAGCTCTTCCGATCTATTGGACTTTCACGCCGTAGTCGCACTCAAGGCCAGCATCATGATTTGCGAGAGACTATCTGTGAACAAGTAGCTTCCACCAGATCTGCATCTGCATCGTCCTGCAAAGTCTCCACTAACTACTGGTAGCATAGGGTGACACGGCGAGAAACGAAACTGTCTCAGACTGCTGGTGGGAAGTAGAACAATCCTCGCTCATCATCACGCCTCCACTGTTGGGATACACATCGGCCTGCGCAACATTCTGTAAAACATTCGGAGCCTATCTTCGCAGAATCCGCTCCCGAAACATCATGTCCTCGTAGACGAGATAGCGGAGACGGCGAGCACTCCCCTGCATTGTTATCTTGAGCTCGATCATGTTGTCCTGCATCCCCGGTTCCACTTCTGCTTCGCCGGAAGGGCATTGGACCTAACATGACCTAACTATATCTGAAAGACCTCGATGTCCAGGCGCTGCAACCATGTCTTGTGCGCGCTGAGCCGTTCGCGGATCGCCTGCGCGGAACCAGAGCATTCTTCCGGAGCCATATTTTGCCGAGTGCGGCCTGAACTTCAGCACGCAGCAACGCTTCTCCCATGAAGGACTATCAGACTATCAGATGATGTGCTGTAAAGTGTTCGGCGCTGCTTACTGTCTCTCCTCTTCCCGACACTACCCCGGGCTGCGATGTGCTTGGCACTGTTATTTCAAGAAGGCTCTGAGATGTCTGAGCTTCGCGAGTCATGCACACGTGCTGCTTGCTCCTTCCTGAACCACTTGCGCCAAATCAACATCCTACAAATGAGTCTCCAGCAAACATAAGCTCGTTCACAGCAGCTTCAGCTACCGACTTGTCGCGAGTTCTTTCGGACTTTTGACACGTTCGCTGGCATGTTCCTGTAGGCTACACCTTGCAGGGATGTGCACTTGGTGAGTCCCTGCTAAGATTACTGCCTCATCTTAGCACATCACTTGGCAACGGCTATAGATTTGAGGCGCGCTTTCAACCGACAAATAGTGCACAAGAAGAGGAAGACCCAAAAAGACTCAAGGAAGTAAGCTTCGTGCAAACCTGAAACTCCAGGGTAATGTACCTGATGGCCTGACTTCTGGTGCACTCATGGCGCATGTCAGATCTTTCTCAAAGACAAACGCCAATCCTCGAGGATTTTGCTACTCCTTTGCGTATGGCATCTGGTGCTATTAAGTGGTTACCGAGTGGAGTGGAAGAAATCAAAATCTTCGAGCCTCTTGCAATCCCGTTGAGGCCGGAGTCTGTACTGGATGAATCTGCGATTAAAATTAATTTGCACATGTGGGACTTTCTATCTCTTGGTAGTGGTAACTTGGCAGTGCGTGATGAGTTCATCCAGCGTACAAACAAGCACTCCTCGGGCTAAAAATGCAGAGAACGCCAATCCAGCAGAGCTGCATGCATGTCACCTTCGGCAATGCCTTCTGCAACTCCGAGAACCAGCACAGATCCCTCTAATTCCTTGCACGCCTTAGCTCAAACAGAGCTCTTTGACTTTGACACACATCTCCTGAGCGGTTCGGTCTCTGTGGCCCTGGTCTGGGCTTCACGAGCACCTAGGATGCGCGAGATGCGAGAGACAGGCGCTGGATTCATCAGGCACCTCGCTGTGAGCTGCTTGGCTGTGCTTCGGCTGTGTCACCATGACATCATCGATCCCAAGCACACTGCCGTGGTCACTGTGGTCACGGTGCTACGGAAACCTGGGGAAGGCATTCACTCCGCATCTGACATTGCACAGTTTTGTTTAGACCAGGACATGCAGGTCACCGAGGCAGCGTGGGCTCGCAAATGGAGGTAGACTATTACCGCATGCTGAACAGGCCCAGCGGCGCGCTGCGATCATCAAGCTTCAGTGTGCTAGCATTCATCTTGGAAGCATTCATGCCTCAGCACA
This sequence comes from Symbiodinium natans, assembly GCA_905221605.1. Lineage (NCBI taxonomy): Eukaryota > Dinophyceae > Suessiales > Symbiodiniaceae > Symbiodinium > Symbiodinium natans. The sequence continues at coordinate 189,113 of CAJNDS010000094.1, read as the reverse complement.
CAGAGTGTGCGTGAGAGCATCGCGATAAGTGATCCACAAGCAAAGCTGCAGAGTCGGCTCGCACAGGTGACTAGCAAGCATTCCCGACTCGGGAATCGACCATCCACCCCTGGAAGCGATGCACTCCGGCTCAGAGTCCTGCAGAACTGGCATGTGCCCCAGAGGCAAAAAGCAGATTCGGTGGAGGCAATTCGGAGAGAGGGAGGAGTCATGACACCACACTTCGATACTGAGCACGATGGATAAGGGTGCGGGTGGGAGGACGTGGATGACGACATTGATGATCTGATGAAAACAACTGGATGAAGGAATTCTGTTCATCTGGTCAGAGTGGCTGCGACTGCTCTTAGAATTGAGCTTGGGGGCCTGACTGCTGCCGCTGCACCAACTGCTGACACCATGATTTGCGCCGGTCTCCCTAGGGACATCCACACTTTGAGCCTCCTCTTGAGTGAGAAGACCAGTCCGGACATTGGCGGTTTGAAGAACTGCCCCTGCGTCTCCTTAGCTCAGGAGACCAGCAGCGAGAGCACATGGCGCAGCTCTTGGCTATGCGACAATGATCCAAAGGCTGCTTCTTCTGCTTCTTTGCCGCCGCGAAACCAAGGCCAAGCGACTGCCCTCCCGCCAGGAGCACCCGACCTCAATGACAAGCATTGCGACTTAGATGATCTTTGCAGAAGACAATTTGCATGAGTACGAACCCACCTACCGTTTTTCTGAGCGCCTTTGCGGCCAGCAGTGCTAGCGCATTTGTGGGGTACACATGGCTGTGAAAGATCGGGCCGGATATTGACAATCGGCAAAGCCGACATACTTGTGGACGGTACAGGCTGCACCTTGCAGCAGCAACATATGTACATTGCACCGTCAGGAGACTCCATTCATTCAATCACCAAGACAGCAGTCTAGCTGACACTACTACTCTTATGCAACTCGATGCAAACACTGTCTGTGGATGTCAATGGACAGATTTACGCTTCTGTCGCACGTGCCCAGACTTTGGGGCACTCGTAGGCGTGACCACCAGCGACTGCGAACCTTTGGCTACCGACGTGACTGCTCTCTTTTGGCCAATCCTCGGAAAGGCAGGTGCATCCTTACAAAAAGCTGCTTGTGACAAACCGTGATTGCTCGAACCAGTGGTCATCTTGCTCAGGCTGCACTGCTATGATAGGGCTTCAGGCTGAGGCAAATTTAGCCATGCAGGGTGGCCTAGACCAGAAGTACCCCAGCCTTTTTGCCATCAAAGCTCCTGCTTGCCAGTGCCTTCAGAGCGCAGTCAAAAGCACAGGGGGGGGGGGGGGGGGGGGGGGGGGGGGGGGGCGGCTCCCTGCAACCCCGAAAGCCGGACACAGCTTTTGCATGTCTGTTGATAATGAATACCTTGGACTCCAGCCTTGAAAGCATCAAAGGAGATCCGGCATTCACTTTCAAAGAAGCAATCTTCTCGTGTCCTGGGCTCAGGTGGCGCACACGAATTCTCCGGACTTTGTCTGATCTTCGTCAGCCTGACTTGATTCGCCTCTTGAGAGAAATCTTCGGGTAAGCTGCCCGAAGACTTGGTCAGCACCCGCTTCTCCAACCGCCCTGGCTTCCAAACAGAAACGTCACAGGTGCCCATTGTATTTTTGCTATGTGGTTTCCATGTCTTGGCATGGTTAGACAGAACAAGATTTCCAGATGTCTCCAGCAGCGGCGCGACAAGCTCCCCCCCCCTTTGCCTCTCGATGTCACCTCGTGTGATGAAGCCATTGGCTTCAGCATCCAGGCGTCGGAAGCAAGCAGACAGCGCGCACTCCTCGTCAAAAGGGCTTCGGAAGGTCCAGGCGACAAGAACTCAGGAACTTTGCTGTCAAGAATCTGACTCAAGGACCTTGGGTCCAATGGTAGCAGCGAGCCACTCCTGATAGCCTGAGGGCAAAAAAACACAAAACACATCAGACTGCACTTTGCCCAGTCGACGCCGAGTAGCTGATGAGGTTGTTCTCATCGAGGTCTATCGCATCAAAGACTTCCCGGATAGCTTCTTCCTCACAGACAACCCACATCAACAAAGATGGGTGGCCCCATGGGTGGCCCCATGGGTGGCCCCATGGGTGGCCCCATGGGTGGCCCCATGGGTGGCCCCGACAACGCACGGAGGTGTCCATGTGCAGGCCGAGCAACGTCAATATCGACGTCATGCTCCCTGCCACATGGGCTCGAACTGCGTCTGTGTTGGTTGCTACTCTACTCGTTGCATAACGCCATCGCATACCTAGGCCTACACGTTACACAGTCAAGACTCCAAGACAAACTTGGATGCTTGACTTGAGTGCTCTAAAGCATTGCACCTGAAGCCAGAAATCATCTCTGACAGCTCGAGAAGGCCATCATTCGACTTGTCAAAGGCTCGGAATGTCCTCACTGAGAAAAGCAAACATACCAGCCTGCCCTGCAAAACTACGTAGCATTGAAAAACTTTCCGGCTGTAGTCACACTGCTACCAGGAGAGACAACGTAAGGAAACCCCTAACAGGCGTCCGTCGGAGCAGCGCAGTCTTGCTGTCGGGCGCGTGGTCGGCTACCAGTGACACAATCTTCTTCTCAAAGACGGACAGCTCTGTGAAGGTTCCTCACGCACATCGAATATGCACCCATGCCGATACTGAACCTGGAGACCGTCCCTCTCAAAGAATCTCAGAACAATGTCACCGAGACTCGCAAGTTGTAGAGTAGGGTCCCTTTCTCCAGCAGCGCAGCGGAGGCTGATGTGGCAGGGTCCGTCACGCGCATCCATTCCGCCTGTGTGCCCGAGACAAATTTTGCCGCGCTAAGATTTGACATCGAGAAGTCGACCGATGCCTGCAAAATGTCAGAGGCGCTACAGCGTTCAGACGGATCCATCACCAAGACCTGTTCACAAGATACGAGCCCAGGAAGACATGACTTCTAATACAGCATCAGCATGGACTTCCTAGGCATCCTCTGTACGGACATGCTACCCAATGCTATCCGACCTTGTCCAGGATGCTGACAACTTCCGGATAACCCTCGAGCAAAGCACGGTTCCAGGGAACCTTGTTTTTGAAAGCACGGTACCTGCGCAGGCAAGGACGTCATCAGAAGATGGAGCAGCGAAACAGACTTGGCAGTTTCAAAAGTATTTCCTACATGTCCGAACGACTATATACTTCAACGTGTGCAGCATGCATATTGACATGTGCACAGCAACTCCGATTGACACGATGAAAAGAAGGACTCTGAAGGCCGGAGCCTTTCTAGAAAGCTAAGAATCTTAACGGCTCGGCTAGTGCTGACAGGCAGCATGTCGATCCACTTGACACAGAAATCCTGACCATCTTCACGGTCCAGGTTGGGGTGCTGCAAGCTGCCCAGCCTGTGGCAATCCCATCTTGAGTGGCCAGGCCAACAACTGCATGCTGCGCACTGCTGCTTTGTGTTGAAGATATCAAGGAAAGACGGAACTAAGACGCCCCACAAGAAACTCAAGCAGACTTCTCCTCTCGCTCGCGACGGACACGACACGTGTACACATGCGCTGCACGGATGATGAGGTTTTAACATGGCCAGACAGAGCTCAGGTGTCAGGACACACCGTTGAAGTGGAAGCACACAGATAACCAAGCCAAGGGTCTCGATGGCGGTCATGATCCAGGTCAAGATGACGCCTAAAGCCCAGACATCGGTCTGTCCAGTCAGCTGTGGTGACGGATTCGTGAACGTCTCCGGTGCCATGAAGACCATCGTACCGACAGGAAGGTTCTCCTTGCATAGCACTTGTGTGTTGTCGGGCTCCCCCATTTCTTGCTCTTGTGTCTAATATGGAAGCTGAACCAAAACTCAACAGCAAAACGCAGCAGAAGCGACCCACTATGGGGCCAGGGCTCGTAGTCCCCGTCCGTTTTGAGCGACGCCAAGCCAAAATCAATGAGTCTCGCCGTGCTACTTTCGCTGCAGTCGGACAGCAGCACGTTGTCCGGCTTCCTGAAGCAAACACAGGAAAAGATCCCTGCAAGGAAGCAGCAATTGGCTGATCAGATGGTTATTGCAACGACACTTAACGAGCTGCGGCTCAAATCACGATGAATCACGGTAGGAACGAAGTTGTGAATGTAGCTGACGGCATAGGTCACCTCCCGGAAATGCCTGGTGATGTCTCGATGCTTTTGCCCCGTCCTCCCCTCGACTGACAAAAGCACACGAGAAATGGCAAGGGACCGCCGCAGCTTCTGCAAGTAGGCTTTGCGCTCGGTGTGCTCGGAGAGCTTGCACACGTCCTGTTAGGGACAACAAACTCATAGTGTCATAGAGGCTCTGCAGCGAACCTGGCGAGCAAAAAGTCAGCTGCTGCCAGAGAAGGGTGCAACTCACATGCGGCGTTCCTCAAGAATGCTCTGGAGAGATGGCCCTGTGCATAGCTCCGTTACGAAGAATATGCCCTTGCAGGGATCTTCGAACCACTCGCGAAACCTAAGCACGATATGTTCCCTGGCATTGCAAAAACTGTGTTGCAACGTCACGGCCCTTGCAGCCAGGGTGCTTGATGATGAACGGGTTGTCCAATATCAATAGCAGCTTGAGCTCCTTTCGGATCTCTTTTTCGGCGGCCCGATTTCGAAAAAAGCCCTGCCTTGATAGTGCTGCTGGATTGATGCAAACACTTGCATACACAAAGCACTGGCCGCTAGTCTCTGCCAAGATTCCAAACAGCTTGCCACCTGATCCTGGCAAAGGCCAGGATCAAAAAAAATGCACTTCACGCAGGAGCTGAACTTTGGCTTGATTGGTTGTTGTCGAACATAGCAGTAGCAGCAGCACGCCCTCACTGACTGGCCGAGCCACTGCTTCACAGCCACGAAAGAGGCTCCACATTCATCCATGTCATTGACACGCCACTTGGAAACCGTTCCAAAGGCACCCTGGCAACAGACGGGACCCAAAGCTAGCAGCTAGCAGCTAGCACGTGCGGACAGCAACTGCAACACGCGAGCATCTTACTCTGTTTTCGCTATTTGCTTCGCAAGTCATTGATGACGCCATCCACCTTTACAGCAACAAGGTCGAACAACTCAGCGGCTTCCGTCTTCATCGCTTCAACCCAGGACCCTGACTGTCGATGGTCCCAACCCAACTGGTACATGTACGAGGTGTTCTCGTCACCTCCCAGCTCAAACTTGGTGTCATGCGCAATGTTGTAAACTCTTATCAACCCCTGCATTTCGCCGTCAGCACATCTACCCCGCCAAAGCAAGTGGAGATCCATGTCGTAGTACAAGGCTCGCTTGCCTTTCTTGTTTGTGATGGCCACACTAATTTTTGTCGGCTGGGCTTGGAGGTCCGTAATTTCAATTGTCGCACCGTTGGAACAAGTGTGGCACACGCCAATCACGGCATCGCGCAGCCGGCCTGTTGCCCAATGGGAGTAATCTTGTTCTTCGATATACTCCTTACTCACTTGCTTTGCATAACCAGAGGTGTGCTGAGAAGTCTGCAGCTCCGCGCCCTGCATTCGCTGAACCTCCGCGGTTTTTTCGTTTTCCTTCTCCCTCCGCTTCTTGTCGGTGTCGGCTTCTGCGGATGCCCGCAATTTCTTAAGCCGCTCCACCTCCCCCTGCAAGCGCTGCAGCTCTGACTTTGGTGAGTTCTTTTTGGCATATCGCAAAGACTCTGTCATGTCGTCCACTGCCAGCTTGAACTCTTTCAGAGCTTCGCAAGCTAATGCCCTCCTGTAGTACAGCTTGGACTGGTCATAACTCTCGTCTCCAGCCTGCTGAACGGCGAGAATCGCAGTGGTCGCCTTCTTCTTGGCCCGATCAGGCCAGTCGAGCTTCAGCAGGCAAAGTGCTGAGTTGCTCAAAAGTGTTGCAACTGCGCCTGCAGACACGGACGACGATTGCTGCTTCAGAAGCTCAAGGCCCTTTTCGTAATGAGCAAGAGCTTCAGGCAACTTCCCCGCTTTGAAGTGCTCATTGCCTTTGAGGCGTGCCTCGTCTGCATCTTGCAGGTCTTTGACAAGCAGCAACTGCTCCAGTTGAACTGGCTCACGTCGCTTCATGTCGCCAACTCGTTCTGCACGACGTAGGTCCGACTCCTCCACAACCAAGCCCTGGCCCTGGAGAACCATAAGCGCTTGCATGATGCGCGGATCTCGATGCGCGGCCTGCGCGACCTTCTGTCCGACCGCCGCCGCATCCTCCATCGACGCAGTTTCGGGGGCATCTTTGGCCAGCTGCTGCAGCCTTTTTAGCTCTGCGAGGAAGCCGGCATCAGCCAGATGCTTGCGCACGTCAGGGTGCTGCGCAAGCTTCTCAAACAGGCTATCCTCGCAGAGCGATGCTGTCAGCGGATCCATGAATGTCACTGCGGCAGAAAGTTCTTAAGAAGCACAGCAGTTCCTGATGCACCAGTAATCATCTGTGTCATCATGAATGTGCACGTTGGACCCTGTTGGACCGTTCTTCGACTACGTTGTAAACAGCTTGAAATGTGTCCGAGCGAAAGCATCCACGATACTGGGGCGAGCTGCGCATCATCAGGGAATCGACCCTGCACTCTTCTCTGCAGGGACAGAATTCCTGCCTCTCCAATTACCTCCACCTTGGAGTAGAAATCTGTAATGGGCCATTTGGCGCCCCGGACTTTCCTCACCCGACAACAACATACAAGAACTGGCACACGTGACCAGCTACGAATGCTCATTGCATCCTTGCACAATGTTGCAATGACAAACGCTTGGGATAAAAGCCCGGAGCTCCAAAGGTGCAGAATGTTGTTGGCGCGCTTAGTCTCGCCACCATCGAGGAGATCGTCAGGGTTCATCCTCTTCGGTGTGATATAATTTCCTCAGATCAGAAGAGGCACTGCGGCACTGTGTGGCTCAACATTGGTGCATATTGGTGCGAGGCGCTCAGTGGAGTTATGGAGGATGACCAACTGCGAGAACGCAGCATTTGCGGCGAATCTGGGCCAGCGGACAGCGGACTTGCAAGGGATTTCATGTCATGGCACGTCCACAGCGGGGCCTACGTCCGATGCCAGGTCCCAGCCAAAGCTGCCCAAGCGAGGAAGTGACAGGACTCGCCTCAGATGGCACACGGCAACATCACGAAGTGGTGTTTTCATGTGGTTCAGGGCTCCAGTGCAGACATGCCAACACCCACACTGAATCCGCTTGTTCCTTCCACTGCCAAGAAAGATTTGCACCATAGAATGCCATAGAGCAGCTCCAGATCTAGATTCTAGATCGCCGGCACACGACTTCTTGTGAACAGTTGGAATATGCTCAAACAACACTGAATGTCTGTCGTTCATGCCTTCAGCGCCCAGCTAGCTCTCTAGACTTGTGCGGTACCAGCGGCAGGCCTGCCTTTGCATCGCTAGTTGGTGTAGCAGCGAAGCGGGTGGTGCAACCCTTTCAGGTTTCAAAGCCACTACGTGTCACTAGCCGACGAACATTCCCGTGGGCACAGAGCTGAACCCGTTTTCAGCGGGCCTCCAAGCATCTGCAGTCAAAACATGCAGATAGGCAGGCGCCCATGTCTGCAGAGACGAGTACACAAAGGCATCTACAGCGTGGTTAGGACAATCTGTTTGCTTCGGGGAGTCTGATCATCTCAACACGGCAAAAACCTTCCAAGTTTCCCGTCAGACTTTGCGCTTCAGGAAACCACGCTTTTGTCTGATGCATGTTCGCCAACCATCGTGCTGAACCAGGGCGGTGTCTCGAGGCAACATGATGCAAGCACATCTGGTCATGCGCCCAGCTTGAACAACCTGCAGACAAGAGCATAAGAGCTGAACAATATTGCCCGAGATCTTGCCCGGAATGAGACCTCTGCCAAGGAATGTTGCTGTTGCCAGGCCACCAAGCCAGAAGCACATGGGAGTCTAATATGTGTACCTCTGCACAAGCATCCAGGTCATCCAAGGAGCCACTGTAACCAGCGCAAGCGGAGTAAGCCTTAACTGCTGGGCGCCCCTCACCACACGCAAATCTTAGCTCTCCAAACTCTCGTTCGATGCATCTGAGCAGCTCTGTCCATGCTGGGCAGCTTCTTTTGGACCGGGTGAGCTGCACGTTCTTTGGCCCTCTTCCTGTTCGGTAGTCTAGTGATGGCTGACCACTGCCATCTAACAGGCCATTCCCCAATTTCCCCTCGTGTATTTTGACGTCTTCTTAGCTTGAGCTTGAGAAAACTGCCCGCCGGGGCTCCTCATGGTGTCGTAATGCAACTCCATCAGTCCAGACCTTCCGCGAGTTTGACAGCTAATAACAGCCCCTGTGCGAGAAGATTGACTTAAGGAGCGCATGCAAGAGTTGAACGACGGTCTGCTCTGAGGCGCCGACGAGCTCTTGAGCGCAAGCTGGTGTCGCGATGGGGAAAGTGATCCGTTGTGAAGATACTCCTCGCTACCGAGTCCATGCGTCATCCGGTGGCAAACTTCGAAGACGTGCACAGAACATGTGCTGATCGGTTCCTCGAAGACATCCTGTTGGTCCTGGTACTTGGGGGGGAAGCGTTCCAGCTCCTTGTCACGACTGCACAACCTGTCACCAGCCCTTGCAGAATTATGAGACATCGCCGTTGCTTTTGCCAGAAACTTGTTGATGTCCTCGGTGTCCTTCCAAAACTGCGACTTCGTGGAACGGTACCTCCCACGAGCTCCGGCTAGCAAAACCACGATACCGCTACTTCTCTCCAGCATCCCATCCTTAAATCTCTGCCGGCCGTTGATGTGGCTGGAAACCTGTATGTGGAATCGGCCTAGTCGCCTTGTCAACCGGAACTGTAAGCTTACAACCCATGCTGTACGACCACTCCGTTACAGGCTTCGCTCCACAACCACAAAGCACCTTCAGCTCTTATAATGGTCTTATAACATGAGAACAACCAGGGATTGTGGGGAGGGGGGGGGGTGGGGGTGGGGTGGGGGGGGGGGGCACTTCTCTGGTCCAAGTGCCAGCACCGTGTTTCCGCGGTTGAAGCCTTGGATTGCTAGGTCAGCGGCCTGTTTTTGGGCACAGTGGTGGCAAACCTTGAATCACCTTGACACCACTTTTACCCCAAAGTTCTGCATGCGTCCTTGGCACCCATGGTTGTCGAGGCTTTGCCTTGCTGCGCGTGGAACAGACGGACCCCCCCCCCCCCACCCCAGCTCGCTATGACTCCCGTTCGGTTCTTCTGCTTCAGCATCGGATGAAGGAGCAAAGGGAGTGTACCATTCATAGTCGAGCTGCTGCAGGTGGCACAACCGAGCGCTGGGAGTTTGAACCAAAAATGGCTCAAAGCCAGCCAACATCGAACTAAGCCGCACGTGCAAGAAAGCTACCCACTAATTGTTGAAATCGCAGATGTTGCATAAACAGCGAGTAACCCAATCATATGAGGTTCCTAGAGTACGCTGTATGCACTCGCGATTTTCAATTGTTAGAGCACGTTCCTCAGCTGGCCTTTGGATGAAACCCCAGTGCCACCCTTGTCCGAACCTCTCAGGAAAGAAATCCGAAATGCAATCCATCTCAACTTGGTTCAGCAGGGCTCCGCCCCTTCCACCTCAATCTTCCACCAAAATAACCTGGTGCCTCTTGCATGCGGGTGAGGTGCAGGTTGCTATACCCCAGGGAGAACCTAAAGAAATCCCGAGACCGAATGAAGCTGTGTGCAGGTATACCCGGGTTGTGGACCTGCCTACTTGATCACGGCGGATTTGTTTATCCCGAGCTCGAAACTTGCACAGCGCTGTACTGAGCTGTCCAGATCATCAAACTCACTGCCGCTAGCGGGCATAAGTTGCCAGGCAGGAAGTACGAACCTTGGCGTCTTGTTTCCCTTAATTTCCCGCATTTCCCCTCCCCACCCCCCGAGGTCACAAGGACAACGTGCATGAACTGCACTGCTGGGCATTGCTTCGGAGCTGGCAACCTCTCTTCTGCGGACAGGCTCACCAAAGCATGCGAAGCGTTGATGACCTCCATTGGCGACGGCAGACTCGAAGTTGTCAGGCATCGTCTAACGTAATTCGTCATAATCATACTCCAATCACTTTTATTTTAGGAGTCAATGACAACATGGCCTCATCAATTCTCCCGTGTCGCCAATCGTGCCCCTCGAAGCTTGGAGCTAGCTTGGACGTGGATGCACCGAAGCACCCGCACCATCCAATCCACACCTGCCTGCATCAAACCAGACTAGGTTGGCACACAGTCACAGGCAATGACAACATGTAGCACCGAAAGCAACATGAATTACGGCATGTGTGACTGTTATTTTGTACAGACTGCTGCTTCTACTGCAGCGCCTCTTCCCGTGAAACTCTTGCACAATTCAACAACGCTCGATGAGCATGACCAGAACAGCAATTGACACGAACGCACCCCTACAAGCAGCAACGTGTTTCTACTATTCCTGTCGTTGCACATAATACAGCTTGTACCATGGCTTGGCAAAACCGTGCATCTTTGACGCCGAGCCACTGCCCCGACTCACAGTTTGCTCGTGTGCGGGAACCCAGGGCTTCAGCACTTGGCCCTACCAAACGTCGAGGGCAGTGGTGAGCAAACACCTGATAGCAATCGAGACAGGACAAGCACGTCGAGCACTGTGCTCTTTGCCTTCCCCGCTACTCTTCCGTTACCTTTGTCGCCAATGCTCTCATCTTCGACGTTTGCACTGTCGCGTAGACACAATGAAGCCGATGGGCTTGCAGGTCGTTGCCAAAGTGGAAGATGTCGGCGTTTGGTGCCACAACTTCCAAGTCCTTCTTGGGGACGTCAAGGCATCAGAAACGTGCGCACAACGGTTTGCTGGCGCAAGGCCAAAAGAACTCCAAGGTTTGACCTGCAACCTCTCTATACACCTTCCGCTCCTCGGCATCACCTAGGCCAGGTTCTTTGGGCGTTCTCTTCGGTTGCATGTGGTGCTGCATGGCATCATGCACGGCATCACATCTCAGCTAGCGGCGAAATGCCAGCAGCAAGTTGCAAGTCTGGTTGCTGGGTATTGATGGCAAAGGATGCCTGGACAATGTCCCTTCAACTTCAACTTCAAGTATCCTCTCCAGAAGAAAGCACTGGAACTGAGGCTCATAAACCAAGGAGCCCATCCAATGCCAGATGGATGGAACCCTGCGGACCGTTTGTGTGGCCAGTGTTCGACAATTCCAGTCCCATGGTCCCAAATCCTTGCAGGCATTTCAAGGCCATCAAAGATGCAACTCACAACTTGGAGAACTTTTGCCATGCTAGGAAAACAGCGGGTGGTCCTGCCATGCGCATGTGCAGCTTCAGCGGTGGGCCTAGGTTGGTTGATAGCAAGACCTTGTGTGCAGAAATCTTGCCAAGCATTGATTGGGGCTGTAGATGTGGCGCCGCCCAGACCAACCGAAGCGACTCAGCTACACGTGTCACATGCGGGACTGCCGGAGAGGCAATCGACTCTTTGACTCGAGTCCAAGCAAGGCCGAGTCGCCCCACGACCAACTAAGTCCAGTCCCCCTTGTCTTCTCCTTGCACTGCACTTGTTATGCTATACGGATTGCTGCACGCAGGTGTGCCACGCCATGCAACAATGAGAAGTTTGGGCGTCGTCCTCTTCGTACCAGCCTGGGCAGTGCTGGGCGATGCTTTGTACATGATCACCTTGCCCTCACGAACCGAACAACGCACGCCAAAGGATCCAATGCCCCATGCACATTGCAGCCAGGTAGCAAGGGGCCTGCCTAGATGCAGCTGATGAAGTCGTGGGGGCCTCCTGTTCGCTGGGCTATAACACGACAAGGGCTTTGGAAATGCCTGCGAGCCTGCCGCAACAGGTTGGTGCTCGGAGTACTTGGACCTGGAGTTGAAAGCAGCTGACAAACGCACAAGCTGCTGCCGATGAGCGATTTTGCCCGCAAGCACATCGGCCAAGACTAGTGCGAAGTGACTTGCCACGTACACGACCAAAGCCTCAGTCAGGCTTGCTCGAACAGCAGTATAACATATTGAAACATGTGGTACTGAAGTCCCCAAAGCCTAAATCCAAAAGGCTTCCATAAGTGGAGCTGAAGCAGCTTACCAGTGGCGTCGCCTGTCCCCTTTGAAGTGTGAATGGTCCATCAACCGTCACCGGTGGCGAAACAATCGGCCGATGATGCACATACCTTGGCATGTCTTTCCGGGCTGCGCGGCTGTCAGCTGTAAGGCTGTCGGCACGGTGAAGGAAGCCAGTTTTGTGGGCAAGGATCATCAAACGAAAGCTTCCAACTTGATGCAGCCTGGTGACGCGAGAAACAGAAACCTGCAAGGAAAGAGCCAGAACATACGCACAACGTAGCCCTTCACCCAAAAACAGCAGATACTCTCACCGTTTCGGAAGACATTCACACAATGCTAGGGAAGTTTGAAGATCAGGCACACTTGCAAGACCACAACGAGAAGGGCGCAGGCAAGCCGTCCAGAGTTCCACATTCAGCTCGGGTCCACCATGGCTTGCAGAGCGTGCAAGGTCCTACCCCTGTTGGCAGCCAAGCTCCTGTCTTGGAACACGATCCGGCCATGGCAAGATGCCGCAAGGCATGGCAAGCCAAGGCCCAGAATGACCCTCGGTGAATCACTGGAAAGCCAACCCCGGTTTTTAACCGCCTGCGAGCAGAGCTAGAGAGGCATCTTGCTCCTTCGGGCTACACTGCCTCTGGCAGGTTTGCTGCCCTCACGGTGGGTGGCACCAATTTACACTCTCAACAATGCCATCAATGTGCAGCTGTGTATGGATCACTCGTGTCAGTAGGGCAAAGTTGCCTAGCGGCCTAGCTTGCATGCCACCGACCAGCACATGGCTGCGGAACTGGAGCGACTTTGTCCCCTTGCTTCAGACCCTCAGCTGACTCGAAATCTGCATGCAGCCAACAGGGGCTAACCATCCATGGACAGGCAAAGCGCCTGAAACAAAGGCATCGACCATGGCCACTGTCATGGCAGATCGGTCTGTACAAATGCAAGCCCTAAAGGGCCTTCTCGCCATGGTTAAGACATCTTAGCAAGCAAGTTTCGTTGCAAGCCCGGGCAGCCGCGTCTGACAAAGGATAGTTGCTACAGACACCGCACATACCCACGGCTGTCCGGCACCTGCATCGACACTTCCTCACTTCTTCTGCCACGCAACCAGCCAGTGGCATTCGGCCGACTCGATCTCCTCCGTTGTGCTGAGAGACATTCAATTCATTTCAAGTCCGATTATTCGCTCCACAACTCTGCATGTTTTGGTTTTGTGGCCTTGCGTGGTAATGGGCGTCCAGATGAGAGCTGCTGTGCACGGCTGGGCAGAGTAGGCACCGGGAAATGCCAGTGGCTGCCATCGCAAGAAACCTTTCATGGTGCCGCTGCAAACGCTAGTCCACACACCAACTGGTCTCATGGTGAGGTTGCGGAAAGCACCAAGCCCGCCGACAGAGCTGCCCGACCCCTGACCTTTGTCCATGGACACCCGCTATGAACGCCTTTCCGGACCTGTGGACCTGTTCTCCGGCCACCTTGCGCTAGTCGCTGGGCTTTTGAAACTTGTATGGCCCTCTGCACCTCCGATCAATGTCCCCCGATAGGGCACCCTTTTTCATGCCGGACTTGATGATTGTCAGCCCGCCTGCCCTGCCAGCTGTTTGAACCCTCAACCCTCTAAACCCTGTGCGGGCAACTTTCTGTACCGCCTGCGGATCTCCGCGACCAAAGTTACTTAAGCTGAGTGAGCCTTTCAGCGCACCTTTTGCAACCGGAGATAATGTATGTAGCGAATTGCCTCTAGGAGGGCATACAAACCGAACTGCAAGGCCCCATCACTCAATCGCTATCTGATTTCTGACCGATGCTACATGTTGAACATTGGAAAAAAACACCCGGCACCGCAGACTGCACCTGCGCCTGCACAGAATACAGGTCCGGAGGCGTCAGCGTAACTTTGCAGTTCCTTACTGAAAGTGCGCGGCGCTCAGGACACGTCCCGTTTTCAGCTTGGACTTCTTAGCACGGGTCAAGAGAATCGCTTCTTGCCACCCAAAGTTCTCCACATCTGAGGCTTCGGACCAGATGCTGACTCTGGTCATGTGTCTTCCCTGCCACTTGAGGAACGCGCGGTTGCCTGGCGTCAGCAACTCCCTAAAGCAGTGTGGGGGCTTTAGGAGGATTTGGGGTCACCCATCACCTTTCGATTGGCCTGCTACTGCGTGTCTCCATGACTGAATGCAGGAGCAGATGCCGACCATTCGCCAGTGATGATCTCGCATGTGATCGTTGCTGACCTCAGATGGCTCACACAAAAGCGCCGACACTTTCCAGAATTAACAAGTTTGTCACATGGCAAGTGGGGAGAGTAATCAGGACCCGGTGCCAGCTCACCTCCCAGTACCCTTCTCAAAGCTACTGGTAGCCGACATGTCGCCAAACCAGATCTGTCAAGACACCACCTGTACATGCCTGGCACCGCGGCGGGCGGAGGACAGCGCCGCAAATAGCCAGTACCAATCATCACCTCAAGTGCAAAACACAACCCTTCGAGAGGTGAATGTGCATCACACCCTGGACCCAGCACCAAGGTCGGCACAGTCCTTGGCGGGTACACGGACTAGGCACTCAGACTCCTGGCAAGGAAGCCAGGCATCTAGCCGACATGTTGCGCAATCACACAAGATGGCATAGACAAACACCACAAACAAGCCATCCAGCGAACAGCGATGAGCTCGGGCAGCCTTCCACTGCCGAATGAAGCCCAGCGGTGTGCCCGAGGGCGCTGTTCGCTCTGCTTCGGTGATGGGGTCCTGCCCAACACACGAATCGACCCAGCTTTCGCAGGCCAAACAGAAATCGGATGACCCCAAGCAGTGAGAGCCCATGTGAGCCCACACGTCCAAAAACGACGACAGTTTCGCAGTCGGCGAACCCCGACGCCCAAAACCGACGAGAGTTTTGCATTTGGTGAACGCAGACGTCCAAAACCGACGACAGTTTCGCATTTGGCGAACCCTGACGTCTAAAAGCATCGATTTTGGTGAGCACAGATGCCCAAAAGAGGACAGGTTCCATTTCGCAAAAGCAACGACAGTCTCGCATTTCGCAAGCACCGACATCCAAAAGTGATGACAGTTTCAAAAAACGAGCGGCCACGCCCGCGCCTAGGCGAGAGAGCGATTTTTCATCCAACAAGCGAGCAGGCTATAGTCCGAGCCGCGCGCACCGGCCGCGCGCACCGTGCGGTGACATTGACCTACCCCCGCTTGCTCTTAACGTTGGAGCCGCCTTGTGCTGACTGATTGGGGAATCATGTCATGCCAGAGGCTGCAGTCGAGGCTCGAAGGGGTACTGGATCTCTGGCTCGCCATCCTGCCGGAATGAAAGAGGGATAGTAGGACTACGGAACAAGTTCGGCATTTGCCGGCTCAAGGCATGTCGAACACATGATGCTATGCTGTCACCAAGTTCGTGTGTGGTCCTCGTGATCCTCCGGTGATTCGTCAGAAGAACCGAGTCCTGACTCCAGGTTGATCTGATCCTCAGATAACTGCGAGTGCCCAGCCGAACATACTCATATATGATCCCGGTTCTTGGTTCGCAAACCCCCCATGTTAACCCCCCGAACAAGCCTCTGTAGATCGCCGGGCTAAATTGCCCTCAACCCTGAAAGCCCCCGTCCTTAACCCCCAACAGCACCACGGGGGGCAACCCCAAACCGTAAACCTAAACCCTAACCTTCAACAGAACTCAAGTGGACCAGCTACTGCCCAATCTATTTGTGGAGCCATTGCCCCGGGCCAGTACGGGTCTATGAGTCCTCTGCACAGCGCGTCATGGCTTTCATGGATACTGGGGCTTGTATAGCTGTAGCGCTTCTCAACAAACTTCCCTGCATGTCGGTAGCTCGGAGTCTGGGCCCCCTTCATTTGGGCGAATGGCACACTAACCAAAACTGTACTTCGCTCAGGCTTGAGGACTTGCATGTTTTGTTATCATGTACCACCATCTCGATTTGTAGCGTCAGCTTGGCTAAAGTTGCAACGTGATTAGTATTGTTACCACAGGTTAACAGTAACTTTCTATATGTTCCTGCGGATTATTATTCTCTTCTTACTAGTTTTCAATAGACATCTCTCTAATCTTTAGGCTTAAAATATGATCAATAGGGCAAAAGATCCCCTAATCTATATCTATTTTACGGGGTTTTTTGGCATGCGAACAATATTATTCTGCGAACGAAATAAAAACCAAGGTTGACCGTGCTGCGAATCATTCTCGGAGGTCAACCGCCTTAAGTCCAAAAGCCTAACCCCAACCCCTAATCACACCGCAGGCAAGGGGGAGGGGGGCGGGCCACCACCGCCGGCTCAAAAAAAAGAACTATTTCCTTCGATCGTCTTCACCACCAAAACCTAACCAATGTTGGGACCCCTTTTCGGATAATGTTGACTTCACATTAATGATTCCCGCTACAATTATAAAATCCTGCTGCCGGAACACAATAATGTAACCCCCCACAATTATAAAATCCAGCCCGGAAAATTGTTTTCTTACGGGCGATGTTATGTAATTAGCTTAAACTTATAATAGTACGTCCTACTAGGATTTAGGCGAATATAATTGAGGAGGCCCTGGCCGGAGAGATTGATCAATCAAGGGGGGGGGGGTTTATTAATGCGAAGTCAACATTAGTAAATTTAGGGTACTTCGCCGGGCTCGGCGCGACTCTCTGCAGAGATTTTTGGGGGTAAGGAGTCTCGCATGGAAACACTGCAGGATTCTCTAGAAGGATGGGAGACAAAGGCTGGGAGACCATGCTGGGAGTATGGGCGACGTGACTGGCTGACTTGAAGTCTACACCGAGGGTGGGGAATAAGCGTAGCTCCTGCTCAGCAATCACCACCGGCCACAAGCTACAACTTCGAAGCAAAATCGTATGATGAATCTTGCCAGGGATCAAGTTTTCGCTTCTTTCGTTTGGTTACAGTCCGATCTGCATCTGCACGAAGCCATTTCGGGTGCAGCACCAGCAGTACCCGGCTACCAGTTTCGCGCAGCTTTTGAATAACTGCGTCGATTTGGCTGTACTGAAACCTTGGGCGAAAAAAGGCTGTGACAAAAATGTTTTCTTCAAGGGAAGCTTAACTGCCCACCCAAAGGAAGCTGGGTGCAGCATCAAGTAAAGCCTCGTGGCAAACCTCCTTCTCGATTCTGGTTGTTGAAGCCAACCTTGGACCCAGGATGTCTGGAGCTGCTACAACTGTGACTGCTGAGCATACCCGCGGCCCCATGTTATGCCGCCTAACACCAGCGTTCTTCTGCAATGGCACATTGGCCCCATCAATGACGATGTCGAAGGGTGGCTGCTCTTCCAGCCACTTCTTGAAGCGTTTGAAGCGTTTGCCTCGGCTGGTAGGCACCAAATGGCGCGCATCAAACCACAAGCAAATGGAACACAGTCCCGGAAGTGCGCGACACGAGCAAGAGGGGCAGATATCCGGCCAAAGTCACCCGAATTCTTTACCCCATCGACGGCAAGCTTGATCACCATTTTCTCCAATAAGGCCTCCTCCTGGCACTCAGTGATGGTCAAGCTGAGCGATGAACAGCAAAGCTAAGATGCGCAATACCAAACTCAATGCCGTCGCCAAGCAAAACTCGCCTCGTTTGAGATGTCGAGAGCCTGTAGACGATGACCGCTCAAGGCACATCGCCCATCTTCGCTGAGGGAAGTCCAACCGACATGCCAACCTGAAATATCAGCCAAATGCCAAGAGTTCTGCAGCTAAAGTTGGTACGTTCAATCCAACAGCATGCCAGTCTTAAGCGTTGCGCGGTTGCCATGCTCCTCACGTCCAACTGCTTCGGGTGGATCCAGCGACCGTAAAGCCTGCACGCCTCACGAGCAGCTGATCTTCTGCAATGCATCTAGCATCCAGCAGTTGCACACCATGAAGGCTGCTGTAGCAGCTTACAGGCAGCATGGCCGCAGCACCACGCTTTGAAACCAGTGTTAGCACACGCTGCTGCCTCTTGAGGGCACATGTCTTCTACGTGCCTTCGACGCCAAAGACTCGGCCAATCTCGTCGATCAGCGGTGGATCTGAAGGCAGTGGCAGCTCGTCAATGAGCTGGCGCAACAGCTCATACTGACCTTAACGCTGTACAAAGAGCACACTTTGAAAGTGAAAAGGGAATTCTCGTGTGGGGGGGAGGGTACTGAGAGTGAAGCGAAGTGGTTCTCCACGGAAGGTTCGCAGCATAATCGCAAACCTCAAAATCACACGAAGTGAGAGCCTGGTGCATAGAGCCTGTGACTAGCCTGCGCAGCCAAAACTTCACGAAAACTTGCCATAGCCCGCCAAGCAGCTCCGAGTCTTGAGGTTCAAGGCCCAGGCTTGGCAGCCGTGCCCAAAGCGACTCACAAGTCGAGCGGTCGCCCGCCTCAGATGCCTGGCATGGGGAACCTATGGGACCCATGGGCTCCAACCGATGATTCAACCTATTTTGAGCCGAGCCAAGATGAGCCAAGTCTGGAAAGGCTCCTGCAGAAGAACAGCGGAGAGCGTCCGAAGTCGTGGCTTGACGCCCTTCGCCTTGCAACCAAGTCGTGAAGCGAGGAAAACCCCGCCGACCCTGAAACCAGCAGAAGACTATCGGGTCTCGAAGAAGGATGCGGGAAATGGGGCCAGCCTGTGCTTCTGCCACAAGGTTCAAGGCCTTCTCTTGAGCCCCGCAGGCGCAGCAGACGCGAACCATGGAGGTGACAGCGCTCTCCTTTGCCGCAATACATAAACTCAGACACACGTGCAGACATGCTCTGCGAAACCCTTTTACCCATCTTTAACCTGCCTGGGGCTTGCCACCATCCAGCTTTGAACTGGACCTGGCCATGCCACACGATGCCACTCTACCCAATCATGAAGTTCAACGACGCCACTGTTGTTGGAGTTTGTGTCCCGGGCTCGAGGAGCCACTCTCCTTGTCGGACAGCTTCGACTCTGCACTCCGCACTCGCTGCAGGCTCTGCTGCTGCCTGCAACGTGCACCGTGTGAACCCCACGCACGCACAGCTTTCAAGGGTCTTGCACAAGGCTGTTAGCCAGAATGAGGCATGGCCACCGCGTAAGCATGAGCAGACCCTGCAAGGACCGGCCTTCTGGGCCAAGACGCTTAAGGCTTGGAAAAAGAAGGTGCGAGACTGCTCACCTTGGGGAACTTTGCAAGAAGTGCACGCATTTATGCACACGGCCCTAGTCGGTAGACAGGCTGAAAACGGTCAATGCCCACAGCTTAAACAGGAGCTCAGGCATTCTACACTTCCCATGGCACGTACTTTCGACAAGCTCTCGACTCATGTCTGACTCAACGCAAAAGAACGACCCGATGAATGCGCACGAGCAAGGCCGGAGTTCTCATCTCATTGAACTGCAGTTTTGTTGAGGCCGTGGCTTTTAACTAGCTTCCTTTTCGTAATTCGTAACATGTGCTTCAATGCAAACGTGCACGTACTGGAAGTTCGATCAAATCATATCGACTCAGAGCACCATTACCTATTCATTCCATGCAGAGGCCACCTTTGCACCAACCGAGTCTCTTCCGCTAGCTTCCGCTTCCTTGAGAATGCCCAGAACCTGGGAACACCAGGCCACACATCAACCTGCCAGCACTTTTTGCGATGTCCCACCTGCGTGAGGTCCAGCGCGCTACGTAGGCGCTCCTCATAGCCTGAAGACTGAATACTCCGAAAAATCAGGGGGAAGTGCTGCGCACACACAGCAGGCGAGTGCTGGCAAGAAGCTGGGATGCGAGCTCGAGCCAGACTTATCAGTCTTCTTGGGCATCCTTACACAACGTTGCTGCTCCACGTTCTGGCCATTCTGGCCCCCAGTGCTCTTTGCGTGGATGCGCTCAATGCAACCGAGCTGCTACCGACGACGAGTTATGTGGCAGCATGCCACAGTTTCAAGCCGGCAAATGATTTAGTATATGCTTGAACGAACTCGAGCATGTCCACGCCCACTCGTCACACTAACGAACGGCCTCTTGCAAAGGCTGCGTGCTGCGTGCCTTTTCGGTACTGAGGAAGCTACGAGCTGCTGGTGTGCATGTAGTCTTGGGTTCATGTCCTTGAGCCTCCAATTATATAAAAGTCATGTGTGCCCCTGTGTGGAGGCGGTTGGTTGATGTGAACTTCTGGCCAAGAACAGCTGCAGCAAAAGCCGCTCCCTGACTAAATCGGGCCTATACAAATCCGGCCGGCGATGCTTTTGTCCGTACGCAGGCGACCGGAATAGATTTACAGTCATTTCCAAGCTTTGTGTGCCATTGTCAAATTGTTCTGAGCAGAGGTCCACCAGATACTCTCGACGGGTGTGACGCTGCCAATATCTGCGAGCCAACCACCAGCCCACACGATTCACGTGGCGCGGTCGCACTCATACATGGAGAGCAGCTGCCTTGGCTAAGGAGGCCAAGGAGCTGAACACAACCTCTCTCAAAAGCAGCCTGACCACTGATGTTTTTAAAAAGGCTTGGCTGCTGCAGATCCAAATCGCTCAGGTGCTTCCCTTGACTGCGAAGATGCAAAGCAAAGAAATAAGCAAGGATTTGACAAGTAGGTGGCAGTTAACTTCAGATCAGCAGCTGTTGCCAACCGTCATCTTTGCCGATGCTGGAATGGTGTCAAACTCATCATAGACAGGTGCATAGTGCATCAAGCTCTCAAAGTCATAGGGTGCATATCCAGTATCGTTGTCGCCCGTGTACGCCTTCCTTCAGAACAAGCATGCCAAAAGGTTCGGCCTCCGGCAACTAGTTCCCCAGTATCTTGCTTTCATCTTAATTCCCGGTATCTTGCTTTCCTGTTAGTCGGAAGCGTTTCGGTAATTCCAAAAACATGTAGTTGGAATTCTGTTGCGGCCCCTTGATGCTCGCACTTGTGCGGCAGAAGCCTCAAGTTGTTATCCCGATGGCTGTCTATGTCTGTGCGGCACAAAAGCAGGCTGGGGTCCAACACCAAGTGCAGCAACACATGAACGAGCCCTTGTACCACGAAGGGGACCCGAGCAAAGCGACAAACAGTCAGCCCCCCCCCCCCCCTGCGCTCAGTAGCGGAGCCCTTCTGCCACCAGCTCTGCATCTCTTTTGCCATCGCGTCTTGGACGTTACCCCGTCGGCGAAGTCCCACACATCTCGCAGTCCCTCTGCTCTTCAAGGCCCGCGCTTCTGCTGAAGGGGTAAGGTCCTTCTGAAAGCTAAACTCTACTTTGAACCTGGCCGTATGCTGCAAGCTTATCTTTGCAGCAAGCGTCGGATCGACTTCCCATTGGTATTCCCAGCCAGGGGCAACGTTCTCCCACTTCATGACCTCACAAACGCGACGTGGCCACATGTCCTTGCAATGTGGAACAGAACTTGCCATTCGAATGCCAGGTCACAAGGTAAGGGCCCTTGCCAAAATATCTTTTTTGCGAGTCCGGGCGCTTCTGTTCATGCTCCATACCTTGGCCAGCCCAAGCCAGCCCAAGCTCGGACATCAAAATCCCAAGATTGTCAACGCAAGCTGGGGACAACAAAGGCAACGACCCAGTAAGTGCCCCAGCTCGTGCATTACTGATCCAAGTTCGCGGATGGTGCTGCACCAACCTGGGTTCCATGGATGAAAATTCTGCATCGACGAGTACACGCAGCTTGCGAAGCTGTCTTGTGCTGTAAGTAAGAATGGGTCTGCCGACAAGTTGCCGAGGTTCAACCTAGAGTTCTCCGAGGCTCCAACAAAAGCGCTGTAACCTCAAGCCGGGGCAACAGTACGTTCGTGGAGAAGCAGGTTTGGGTTCACACACATCCACACAACAAAGCATGCACAACACGTGCCGAGCGGCATGACGTGTAGTCATCCACCCCGACAGTGGCATGTGTTTGGTTGGGCGGCTCCATGTGCTCCATGAAAACAATGCATGTCTTGGACATATACCTTCGACAAGCCTTGGTGCCCAAAACCCATCACAGGAGGTTCTGGTGTGCTGGCACATCGTCTGGTGTGAACATGGCCAGGCGACGGCACGGAACAACTCCTTCCGGGCACTATCCAACCCTTTGTCGAAGACGTATGGGATGACGACATGATGCTTCCACTCGTTGGAAATGCCCTCCTTGGAAAACAATAGATGGGGGAAGCTGCTGGCTGTCCGACTTTTGTTGAAAGTGGCGACCTTGCAGTCAGAATACTGAAAAACGAGGGGGGTGCAGTTAGAATATGTTTGGCGCGGAGGGCGCGGGCCAGACGGGTGCAGTTAGAACATATTTAAAAGCCGCCGTGCAAGTTGAATAATATTTGATTAGTGCTACATAAAAAGGATTCCCATTTGCCTATCAGTTCTCATACTTTTTCAACTAGGATTCTGGAGGAGGCCCTAGGGCCTGCTTAGGGACGCCAGCCTCCCTCGCGGGAAAATAGTCTGTCCCAAGTACTGTGACAACGCTTGCAAGCCACGAGGCCCTGCACCTGGAACCCTCTTAGGGACGCCAGCCCCCCCTTACTCCCCTGTCCTCCGCAAAATATTATGTCTGCAAATTCTGTGACCCGCAAGAGGCCCTGGAAAAGGCCCTTAGGGGCCCACCCGCCCTGGCCGGCCCTGCAGAACGTTTAGGGGCGCCAGCCCTGATTTCGGACTGTGATGAGGGCCTGGAAGGCCCTGGAACCCTCTTAGCCTCTTCTCTTAGGGACGCCAGCCGAGAAGTGTATCCTGTCTGCAAGGCCCTGGCGAAAAACATTCGTTCAGGCTTGCATCTATGCCTTGCAAACAAAGTGCAGCAGCAAAGTGCCCACTACCTTTTTCCAATGCCTCCACGAAGGCACGCCGTACGCTGCCCTGCGGACATTAGGGTTTAGCGACTTGGTTTGGAGCAGTCCCCACCCCAGTTTTAATCCAAAATCCAGTGTTTAAGGTGAGCAGCTCAACCAGTGTGCAGAGGCGGCAGTGCAGCTTCCACGTGTTTCAACGTCAGGACCATTAATTGATCCGCACATGCCCGCGCCTTGCCGTTGATCTCACGGGCCGGAATAGGCGCGGGGGGCGGGGGAGGGGGGATGGACATCAAGAGCGAGCAACTGCAACTGACTACGCGTCATAAGAACACCTTGGAGGGGCAACCTACTTAATCTGAACTTGCTCCGGCATGAACACGCCTTCGTGGGTGTCCGACGTGGCTTGCCTGACAACCCCCCCCCCCCCGCCCCCGCACTCCGATGCCCAGGATGTTCTTAAGCGGAGGTTTACAGAAGAGTTT
Source organism: Symbiodinium natans (assembly GCA_905221605.1). Classification (NCBI taxonomy): domain Eukaryota; class Dinophyceae; order Suessiales; family Symbiodiniaceae; genus Symbiodinium; species Symbiodinium natans. The sequence goes on along the minus strand of CAJNDS010000094.1, from coordinate 165,835 downwards.
ACCTGTATACAGAACGCTGGGAAGCATTCTAACTGCAACGTCTGGAAATCACCATATTCTGACTGCAAGGTTTGGCCGAGGGAAAATTTGTGTTCAAAAAGGGGTAAACGCTAAAAAGTCCAAATCATCTCACTGCAAGGTCGCCACTATACACATTGCACTGAATGCGAGACAAAGCATCTCCAAACAGCTTGACCGTACGATTCGGCCACAAACCAGCACCACTCGCACAATTGTTTGGCCAGCCTGTCAACGTTGTAAGTCCCCATACCAGCTGATAAAGCTGATGATGGATTTTATCGGTAGTCACCCGTGCCCCTGCCAAACCAGTCCAGAAAAAACAGTTGCTGTCAAGCCGACAGGCACTTGCGCATCCATCCTGGAAAGTGTTCCAACTCTTGTTGGCCCAGCTCTGTCCGCTCTTGCGCCGACAACAGGAGAAAATGCCTTATCATCGCAAACGAAAACAGGGCCGAACGACATCGCAAAAGACATATGCAAACATGTAAGCATAAGTCCAAACACCAGGGAGCTTCAAACTTGCAGGCAAATCTTCAGCCCTTTGATCTGTAGGCTGATGCTGTGTCATGTCGGTCACGTAAGACCTTGACCACCATGAGCAGTCGCCACTCTGCTTTGTTTGCCCTCCACCGATCAAAATAAGGTCGGCACAGATCACTCTGCAAAATGTTGGTTCGGGCTACAGGTACACCACCGTCTTCAAAAAAACCTCACCAGCGCACCCATTTACAGCAAAGAAGTCTGCGACAAAGCAAAACACACCAAAGCGACCCAGACACCAACATAGCGGTAGAGCTTGACGTCACAGTTGGCAGGGTCCCGAGGTCGGAGGTCGTGAAAGTTGAACACAAACCGTCGTGCCTCCAGAAATGCGGTCATCAAGACACATGTGCAAAGCATAAAAATCATTAAACCCCATTTTGGCATCATTTTCGCTCAAGCCATTTTGGCTCAAGCTCACGGGAGCACGGCTTTTTTCCCGCAAGCGAATCGCCATGTACAAGGCCAGTCATGCCAACCATCGTAATCCATCCAAAGTACCGCGACAGCGGCGGTGCCTCGGCATGTGCGGCAGCGGGAGCCTCAAGCGCCGCAACAACACGACATGCAATCGGAAGGCATGCGGAGCTCAGGTCCGGCGGGGAGTGCTGCAAGGGCCCGCAAGCCGCCAGGGCCAGCTTGGGACAACAGAAAAGCGCGCGAGGCCGGGTCAGGGTCAGAAAGGAAGCCTTCGCACGCCGCTGTGTCCAAACGTGACGTGGCGGCTCTCTGACATCCCCGCAAAGGGTTTTTGTTGCAGGACACCTCAACAAAAGCGTCGCTGTCCAACGGTGTGCCTAAGACGACCATGCCTTATTGTTCTGCCGGCAGAGAGTGCCCAGAGGCAGCAGCCTCAGGTTCCTCACCCGCCACGTTCCCAACACACGTCTCGCCGAGGTTCAGGTCTACGTTGGCGTGCTCCACCAATGCGGTGCGGAGGGTACGGAAGGTGGGGACGGCGCGTTCAACCGGACATGTGATGTATGAGTCATCCTACAAATCATACAAGTCTTCACCCGAGCGGAGGGCGGAATGCACCGTCAGCAACCTGTCTGCGACGCTAGGTGGACAGTCCCGCTTTTTGCCGCCCTCCGCCTGGGATATGATATGAGCGTGGCCGGACTCGTCGTAGAACAGGCACTTTACTGTCCCCCCCCATAAAACATGCGGACGAGAGGGATGAGTGGCGCTAGGGCTGGGCAATCGCGGAGTACGCTTTAACCCCGTCAGCGCTGACCACGGTCGTATATGGATGGGACTCTGTAGCGAAGCGGAGTGCACGTGCCAGCGCTTCCGTACTTGCTCTGGTGGCCAAGGCGAAAATTGGAACGGGGCGCAAGCTTTGTGTGGTTGGGTTCTCAGTTGCTGGGCGAGCGTGCGCGAGACCGTCCGCCGAAATACGTCGCCCATAACTACGGCCCCAATACCCCCCCCGAACTTTTGGAGGGCCACCACGGCCAAGGCGAAGCCCGGCTGCATTTGCTCAGGCACCTCAGCACGAGCCGGACACTGCGCCGCGCTGTGCAAAAAATCGCAACAATTCTCGTCACCGAGCTGCGCGCGCGTGTGCTCACACGTGGCACCTGACGGGCCCGCCGCGGCACGCCGGCGTGCCCGGAGCAGGTTTAGCGGCATCGACCGCCAGCGAGGCAAGGGCGTCGAACTCCGCCAAGGAGGCCACGGCACTTGACGACTTTGTCCCTGGCGGCGCAGCGGCGCATGCAGCCACTCTGCTGGAGTTGCCGGCATGCCCTGTCGACCCCAGTGACGGCGCCGAGGTGCCCATCGGTGACCTGCTGGTGGAGCCGCTGTAGCTGCCGACCCGGACCCCAGTCGAGCAGATGTAAAACAGCTTCGCTTTCGCTTTCGCTTTCGCTTTCGCTTTCGCCCGTTCGGGTCCACGTGAAACATTACAAGCGTCAGGTAAAACAGGTGCGCTACTTAAAAAAAAATTGATGTTTTGTCTCGCGCCTTGCATGCTCCTATTTCCGATCGTGGGGCGAGGTGCATGTCCCGCCCGCGGGGCTGACCCACCGCGTTATAACCTCGCATGCCGACGGCGAACCGCGGGCACTGGCACAGACTCGCATTTCCAAACACGGGCCGGGAGGGCAGTGGCGTTGGCGCACCTAGGCAAAGTGTCAGCGGCCAGCGCGGCGTTGGAAGCTGCCCCCCTGGCGGCCCTGGCGCCGGCTTCTGCTCCGAACCCACTTCGAGGCCGAACACGAGGCGACACGTGCCACGCCGGTCGGAGCGGAGCTCAGGGTAGGTGCGGCGCTTGCGCGCTGCTGCCTGCTGGAGAGCGAGTCCAAGGCAGAGCGTCGCACCCGGCGCGAGCTTGCCCGCTGCGCTGGACTGGGCAGACGAGCGTGGTGTCGACCGTCACCTGCACCCCCTGCCAGATGGGCAATCCGTTGGCGACGACCTCTTTGCGCCGCGCATCACTGGCGGGCAGGTCAAGGTTCACGTCGCGTAGCGCAGTGCTGGCGGCCACGTGGGCGGCATGCGGAGGCGGCGTAGGAGCATGATCCGGAATTCGTCGCTGGGGACGGCGAATTCCGGTCCTGTGGGCAGAACAGCCATTGCACAGCTCGCGCCGGGACCGCTTTGGAACAGCAGCTGCGCTCGAGATGCTGGGGCAAGTTTGAAAAAAACAACTCGAGCGCGCGCTTCTCCACTTCAGCCCCGGCAACGCAGCCAGCCTTTGCGCGTGGTTTGCGGGCCCACACTGTCAGCCTCCGCAGCACGCAAAGGCGCGACACCATCGAGCAAGGACGTCCACGTGGGCGCCTCGAAGCCCTGCAGGCGCAGCCATGCAGCCGCGCGCACTCTGCCTCCCTGGTGCTGGGCTCAGCAGGTCCGCCAGCGCCTCCGGGTAGCATTCCTTGAACTTCCCCATGCGCGGTAGCCGACGGCAACCCCAAACCCCCCAAGCACAGTGGCAGGTGCGCTCACTGATGCTCACTGCGCGCTGGCTGGTATCGCAAGCGCGGTATCCGTCCCCGAGAGCAGTCTGCCCAGGCACTCCAACACCGCCTCATTCTGCGCAGCTGCGAGGGAGGCCGTATCCGCGGGACTGAGTTTTCGCTTTCGCTTTCGCCCGTTGAAACATTACAAGTCCTGCTGCTAGTGGACCACGGTCCAAGAAGGACATGTGGAATGGGGATGAATGGGGGCGTGCTTGAGTGCTGGCACGATTCGGTCTAGACATTCGCAAAGCTTTGTACGTACTGGCTTGCAGCGGGCGGCCAATTTGCTGTTTCAGCCATACCGCGGGACTGAATGCAGGAGATAAGTCCAACGAGGGGCTGCACAGAAGAGCAACAGCAGCCACGCGCACTGCGGGTCTATTGTTTCCAACCCATGACGACGGCGTGTGCTTCGCACCCGTCGCGAATGAGCTCCAAACCCTGCCGCGGGGATCTTCCGCGCAGACACGCGCTAGCATGGAGATTGGGGTCACGTTGTGGGATATGCCAGTACCGGTCAATATAGACCGCTAGAGCCGCCGCTCCTTGAGGCTGCGCTACGTGAGGCAGCCGCATGCAGCCGGCTCCACGTGACGGGGTTTTTTGTGGGTGTTGATGCCGACGATGGTGATGCTTGTCTCACCCGTGCGGCGCTCAGTGCGCGATGGGGAGGTGGGCGCGGGCGGTGAGGTCGCGGCCAGGGAGGTTGCGGTTCTTCGTGCGAGCCCCGGCCAGATGCTGAGAACCAACTCCAGGGCCACCCACCTACCGCTGCTCCCGCCCCTGCGTAGTTGCATTCAATAAAACCGCGCACACGGACACCACAGCGATGCGGCACACGGCATGTCGTGCTTGCACTGCGCATGCTCGATCGCCTGGCGAGTCCAGCGTTCCCGCTGCCGAGCGCTCGACCGCCGCTGCGAGCTCTTCAGGCCCGCGAGTGTAGCACCTGGTCAGCAGCAGCGACGCAACGAGTGCTCAGCATGCCATCGGTGAGCTCTCCGCAACGTCGCGCGCCCGCACCGCTCCTGTTAGGCAAGAAGCCATCCGGGCACGTCGCGAACGCAGTCGATGAGATGCACCCTTTCACACACTTCGGTGGCATTGCGCGAGTTGGTCCAAAACCTTTTATTCAACCGAGGCGGTGATCCAAACCCGCTCTGTCCTGCAAAGTTACGGGCCAAAGAACAACTGTCCTGACCTGACCATCAATCAAGACAGTCAAGTCAGTCAGCTCGAAACCACTCCGGACGCACAGTGGAGCTCGAAGCCAGTCATCTCGTTTTTAGATTGCGTAGGCACATCGGTGTGCGCATGTGTGCGCTCATCCTTGTCAAGCTTGGGCCAGAGCCTGCGACCATCCTACGTCGAAGGGTGGGAGAAGCAGGTTCGAGCAAAGCAGTATCACTTGGAGCAGTTGAAAATGTTTGGGCTGGCACATTGCGATGGCCTCGCGCAGCAAGACTGACTTTGCCGCCGTGACGATGCAGATCATCAACGACAATCAGGCGCTCGTTTCCCTAGCTGCCCTAGCATGATGCCCCTCGTGTTGATCATGCGCGGGGGGGCAAAAGGAATGGCGGGCATGGGAAGGACCGGGAGCGAGACCGACAACGGTGAAGGTAATTATCCGCCTCATCCCAGCAGATCATCTGCCGAACTCTGGTCGAGGCCTCTGCTGCGGACAGCTGCCCTTATTGGCTTCGGGGCATCTCGGAGCACCGACGACTCGGCCTGTCAGACCCTGTCAGCATCAGCGAGGTCGAGTACTCGATCGAACTCCGGGTCCTGTTGCTGGCTGGCATGTGGTGGTGCTGGCGGCAGGGCGGTGCTCGCCACGGCCTGTTGCACGGCTGGAGGGGCTCGCTTGGCTCGAAATCGCACGAGGTCGTGGAGCAACTGTCTCGCGCCAGCATTCCACCGTCCCCCAACCTGTGTCCCTAGCACGATGAGCTGCTGCGGGCCGCCCGCAAGGCTGGGGCAAACCCGCGCGCGAGAGCGGCGAGACCAATGTCGCGTCGCAGCTGAGGGCCCCCCAAACGGCGTCGCTCCGTAGATGGCGAGGTCCAGGCGGTGGCGGTCGTCGGCGCGGACATTCGGCGACGTGGTGTGCGCTAGCCATTGTTGGGGACTGCTTCCCCACGCCCGTTCCAGAATCGTCGCCACATGCCAGCCAGCAACCCTATGCGCGTATGCCAGAGCGTGGTCGCCCAGCGCATCTACCTTTCCCCCGCACGCGGGCGGCTGCAGCAGAGCGGCAGGGGGAGGCGCAACTGCTGGCATCGCTTGGGGTGGAAGGGCGCATGCTGGTTCCCAAGCTTGTGCCAGCAGATTTGCAGCGAAAGGAGTTGGAAGTGGCAAGCAATTCTGTGGGAATCCAACCCTGAATTGCGTCAACTTGCATCAGCGAAGTTCCCCAGCGCAATCCTTAAGGAAGATGTCGACGAGGACACGCCCGAGAAGATTGTGGACTTCTTGGAGCAAAGCATAGCAAAGCGACCCGGGCTCGAAAGCGCTTGTGATCATTGCAGCTCGTCCTCCCTGTCCTGATTACAGCAGAGTGCGTGAGAATGCCCCTGGGACAGCTGGCCCAGAGGGGTCCAAGTTTGTGCGATTTTTTACAATTCCTTGCTCATTCTGGCTAGATGGGTTTGCGAGATGTTGAGAACATTAAGAAAAGCTGCCCGAACGTGGTTCCCAAAAACAAAGAAGACGTGCGAACATTGGAGCCTGTCCTGTCAGTGGGAGCCATGATCCGTGATGCAAGAGATTTGGCTTGATCGCTCGCCCGCGACCGTGGCGGACGCGGATCGTCTCATCGAAATGAGTGCCCTTTCGCGGTGAGGCCCCGGCGCGACCGCGGCGACCGGAACCTGAAGGCAAAGTGATGCTCAAAGCGACGTACGAGACTGAATGGTGACATCATCGAGGTAAGCCGGCGCGCGCTTCACCCAACTCATCGCAGAGCTACTGCGACAGGTCAGCGACCGAAATCCCAGGCTCAACAAAGCGGGCTTATTGTTTCTCCGTGCGCTACGCCCTCGGTTTGGTGCAGCTGTCGAACAGCAGCCTCGGACGTCGGTACCGGCGTGTGCCTGCAAGGCGAATTCGTACGGACACATGGCTTGATGGAAACGGACGCGACACCAGCCGTCGGAAACACGTCGCTTGTTGTGATGCCTCGCAAACCGTGGTCTGGCTTTTGCGGAGCACGGCCAAATGGGCCAGAACCAGGACCTGCGTGATGGTACTCGGGATTACGCGGGCGTTCGTCTGCAGCGTCGACGCAAAAGAAGCGGCGGCCAGCCCAAAACTGGATGGGCCGTGATGGGCCATGCCCTTTAGGGTCGGATTTGGCCCTGTTGCCCTGGGAGTGATGACCACACTGAGCTGGCGAGCCTGGCATAGCGTCCCCGTTTCGCAAAAGTGATCCTCGTGCAGCGAAGAACGCTCCTCGAACGTACCGTTTACCGAGGAGCCCGAGACAAGCTCCTGTCGCGCGCAGCCGCATTCCAGCGCGAACTGAACAACATTTTTTGGGGCAGCTCGGTGCGAAACCTCGCAGCGGCGTAAAATTGGTTTGGGCCCTTTTTGCCACCCATGATTTCACTGCGCTGTGGCGTCTCCCCAGTGTAATGTGTGCATTGAATGAGGTTACTTCACACCGCATTTTTTGGGGCTGAGTAATTCGGATCCAACGGCCGCTGGCCGCTCGGTGGTGTTTGACATTGCTGCCTATATAAGACAATATCGGCGAATGTATATAGGGGAGAGTTCTAACAATCAGTCTGTTCATCATGAAGGTTGGTAAAGGCTCAACGCTGTCTGCACGCTGCTTCCGAAATGGCTAACATGTCAATCAACTACAGATCCCATGTCAAACGTGTACCTGACGAAATCCCAACACCCTGCAAACTTGCCTCTGTGCCAAGACGAAGAACTGCCACATTCAGAGTGCTGACACCACAGCGACATTCATCAGCACCAACAATGCCAAAAATGTCCATTCCTGCACAGAAGATTCACCACATGCGCAATGGCACAACGAACCAGAAACTGAACAAAAAACTAGGCCGTTTCGCAATGCGACGTATACAGGTCGAATTTGTGCAATGTAGCACAATTCGGTGGACACTGTGGTCGGCAACTGAAGGTGAGTGGCTGCTAGTGGTGTCTCTTTCGACGTCTGGACATGTAAATTCGAACCATGTTGCCATGACGCACGCTGATCATTCAATTTGAGAGACGCTGAGAGGGCCAGCAAAAGCACGTTAAAGAGCCTCAAGGGGAATGGGGCCCAGATGATTCCGATGATCGGCAATGACCAAAACTTCAATACACTTCGCTACATGATCCAGACTCTTTCATGACGTCATGCTGGACCGTTTGAACGTTTATGGACGCGGACGTGACGGGACTGACTGACCTACTTCGTCATTTTCAACACGCAATGTAAAAGCCTCGGCTCGCAACTTTCCGTCAATCACACATATGCCCTTGCCTTTCTCGATGCAGAATGCGAAGCATAAGGAAGGTGACATCGCATTGGACGTTAGGGAGTAGAAAGGAAGACCATACCTGCACGTTTCCACAACTTTGGCACTCCCTTGACGCCGCAACCTTAACAGCAATAAAACTGTTGGCACACTCCTGCCTGCAAGACGAAGAAGCAAAACGACAACTCCAATCCAAAGGAGGGTTGCCACGGGAAGGCAAGTTGACAGCCTGCAGGCAGAATGGAGTCTTTTTTTCAAATTTTGTATTGACTCGGCAGACCGCCTGCTTCACCCCACAACCCAATTGCTCAAAGTCATCATCGTCAAGATCGCCAGCATATCGCATCAAGGACGTGCGGCGCTCAGGACAATCCAGGGTGGAAGCTGAACAAACCTGATGTTGCTCACCGAACGGTTCTCCGCTCATCGAACTGTTCTCTGCATGCGCCCGTACTAAATCTTAAGGCACCCACCAAGAGTTCGCAGCTGCACGATCGCACCAATTCCTCACTGTTTACCCATCCCAAGAGGGCGCAACATGCCGCGGCGAAAACCCATCAAGATCCATCAAGCGTCCGGAGCTGCATAAGAGCAGTTGTTCGAGTCCAGCCTTTGCCCAAACCGTTTGCAGAACACAGCGCCCTTGTGCAAGCAATCTATGCTACTATTGCCAGTGCTACCCGGCCACAACTCCCCTGTCGCCAAGTGGTGGCACGTTGCTGATCGGACCTTCTTTGTGTTGGTCCGAAACAAAAGCACTTGAGTGGCAGAACCAGTTGCAATTTCCGGTCCTGCACAGGACCACTGCCACAACCTGCAAGGCAATCACCCCAAGGTCCAGCCACCCAGGATGCGAGGTGCAACGTTTTGGACCTTAATAAGCTTGGGCGACCGACGGCTCGTGATGGGTGGCAACCAAACAGTAAGCAGCAAACCAACTGCGCCCGCGAATCTGCAGCAGTGCGTTGTCATCGTTGGCTGTGACACCGCTTAAACCAAGTACCTCTGGTATTTGATTATGAGAAGATAGAATTTCCCTAGGAGCTCCTCGCACATGCATCTGTAATCCGCATTCTGCGCTTGCCATCAAGGCACCAGCCCCCAGCAAAATCGCAGCATAGCAAGTTGTCAAATTACCATCTTGGTCCTGATTGCGCACGCACGCACTCAATCCTGCTAGCAAGTTGACCGTGCATGCAGAATTTGAACAACCCGCCTGCTCAACGGCTGCCAGATAGGCCGAATGACTTTTCACATGCGCATAGTAATGAACTTGATCGTGTAAACTCACAAGCAGCACACAAACTCAAATGCCGCAGCATCGCGCATTTCTTCCAAGCTTCCCCAAGAGGCACTACATCATGTTGAAACATGCTGAATAACCGAGTTGGGAAACAAGAATCAAAAATTGCGCGTCGGGGTTAAAGGTTTGGGGTTTAGGGTTTAAGGCCTGAGGAGTTTCTGGTTTAGGGCCGTTTAGGGTCTTGGGGGTTTGGGGTTTGGGGTATAGGTTGGGATGCTTCCCCTTATACTAGCAGTCCTTCATAACGATTATACTGCGGGGTACTATGATCCCGATTAAGGACTGGCAGCACAAGGGGAACATCCTAAGGTTTAGAGTATACCATGTATAATACATATATATATATATATACATATACATATACATATACATATACATATACATATACATATGCATATGCATATACATATACAGAAACATATACAGACATGTACATGAACATGTACATGAACATGTACATGTACATATACATACACATATACATATACAAAAACATAAAATACAAAAACATATACATCTACATAATATACATATACATACACACAAACATTTACGTATACATATACATATGCATATGCATATACATATGCATATACATCTACATCTACATCAAACATATACATCTACATGTACATATACATTTACATTTGCATATACATATGCATATGCATCTGCATCTACATATACATATACCTAGACCTCTACGTGCACATAGGCCTATACATATACAAAAACAAAAACAAAAGCATATACATATACATATACATATACATATACATATACATATACTTATACATAGACATATACAGATACATATACATATACATATACAAAAACATATACATACACATATACATATACATATTCATACACACACACATCCACATATACATACACATAAACTTTTACATAGACATATACACATATACATAGACATAGACATAGATAGACATAGACATAGACATAAACATAGACATAAACATAAACATATACATACACACATCTACATACACATATATATATATATATGTATATATATATATATCGATTGCAAGTAAGACTAACCTAAAATATAAATGTCACAGTGCGGTCTGCAGCTAAATCACTCTTTAGCGGCAATCCAAGTCCGCGAAACTCGTGTTGCTTCTTGTCGTCCTAGACCTGAAGGAACAAAGACTTTCAAGGATCCCAAAAAGCATGATGCATTGACAGTGTTGGTGTGCTGGCAGAAAATTGAAACAGCAACGCAAAACGGGTTTTTGACAGTCTTGTGGAATGCTGGCTGAATTTTGAAATACTTGCTGGAACAGCTCTAGCAATGGTTGCTTTTTGTCATCCAAAAAACTTGAAAGAAACAAACCTCAAAATCAAAAAAACGTGCTTTAATCAATTAAATCAAAAATATCAATTTTAGTTCGGGCAGAGAGGTTTAACAGCAGTGGTTCAATTTTCTTCAAAACCTGAAGAGCGAAACCCTCAGATCAAAAGAACGTGTTTTGTATCGACAGCCAAGATAACACGTCCATTTGCAGCTAGAAGCAGTTTTGACAGTTTGTGGTGTCCAGCTAATTTTGAAAGGGTAAACTGCTGTCATGTTGCGAAAGCATGTTTTGAAAACAGCAACGTCTGGTGGTGTTGCTTAGCAAAAGCCCTCAAAAAACAAAAAAGCGTGCTTGATCAATTTTTGCAATTGGGGCAGAGCGCTTTTCTGCTCAAACACTGATCCTTCAAAATTACCAGCACACCACCAATACTGTCAAAACCCTCTGCCCCAACTGCAAAAATTGATCAATCACGCTTTTGTTGATTTTTGAAGGATTTGTTGCAACTTTTTGCGGTTGGGGCACAGCAGTTTTGACAGTGTTTGCTTCTTGTCGTTGAGACCGAGGGACAAAGCCTGTAAGAATTCCAAAATAACAGTTTCGTGGTTTGCTGGCAGAATTTGAAACAGCAACGTCTGGTAGTGCTCTTGTATCCAAAATTTGAAAGAACTTGCTTTTTCAAGAGAGTTTTGCTTTTTCAGGTGAAGGAGACAAGAAAACCAGCAAACACTGCTTGTCAAATTGACGATACTGTCAAAAAAAAAACACTTTGCTCCAACTGCAAAATTTGATTTTTGAGTTTTCAAATTTTGGATGACAAGGAGCAACACCACCAGACATTTGTTTCAAAACTGCCACCATAAAACTGTTTTAGTGCACCACTTTTTTTGAATTTTTAAAAGGTTTCTTCAGGTTTAAAACAACAAGAATATGAGCAGAAGCAAAATTTAGCCAGCACACCACAACACCTAAAACCACTAGCAGGTGGCTTCGGGCTGTAAATCCCACAATTTAACTTACCTGCATTTCAGGCGTTTATCCCTCTACCTTGAAGCTAGCCATTTATTTTATGACTTTTTGCAAGTCCGACATTAGTAGTGCGTAATGAGCACCAAAGACTCTTGGCAAATTCCCTAAACCCAAATCAAAAATTCCAAAACCATCAACTCTTGACTTTTTTGGTTTTGGTGGAACCTGAAACAGAGAAGCTAAAGCAAAGCCACAAAAAAGTTTTCAACGAAAAAAAAAAAAAAAAAAACACACATTTTTCATGGTTTTCAAAAACAAAAAGTCTAAAAACATGCAGCTTTTATTCTGTGGGTAAATTCCTGCTAAAACCACTGCAGAGAGCTGAACAACAACCCAGCGACGTCTGCAAACAATGAAAATTAACTCCAAAAACCTTGAAAAGTGCTGAAACTTGCATTTTGGAAAATTTCAAAAAATTGCCACGGAGAGTGCTTCGCACCATGCTTTGCACCAAGAAACGCAACGCCCACAAGAAGAATTTTAAGTTTGGAGAAAATGCAAGATGACCTGGACTCGTATTCAAAGCACAAAATGCAGAAAGTGCCCTAAGCAAGCCGTACCAGTTTGCAACGGTGTGCTCTTTTCTTTATTGGTCTTCGCTTGTGCAGTCCCTTCAGTCCATTGCAACGGCACTAACTTTCTGGCCACCATTTGTCCAGCTTCTTTTCTTCAATTGTTAACTTCCAACCATTCCACAGAATGCACCAGATTTTTTGGACGCCGCGTTTTCTTACAATGTTTTTTTGAAGCCGGTTGGCTTGGTTGCAGGCTTTATTTTGTTTTTAGATCATTTTGTTAACAAATACCAGTGTTTCTGTTTTAAAAGTTTTTTTTTTTCATTTTTGGAAATTTTGAAAACAATCTGCTTTGACCCAAGGCAACTTTGAAACCAGTGTTTTTCTGGTTTTAAATGTTTTTCATGTTGGAAATTACATAAATTTGTTTAAACAGGGCATCTTCAATTTGCTCAAGTTTGGTCTTGCCTTGCATGTGTCAAGCCAAACAGCTGAAAAACACAGCTAAAGTTTTTTTGAGGTCATCTTTGCTGGAGGTGCAAACAGGAAAATGTGCGTCAAGTCAAGCAGCAGAAAAAAATGGGCTAAGTTTGGAGTCTTAGCTTTGACAAGATGGGCTGCAACGACCCAATTGCAGACCGCGACGGCTACGCGTGGGTGGTAGTGGCCGTGGACATGAGTTACTTGTGACGATGAACATGACTTGTGACTCACAACTTATGACTCCCATGTCTTTACACTTTCGTTTGATGTTGGTTTGATGGAGGTGCGCCGTCTCTCCCTCTTTGAATCTCATTGCTCTGGCTTACTGGGGCGCTGTTGCGTCGAAGAAGCAGTGGTTGAACGCCGCGTTTTTTCTAATGTTTTTTAAGATTTTCAATGTGTTAAATTTTGATCCAAAGCAAGCCGGTTGGCTCAGTTTCAAAAAGTTAGTATGGATCATCTTGTTCATTTCGTTGACAATGTTTCTCAAACAAGGAAAAATTGAACAAAAATTAATTAACGTTTTTTTTTGATTTTGTTTTTCAGGCAAGTTTGTTCAGAGCGATTTTGTTTCTAAACAAGGCATTCCAAAATTATTATTCATATTGCAGACTTTGAAATGCTTCGAAACCAGTTTTTTTCTGTGTTTTAAACGTTTTTTCATGTTTGAAATTTTAAAAACAATTTGCTTTAAAAAACGTAGCAAAAGAGCATCTCCAATTTGCATCTCAAGTATGGTGTGGCCTGCATGTGTCAAGCCAGGACAGCTGAAAAACACAGACCAAGTTCTTTGAAGTCCTGTTTCATTGCTGGTGGTTTTGTTTCAGCCTTTTCTGCAAACAGGAAAAAATGCACGTCAAGCCAAACAGCAGAAAAGAAAGATGGGCTGAGTTTGAAGTCTTGGCTGGATTCGACGCGAACAAAGCTGAAAGGAAACCAAGGCAGTTTTTCATTGTTCATGACCCGTGTTTGTGGCCGATGGGTTGCGGCGGCCGCAATGACTCACGTGACTGCCGTGACTGTGGCTGTGACTGTGACTGATTCATGGTTCCTGATTCATGATGATCTCATGACTCATGACTCATGACTCATGACTCGTGGCTCATCATGATCTCATGTCATGAGTCATGACTGAATGAATGATTGATGACTGATGATTGATGATTCATACTTCACAATGCATAATGATTCATGATGCGATGCGATGATGCGATTATGATTGATGCCAATGCCAGGCAATGCGGCGGCAATGCCAGGCCAGGACCGCGTGCCAGCACCAGGACCGCCGGGAAGCCGGACTGCCAAGATGCCAGGGCTCAGGACTCAGGACCTGGCAGGATGATGATGACGACGATGATTGATGATGATGATGATGATGATGATGATGATGATGATGATGATACAATGACACGATGTGATGATATATGATATGCTATGATCTGATATGATGATGATGATGATGATGATGATGATGATGATGATGATGGTATGATGATGATGATGATGATGCTGCTGATGATCTTCTGCTGAGGATCTGCTGACGCTGCTGGGCAATATGAGACTCTTGATGAGACTGCCGACAGGTTTGTTAATCTGGCCCTATGGCCCTAGAACACCATGCCGCGCCCGAAATTTCGGCCATACTTAGCTCCGTCGTAGGTAATGGGGCCATGTAATCCATGTGGCCCCCTGATTTGATGCCAAGCAGAGAGTGCTTCGCACCCCCATTTTGCCGTCAGGCAAAAAACCCAAGTTAGAGCATAGCAAGAAAACATCTAAAACCGTTTGTGTGAAAAATTTCAAAGCTGGATTAAGAGCCTGCGTACAGAGCTGCTGGGAAGTTTAACTTGCATTGCTCTAAATGCACATTGATCGAAGTTTATTGGGGTTTGCAATTCTTGCGGAGCACTGCCACCAGCCGTAATTCCACGTTACCAAGCTGTTCCTGCAGTCTTTCTCGCTCTCTTTCTTTCCCCTCTCTTTCTGTCCAGATTTGGAGGCACCAAAATCAATGTAGAAAGCTGGTAACTTTAGAACAAGTCTTGAGTTGTCTGATGTGCCTTGTCAACCTGTGCGTTGTATGCCTGATGGCTTGGCCTTTGGTTGCCTTGTGCTTTTGCTTTCTTGTTTGCCTTGTTTGCCTATTTTCCTTGCCTTGGATTTTACCTTGTTACCTGTGCTTGCCCACATAAAGCAACTACAGAACCTCTCCAGTTGTGGCAAATTGCCGCTGCATGGATAAACTTTGGATTAAAGCTCCAGCAAATTTGCCCACAAAGAAACGGAAACAACCGTGGAAGTCCGGGGCGGAGGGTGCAATTGCGCGGAAGGTGCTAGGTAGCAAGTAAGAGGCCGCGGCAAAAACCCATTAAGATCAAGCGTCCGGAGCTGCATAAGAGCAGTTGTTCAAGTTCAGCCTTTGTTCAAATTGTTTGCAGAACACAGCGCCCTTGTGCAAGCAATCTATGCTGCTATTGCCAGTGCCACCCGGCTACAACTTCTCTGTTGCCAAGTTGCTGATCGAACCTTCTTCGTGTTGGTCGAAAACAAAAGCACAACGGCTGCCAGATTGGCCGAATGACTTTTCACATGCGCATAGTAATAAACTTGATCGTGTAAACTTACAAGCAGCACACAAACTCAAATGCCGCATTTCTTCCAAGCTTTCCCAAGAGGCACACATCATGTTGAAACATGCTAAATAACCGAGTTGGGAAACAAGAATCAAAAATTGCGCGTCGGGGTTAAGGTTTGGGGTTTAGGGTTTAAGGCCTGAAGAAGTTTATGGTTTAGGGCCGTTTAGGGTCTTGGGGGTTTAGGGTTTGGGGTATAGGTACTAGCAGTCCTTCATAACGATTATACTGCGGGTACTATGATCCCGATTAAGGACTGGCAGCACAAGGGGAACATCCTAAGGTTTAGAGTATACCATGTATAATACATATATACATATACATATACATATACATATACATATACATATACATATACATATACATATACATATACAGAAACATATACAGACATGTACATGAACATGTACATGAACATGTACATGTACATATACATACACATATACATATACAAAAACATAAAATACAAAAACATATACATCTACATAATATACATATACATACACACAAACATTTACGTATACATATACATATGCATATGCATATACATATGCATATGCATATACATCTACATCTACATCAAACATATACATCTACATGTACATATACATTTACATTTGCATATACATATGCTGTGAAGTCGACCAGCACTGGACTTGCACTAAGCCAATGCAATCACAGCCCGGTCACGCTGTTTTACGACTTCGCGGGTTCAAGCACTTGTGCAGCTACGCCTGAGTGCGTCCGGTCGGACCGCACAGCAACCTAAGAGCTACTGTACGACTCTACCGTGCTCAAAGGCACAAGCTCGGTACTTGAGCCAAAATTGGCATTGAAACGAATTGCAAACCTACACATGCAAAGAAGACTACAGTACTGGTCCTGGCAGCTCTGCACATGCAACGTGCGTGCTTAGACCTGCTCACATTCGCCCCTCAGCCGAGGCTTCCAGCTCATCTCGAGCTCGGAGTGCAGCAGGCACTCGCGCTGAACACAGAAAGGGAAGGGAGAGGGTGTCGCGTGCGACCGCGGTGGTCCGCACATCATGAGCATTGGCATGCGGCAGGGACGCTAGCCCGCACCACCACACGAACGCACGACGACAGCAACCCTCAGCAGCCCTTAACTACCCTTTCCCAGGAGGTCCTCACCCTTTTGCTGGTGGGCGAGGCTCTTGAATCCTCGAGCTGGTCTCTAGCTGCCAGTACGCAGACTATGGTACAAATGGTACACTGTACACTACCGGTCCTAAGCTACGGCTACGGCTACTCACCTATCCGGAACTACCCTACGGGCTACCAGACTCAGTGAGAGCCGCGCACATGGCTCGTGCCGCGGGCAATGCAACTCACACGCGCTTCGGCGAGCGCATTGCCGCGACCAGGACACGGTCCGCAGCACCTGCAAAAGAGCACCCTCGGCACGAGGGGCCACAGGCAGGGCGAAGGAGAAAGGTGCGGGGAAGCAAAATGGGCAGGTTTCCACCTGCCGCGGCTTTTCGCCCGCAGTCAAGCAAAAGAAAGTGCAAAAGGTTGGCGAAGCAACGTGCCGTGCTGCAACGCCTGCTCTGATAATGCGTGGATGCATACCACGCCGCGCCAACTGGCCGCAGCCTACTCGATACCCTGTGGAGCAGTGTTAGGGGCACGAGTGGCGTTGCCAGCAACGTTGGAGCTACTGGCTCGCTCCAACTGAGGGCGCTTTGCAACCGCCTCATCGAGGGAGAATGCCTCAGCCGACACCCTCTGGAAATCCTCAATGTAGGACTGTGCGACGGGGTGCGTCTTGGGGATCTCAAGCTTAAGCCCTGCCTCCGCATTGGCTTTGCTGCTTGTGGTAAAATTGAGGCTCCCAATCAGCACCACCGCGCCATCAGGCCGCAGTAGGCATAGGGCCTTGGCATGATGCAGCCCTTGAATCCCGGTGCCTACCTTAGCCCCGCGGCCGTCGCGAGCATAGGCGTCGCGCACGGATGTGCCACAACCCACCTTCACCTCGGCACCTGCGGCCGCCAAGCGTTTCAACGCTTGCCACTGAAGTTTGGTGCGGTGGCATTGTCCCATGTCGGCGACAATCCGAACGCTTGCGCCCTTGCCAAGCGACGCTTCGATTGCCTCGATGCAGGATGGGCAATCCAAGCTGTACGCCCGGATGTAGATCACATCCTCTGCTGCTCCAGACCCAAGCGGCGTTTGGGCGGCCTGAACGTATGGCCCGCCCGCAAGGAATTCCGCTTCTTTGACTGGAGAACTCCTAGCGGGGGCTGGGCCCTTGTTCCTCCGGCCTGGCGTGCGCGCCACAATGGCAGTGGCGGCACGTTGCACGGAGCCGGACTGTGCGTGGGCCGCGCTCGCTCCATCTGCTGGGGCCGCGGCCAGGTCACGACCCGCGAGCCCCTGAAAGCAGGAGAGCCCGCGGCTCTTGGCCGCCAGTTGGGAGAAACATCCTTCACTGTTTCCCAAACCCAACACAACCTTACCCTTAGCCAGGGTTTCGGAGGCGGTACTCCGAATGGAGTCTGTGAGCGCAGGACCCGCGCCTCGCTGGGCCGCGTGCAAAAACCCTAAGGAACGAGCGGTGTCCATTGCGGCATCGCAATGCCCGCAGCGTCCTTCTGCCAGGTAAGCACGACAGCCACAGGCAGCTGTCTCCTCCTTGAGGTGCACCCAAACCTTATGGGTCACCCCTTTCTTGGAGCTCGCGACCTCAAACGTCGCTTCAGAGCCAAGGAGTTGAGACAGCCGCGCCTCAGGGGCCGCGGTGTTGCCATGTCGCATATGCGCAATGCGATTGGCAACGGCACGACTCACGTACCACAGAACAGCGCCGCGCAAAATCACTACGACCAGAGTGATGGCTGTTCCGGCGACCCACACGGTCCGCCTGGCCCCATGGCCGATTTCCTCGACAACGTCGGCCGAAACCGTTGCAACCGCGTGCATGGAGTCCTCGACAACATGCACAACCCCGCGGTGCAACTGCAAGGCAATCGGCGCCGACGCTGCAGCCGCCAGGCCCCACCAGCCGTTGATGTTCCCGTTGAGGGCGTGCATCAACCGATTGAGGAGCCCGCGACCCAGGAAAAAGGGGGTCCGCGGCGGAAGCGGAACACTTGGCGGCGGCCGGGCCGACCCGCGCGGGAAAGCTGGGACCCAGCTTGTGCTTGGGCGGGGTTGGAGCGCGGCAACAATGCCCGCGGCGAAAGCACCCCAGCCGTACTTGCCCTTCCCCTTGGGCTTGCCCTTGGCATCGGACTTGCCTCTGCCCTTCGGCTTGCCCTGGCCCTTGCCACGGGCGTCTGCCCAAGCACTCCAAGGGTCGCGGCCCTTGCCGTACGTCGCCTCTTCGCGACGTCTCTTGCCGCCCCTCTTCTTGTGTTTACTTCTAAGAAGAGGCTGGATGGTTTCCTGGTCCATCACGCGGTTGGCCAGAAGGATCTCGTACTCCAGCTCGTCCTGGCTGCTTTCTGAGCCCGAGTCCCTCTCTTCGCCGCGCCGCGGATCCGGGATCCCGCGGGAAACGACCTCTGCCAAGCGGCGCCTGCTGCACCGAAAGCCTGAATGAAAGGTTCCATTCATAGCAGTTAGGGCACTGCCACCCTGCTATGCGGAGCGCCTCGCTGATGTGATCATCGCGCTCCGCCTTCTCCGCCTGGCGCCGCTCCCGCTTCTTGGCGCGCTCGGCCGCCCGCGCCTCCTCGGCCGCCTGGAGGGCTTCAGCGAGTTCCTCATCGCTGAGAAGCCTCGCGGCATCTGCCCGCGCTTGCTGTTCTTCAAGCTCTTCGGCAGAAAACCTCCGCCGCCATTGCTCCGGCGCGGTTTGAGGATCTACCTCCCACCACCCGATGTCGATCCCATTGATCCATCGGCCGTCGCACGGGGCGCCCGCGTTCGGGCCGCCCGCGTGCGTGGTGAGGCACTGGTCCTCGGTGACCGGGTTAATGGCTTCGCAGAAGAAGCACCGCCAGCTGCCGTAGGGGTAAAAGCGGCCTTCGACGTAGGCTCGGTTGGCTGGGAGGGCGACTTCGTCCGCCTCATCCGCGGTGCCCTCCTCCATCTCAACCGAGACCTCCTCGTCTTTGACAACCTCTGTTTCCTCCTCCTGTTCCTCCTTGACCAGGGGCTCTTCCTCCTCCCGGCCAACTTTGAGGTGGGACTCAGTGCGAACCTCGGCGCGCATCAGAATGACGTCAAGGCTGTCCGCGGCTGGGTCGCCCGCGAAGAAGGAATCGATCTCCTGGGCATGGAGATCGTCAAGAGGCGTCACCAGGTCTGGCGAATAATCCCGCTTGGAACGACGCTCTGCAAGGCGTTGCTGAACGTCGCTCTTCGGCGGCTCGAGGGCCCGCCCGCGCGGAGCTGCTTCCCGCGGAGGTCTCGACTCGGCCTCCTCTTTGGGCTCGCTCTTGGGCGTGGACCCTCCACTGCTGCTCTCTGGAGCGGGATCCAGCTCCGGGTCATCGCGAAGCCACCCCGGCGGATGACTACTACCATAAATGTGGTGCGACCCGTCCTCAAGCTGGATTCGGTCCCCTCTTCTCAGGAGCGGGACCTTCGAGTGATCGTACCCGTTGGCTTTGTGGTACCGAATCACTCGGAGCATGGGCACCTCCCCATACTCACCGTCCTTTCCTCGGCGGAACAACCGTCCCCGCCAGTCTTGACGAAAAGGGTCAAGAGGTGCGGAGGGGCTGATCCCCAGGTTGGGCGGAAGAGAGGCGCCATGGCAGGCCGCCTGATGCAAGTGGTACTGCACCAGCGACTCAAAGGCCAGCCCGCATCCAGGAGCTGAGCATCCATAGTGGCCGTCAGCGTTGGGGCGAGGCTCCTCTGGGGCCGGGGCGGACTGGGCGGTCCCGCCTCCTGAAGGCCTGGCGGAACTGCTCGACCCCGCAACCCCGGGGGCGTCCTGACCATCGTCAGACACCTCTTCCCCGTCGGCGCCTTCCCCGGCCGCCCGACTCTCTCCCTCTCGGCGCAGTGTTTTGAGGGATTCCTCACGCTTGGTGATCTTCTCTAGCTTCACCATCGCGGTTCCCGCCACCTCCAGTATCTTCGACTGGAGCTTCTGCGCTCTCAGAAGAGCTTCGGACCGCGCGAGGTACTCCTTCGCGCTGCTGACCACCGTTTGGCCAAGCTCGAGGAACCCTTCCTCTGTGCTCTCGGCCTGGGCCCCATCAGCGGGCTCCTCGTCCTCCTTCACCTTGACCGCGGCTGGAGGCGCCCGCGTGTCGGGAAGATCCGAGCTGGAACTATCTTCCTCGACACCTTCAGCTTCTCGGGCTGCCTCTTCCTCGAGCGAGTCTTTGGCCTCGAGGACATTGGGGCCAGGGACGTTGCGCCTAGGGTACACCTTGGGCTTCGCTGGAACGATCGAAGTCCTAGGAGTCCCTGAGGGACGCCCTTTGGCCTTAGGCGCGGCCTTTGGAGGGGTAACAGGTTGGGCGGCCCCCGCGGCCATGACACGGCCCGCAGGGGCCAGCACAACCGTCGAGGAGCTCGCCGCGCCACTGCTGGCCGCAGCAGCTTGGGACGCCTGGACCGTGCCCAGTCTCGGTCCTCGCCCCAACGGCGGGTATGGGCCCGCACTGGCGTCGCCTAAACTCCTTAGGTCGACATGCTGGATCAACCGATCCACTTCTAACTCAGCAATCAAGACTGAGTAAACTGGCGAGCCCTTGGGGAGTGCCCAGATGCGGGAGATGCCGGTGGCCCTAATCTGGCCAGTGAGAGCCACCCCATCCGCTCCCGAATAGATAGGCACTCCGGCGTCCCGCAGGACCGCCAGCCGGACTTCGACTATGCAAGTCGATCCGCGGCGTCCCGTCCTCCCACTGCGTGGGGCAGTGGCCTAGGACGTAGTGCACTCCGAGGCGGCCTCCCGGCCCGCCGCCGGGGATCAAGCCGTTCTGAATCAGGCTCGGCACGACATGCAGGTCCGTGCCGTGCCACATGGCCGGGCCATACCGATCTATAAGCTCGTTGATGGCGGTCTCACTTAGACCCTCCATCATGAACCCCATAGGATGGCCGCAATCGGCCGAGTGGCCTTGGAAGGCACGCAGGAATCCAGCGTGCGAGGTATCTAACCTCGGTTTCCGCTGGTTGGCGTCGTGCGCGACCGCCTGGTTGTACTGGTTGATGGTGATGCCGAGTTGTTCGATCAACTCATCAACCGGGTAGAGGCCGCCCGGACCGAACCGGCCTCTACAACCACCTTCGCCGTGCCGCATGCATCGGACTAGCATGCGCTGCACGTCGTCGATCGAGGGCGGGCCCTTTCGGCCCTTAGGGCCTGGGCTCTTGCTCTTGCCCCTGCCCTTCGACCCTCCTCCACCCATCGCGGCACTGAGGCCCGCGGCTTTGCTGGACCTCCGATGGGCGAGGGAAACCTGACGCGCCCTTGAGCGGCCAGGACACGGCCCGCTGCAAGGGGCCGGTGTGCAGTAGTGGTAGGTAGCCGCTCCCGCGCGGCCAGGGCACGGCCCGCAGCGGGGCCTTGTGGTTGACCACGACGGTCCGGGCGACCGATCGGTCGCTCCCGCGCGGTCTGGTCGCGACCCGCAGCGGGGCGCAGTGCACAGGCACGAACGCGGGGAGGGACTACCTACCCTAGGCTCTACAACACACTTGAACCGCTGCGGCGGGGGTTTGGGGAGTTTCCTTAAGGTCTGGGCTCTAAGGCTTCTACGGCTTCTGCTTCGACCTTGGACCGAACCTCTAGGCCTGCTTGCAAGACACCGGCTGCTAGACAGACGAACGAAGCTGCACGCGACGAACGACGAAAAATCCTTCTGCCCGCAGACCGGCGACCTGGGAAACGGCCCGCCCCAAAAACACCCGCCCTGAACACAGAAACACCCGAACAGCCCCAACATCCTGAGCATCAGAACGCGCGTGGGGTGATTCTGGTCTGAGCGCACCGCGTCATGGTTCGCGCGCTTGGAATTGTGCGCACCGCGAACGCCTAAGGCTTCAAGAGCAGACGACGCGCTCTGCGGAGCCGCGACTGCCCCCTTGGCGCACGCTTCGCGCACCGCCCCCTCGGCTTGGGCATCAGTGAAAAACTGCCCATCAATGACCCTACCCGTCCTAACAGTAAGATCATCCACGTAGGCTATCCACTCCTTAGTATACTTAAGGCGCCTACCTCTGCCGGGGGCATAGGCCCTATCAACCACAAAGTTGAAATCATCTGGGCCGTTAATCGGGCCAAAGGTGAGGCCGACAGGGAGATATTTCCCTGATCTTGCCACAATGGCCAACACCTCGCGAGCACGCTTGGTGTTCCTAATTTGATTAAACCCACTAACCGCATCCACGAAGGTATACCAAACCGAACCTACTGCGGCGGCGAGCACATCGCTACCCCGCCGACAATAGTACGTGGAGCGCTTAATTCGGGCATTCACACGGCGGTAGTCAACCACCAAGCGTCGCTTCCTATGCCGCTTGTAGCTGGGCATTTCCTTGGTCGGAAACGGCGCAGATCCCCAAGCCGAGCTGCCGCGGATCAACTGACCCCGCTTGCATTCTTCTTCAAGCTTGTCGTCGACCCATTGCGCGGACTCGCCCCTCAGACTGTGAGGCTGGGACGAGACCGGCGGCCCGGTGGGGATGCAGTCATGGGCGAACTTCCTGACCGTGGTCCTGGTGGTGTCCTCCACCCAGAACCCAGCGGCCTTTCGCCGTATGACCTCCCTGACGGCTGCGATGTCAGCATCGGTCAGCCCTGGTCTGGTTGGTCCAGGCTCGATCTTCAAACCCGACCATACGAGGTCTCTATAGGCCTCGGTGCGCCTAGGATCCTCCGCGACCTTCTCGCCCGCAAGAGCATAGACCTCAAGGTCAGCCCGGACGGAATCCCAGTCCTTGGCGTCCGCCTTGGTCCGCCAAAACGCTTCCTTCTCAGCGGCGTACTTATCCACCTCCTTATCCAGCTCCGCACGCTCTGCTGGCGTGAGGTCCTCGCCCGAGCGCACGTCCGGGAGGGGAACGACTG
Organism: Symbiodinium natans; assembly: GCA_905221605.1. Taxonomy (NCBI): domain Eukaryota; class Dinophyceae; order Suessiales; family Symbiodiniaceae; genus Symbiodinium; species Symbiodinium natans. The sequence goes on along the minus strand of CAJNDS010000094.1, from coordinate 142,523 downwards.
GAGAGGGCTGTGGCGCAGCCGCGACGCTATCTGCACCCGCAGTGGCTGGAAAGCTTTCTACTGCAGCGGTGCACAGCTCTTCTGCGCCTCAGACCAAGGTCCTGGAGCGAAGCGCAGAAAGCCGCCCCTATGAGGTTGTAGTCGGCTTGCCCGCGCTCAACGTGCTTGTGCTGCACTGCGCCTAACGCATCCGGCCTACTACACCTCAAACCTAGCGATTCTAAGCTGAAATCGGCGAGCCACAGGGCCCCGCTCTCAACGAGGTTGCCGCGGCCACTGGCCCGCGCGAACTGGCACATGTCAGCCCGCACGAAAGCCCAAGGCCAGCGTGGCTCTGCGAGCGTCCCAAACAAGGCGCCCCACTCCTCTAGCCGCCAGGGTTCCCACTCGCCTTTTTGTGCCTGTAAATGCAGCGCGACGTGGGCGCCCGCGCGCGTGCGTTCCTGCGCACACCGGACGACTAGTTGGAGGAAAGCCCGGGGCACATTCTTGCCCTCAAGCCCAATCACGAGCACCTTCGGCTCTGTGCGCAGAACAGCGCCGCTAATGGCCTCTAAGTGCTCTTCTGCGGCCAGGTTCCAGGTGATCCCGTAGGCCTGCTTGCCTTGCACAAAAGCGGGAACAACCCTGTACCCGTGCCTCCTAGCCGCGTCGGAGACGACCGCGTCACCCCAAGCAACCTCTAAGACATCGGCAACCCCTCCAAGGAAATACTGCCGGAACCAGCTTTCGACAGCACCCGACTCTGGGGAAGCCCTAGGCTGCAACACGCGGGGTTCCGCGACCAAGAGGTCCGCGAGGGCCTCTCGGATCGAGAGCACACCCGTGCCAGTGCGAGACGCTCTCTCGAGCGTCCTGTCCTGCAACGAGTACGCCCCCTTGTCCAACTTTCTGGCCGAGGCTGCAGCAAGCACGCCGTCGCGGTTCAGGTCGATCTTGGAAATGATCTCCCTGACGGTAACCGCTTCGTGGGCCGGACGAGTCCCCTCTGAAAGCGTGAGCGCACCGTCCTCGGCGATGTATGCAAGCCGCCATTTGACGCGAACCCCGCTGGCGTCGGGGAGATAGCGGTGCACGCCGACCTGCGCACGGGCCGCATCTACCTGCGTGACCCGTCCTAACCTGCACACCTTCGGGCCTCCACCTACACCCCGATAGGCAATGCGGTCACCAAGGCGGAGGACGAAGTCCCTCCCGCGCCTGGTCAGCGTGAACTCCACCTGCTTGGCGTCGCCTTGAACCTGTTGCCCTAAGCTGGGGCGAGACGAGCCGTCCCCGCCGGTTCCATCGTCCTCAAAGACGACCGGCTCGCGGGATTCCGCGCCATCTGCATCCGCAGGAACAAGAATGCAGTCTTCTGCGTGCGCCTCCATCGGGCCGCGCCGGGCGGAAGAAGTACCCCCCGACTCCATCGACACGGGCTCCAAGGTGAGCCTGTGGCCCTTGACTTCCAACACGCGCCAGGGGCCGGTCAGACCCGGTTTCCAAGGCACGCGCCCCGCCCCCTCTGAACGGGCCCTCGGAGCGTTCCAGACCACTCGGTCGCCTGGCTTAAGGTCCACAGTGCGCCTATGGCGATTTGCAAGTTTCGCCCGCGCTTCTGAAGACCGCGTCCAGTGCTCTCGGACCGCAGCAGCTAGTTCCGAGAACTGCTTAAACTGGCTCCGAGCCCAATCTGAGATGGGTTCAAACTGCAAGGCGTCTCGCAGGACGTCCTTTTCAAGTGGTAGAGCGAGCGACCAGCTCCGCTCTAGGTCCCTCGGGGTATACCCGTGGGGTCCCGGAGTGTTATCAATGACGTACTCCGCCACCACGAGCCAATCCGACCAAGCTTCGGAAAGGGAGGCGCCGACTTGCCTGACGACCGCCCCCAGCACCTTTTGAACTTCTTGGTGGACTCGCTCGTTTGCGCCCAACTCACAAGGCCGCAAGGGCGCGCTGAACCGCCACTCGGTCCCAAGCATAGCGCTGAGTTCTGCCATGAGCGCATTCTTGAACTCTGGCCCTCTATCCGACCTGATGAGGCTCGGGATCGTCCTGCTGCGAAGCACACAGCGCACGAACGCCCTCCTGACTTCAGCATGAGTCAGAGACCTCATCGGCTCGAGGAGGACAGCATGACTGAGGCAATCGAAGTACGTAAGCGAGTACCTATGCCCCTCCCTGTCCTCTCGGTTCGGACCTTCACAGTCCACGCTGACTTCCTGCCAGCATGTCTCGGCGCCACATTTGACCGCACGAGCCTCGACCCTCGTCGGTCGAGAGCGGCCCTTAATGCAAGCGAGACATTTGGCGACCCAGGTCCGCACATCTTTCTCTAAGTCGGGCCACCAGACTGCCCTCTCTAGCAGCTTGATGGTAACCTCAGCGGACCTATGGGCCCCAAGGACTCCACAGTGGACTGAATTGTAGCAAGCGCGGCGCCAGGTCACTCCATTCGCGCCCGCAGCCCCGTTGGGAACCACTGGGACAACGACGGTTTGACCCGTCCTGAGGGTCACCTCGCGCTCGAGCAACCCGTCTCCGGATATCACCATCGGCGGCTCTGGCTTGCGAATCGAGCCCGCCAATGAGGGATCGCGCCGCTGACCCTCGTACCACGCCGTACGAAGGGATCCCGTGACTCGGAACTCCGAAATGTTCGCCGCGTCCCTTGCCTCGACCGCAAGCTGCTCACGACGATTTTCGTCCTCCTCCGCGATCAGGCTCAAAGATGGAACACCGCCCTTAAACTCGACCTTCACCTTGGTTGAGGAATGGTCCCAAATGCACAGGATGGGGCTATGGCTGACGAGCTCTAGAACCACTGCAGGGCCCTTGTGCTCCTAACCCATAAACGCCAAGACCTAATCCTAACTAATCCTCCTGTCCTATCCAAAGTTGCAAGGACGGAGTTGACCTCTAGGCAAGGTCGCCCTCAAGCGGAGGTTCGGGCTCCTCCCGCTCGGCTATCTCCACCGAGGTATCGACTGCCTCTCTCGATGCAGGCGGGGCAGCGAGAAAACAGGTAGGTCCGCTTGCCGCAGATGCATAGACCCTCATGGTCCCAGAGGGGTCGTGACGGTTCGTCCAGCATTCCTCTAATGCTGGCATCATCGATGGAACGAACCGCGTCCAGCCTCAAGGACCGCAGAACTTCCGCCCCCAATGCCTGCTTCCCTACGATCCCAAAACCTCGCAGGGGAGGCTCCGGAAAATCCTTCTTGAGTTCCGGACAAGCCTCGGCCACTTCCAAGTGGCCTTGCTGCGTGCAAAGGCGTGGCCGCACCGCCCAGATAGCCTTGATGCCAGCCCAAGCCTCTCCTACAGCCCTGGCTTCCTTGCGCTGCAGGTTCCTTGCTTGGAGCGTGAGCTCAACAACCAAAGGCCACCTAAGGACGGCTGTGACAAGCCCGCCTTGCCCAAGTCCTACGAGGAATTGCGGGCGAAACCCCGAAGCTTCCCTAAGAACCTTGGCACACGAAGTAAGCAAGTCGACCCTGATCCGCTTGATCTTCTTGGTCCCTGCGAGCCTGCCGGCCCCGCAATCGAAATGCGAGGCAAGCCCGTCGGTATCCTCAAACGGACCCCAACAACCCCTGACAGCCACAGAAACTCCAGGGAGGCTCGCTTGGAAGACGCGCCTGATCTCAGTCAGCTCTGCGTCCTGCTCTTTCCAACGCGCGTAGTCAAAGACAACCATGACGCGCACCGGAAGGGCTGCGACGACGCACATCGGCACAGCCGCGGCCTGGACACGGCCCGCCGGCTCTGGGACGGCGTCGTTGCCGACCGCCCAGGGCACGGGTCCGTCGCCCTCAGTACCCTCTCCGAGGTACTGGTCCAGGTCGAAACCTCGGAGTTGGCCCGAAAGGCCCTCGAGATCTTTCGTCCTTGCCGCAAGGAGCGCATCCCGATCCTTGGGATTGCGGCTAAAACTGTCACCCAGCGTCGCTGAGCGGCCGCTAAGGCTCCTTATTTCGGACCCATCCATAAGGATTTCCGCAACCCACCGGACGAGTTTCGGATCCATTCCGATGTCCGACGTTTGCGCTCAGGGTAAGGTTGGCATGATCTGTCCAACACAGAGTCCGAATAGAGCCAAACATGCGGCGTGTCGCCCGCTTTACCTCGAGCTGGGCAAACGCCTCCTGTATCAAGGGCGGCCAGTTCTGCTGCGCGGGGGTCAAGCTCTTCGAGTGCGTCATAAGCACTTTGAGCTGGCTCAAGTCACGCGTCATCTGCACGACGCTGCCCCCTACCGCGATGCCCGACGCATCCGCGATCTGCTCAAGGGGACACGACCCATCCGCAGCAGAGGCCTCATCGAAGGTAGCCAAATTGATGCGGTTCTGCATCATGCGCTTAATCGCTTTAAAGGCTTTGCAACCCTCGGTGGCGGCTGAGCCCAGCCCGCCTTCAGGAAAGACGGCGCCTGGCTTCTGCCACTGCCCTAAAATCTTGGCTGCGTGCCCATACTCAACAGGCAGGTAGCCGCGCAACCAATTTGCGCAACCCAAAAATTGCTGAATGTGAAGCTTCTCCCAGAGCGGGGGAAAGTCAATCACCGCCTGACAACGCTCTTCGTCAGGCGAACTCCCGTCCCGCCCAATGTTGTGTCCTAGGAGCTTACCTTTGGAGACACAAACTTCGGCCTTGCTGATTCCAAAGGAGAACCCAAACAAGATTGACTTGTCTAGGAAACCCTCTAAGGAAACGAGGTGGTCGAGGAGGTGCGGGCACGCCTTAGGGTGCCGGGCGCGCATATCTGCCGCGAGCTTCTCATAATAGTAGTCCGTTGGAGGCTCCTCGATCATCTTGTCGATATCCCAGCTCTCCACGATATGATAGCTCGGGCAGCGCGCCGTGTCGACCGCGTCTGCTGGGCGCACAGCGTCACTTGCGCCTCTTCCAGCCGTGGCCGATCCCTCACGCCAGCCAGCCCAGCGTGGCCCCTTGCGCGTCCTAAAGACCGCGAGGCGTTCGGTGACGGGAACCTCATCGCTGCACGCAACGCTTTCCGCCACACGCAAATCCCTCGTGTCCCAAAGACGCCACGCCTCACCTGCGCGCTGAAGCAAGCACGTTTCGTAAGGCGCCTTCTCGACCGCCAGGGTCCCAAGGTCCTTCTGCGCAGGGCGCCTACCCCACACAGACGCGTAACCACCTGGCGCCTCCCACCAGCTGTCGACGCTTGGAAGGTGGTCCAAGCAAGTAAGCACTCCAGGCTCCTCAACAGGGCGCCCAACCGGGCCGCTCCCGCCCCACACCGAAGCGAGAACAGTCACCGCAGCAAGGACCGATAGCACACCGATCCTGGCGCCGGTACGCAGCCGCCCAAAGGACCGCGCACACGAGGAACAACCTTGGAAGCTTCTTGCCGCGGCCCTGGACGCGGACCCGCAAGCAAAGCACGGGTCATGGTCAACCGTAGCAACGGCGACCCCACAATCCGCACATGCCTGCGGAGACGGCTCCGACTCGAACACCGTCTCAATCGCGCCACAACCACAAGCCGCAGTGCTGACGAGGCCGGAACGCACTTCCGCAACAACCTCGCCCGGCTGGAGAGAGTGGTCACACTCTTGGGCTGCAAGCAAAACAAACCCCTTACCCTCCCCTGTGGGCCAGAGACCTGGCACAGCCTCAACCCCACACTCAACCGGAAGCACAACTTCGGACAGGGATCCCTCTGCGGAGACTCCTGTCTCCCGCACGACTGGCACCAACACCCCATCACCTGGCGAGAGTTCGAGCGGCTCTTCCCCGTCATAGCGGAGAAGCTCACGACTTCCGCCCCCAGGCTCGGTGCATGACGCGTCGTCCAGGCTTGACAACCGCGCTTCAAAGGCATAGGCCCTGTCCTTCCGGGTCTTGCTGTGATCCTCACATCTGGGCATCCTGATTCCCAGCGTGTCGAGGACGTGAAAGTCGGGACCCGGCCTGAAACCCAGGCCCATCCTTCCGGCGCAGTCCAACGCTCTGCCGCCGAGGATCAGTCCGTGCCAATCGGACGTCCCCCTGGCTGCGATTTTGCATCGCACGAAAATTTCAGTGTTGGGGCGACAGTCGTCCGCCGTCCTGCCTTCCAGCAGCGTGACGCGCAAGACTGCTGCCCCCTTCAGAGGAACGGGGGCTCCCGAAGCAATGCCATGCACGTATTCGGGGTGGACCCACTTTTCGAGTCTCACAACCGGGAAGCCGGGATCTTCGGTGCCGATCCCCAGCTCTGCTGCCCGGTTCATCATGCCCACCACGAGTTCCTCTGTCACGTGGTTTGCGCCGGCGCATCCGTCGAGCATGCACCCGACCTTACGGTCGAGCACCTGGACTACCGTCCTGTACTGGTAGCCTCCTGGCTCGTTGTCTGCCAGGCTCCACCAGTCCTTCGGCAGATCGTCCAGGGTGGCGAACTTGTCCCGCCCGCCCTTGCTCAACGGAAGCGCGTGCTGCTGCACCGCGGCGCGTCCTGCGGCTCCTGAGACGCCTGCCTGGACGCCTGAGCTGCCTATCTGGACACTGAACGCGGCGAAGGGGTTAGACATGGAAGCACCGGAGGGCGGGGCCCAGTTGGCAGGCAAGGCCGGCGTCCCTCCTGAGGTCGTCAGGTTGTGGACCATGTCGCAGCTGGCTCCCTTCTTGCACGACCCATTCTTGGAGAAAAAGGGGCAAACAGTGCCTGGTGGCTTTGCCGCGCCTTTGGCCGCAGCCTTAGGCTTTGCGTTGGCCTTTGCCTTGCCACCTCCCTTCCCCTTGCCCTTGCCTTTCGCCGTGGCAAAGGTTTGGTCACCCTTCTTGGCCGCGAGAGCTTTTCTGCGAAGCTCCTTGTCGTGGCTGTACGGGCAGGCATCCCCTTTCGGGCAATTCCCGTGGTCGCGAAAGTGGAAGCAGATCTTCTTGTCCGCTCCTTTGCCAGCTCCCTTCGACGCAGCGGCAAACGTCTGATCCGCGCCAGCTTTGGCCGCGGCAGCTGCTCCTTTCGCAGCAGCCTTGGCGGCGGCCTTGAGGCTCTTAATCTCCTTCTGAGCCTCGGCTAGCGCGACCGACGGGTCCGCGCTCGGAGAGCCGGTCGTGGAGTACACAGAGTGGGAAACAGCCCGGTGAGCTGCTTCCCTCTGTTCGTACTCCAAGACGACCTTGTGGCTCTCCTCCCAAGTCTGCGGCCCTCTCAGCCCGCCATCCTTGGGATCGCCGGGCCACAACCGCTTGTCGTTACGTATCTCCTTTTGGAGATACGGGGGCATCTTGCGGAGGTACGAGAGATACAACTCTCGTGGGGTCTTCCCAAGACCCACCGCCTCAAGGTCCGCGATCGATGCCTCAAACAAAGGCTCGAATTGGTGGCCTGTGAGCTTGCCCTTAGCGAGGGAGGCATGCTCACCATCCACGCGGACTTCTCTTTCCTCCCGCGATTCCCCGAACATCAAGTGCTTGTTCTTGATGCGGTCGTACACCGCCTGTGGGTCGGAGAGAACCTCTCCCGACTTCCACGCTGCGCGGTAGGCGTTCGTGTACGTCTTCATGCGCGAGCCGCGGCAGCGCCCGCGTAGCGCTAGCAGCTTCTCGCGCGCACTCATACCGCGACAGTTGTTGGCCAGCGCGCAGACGTCCTCGAACTCCTCGTAGAACAGGACAACGTCTCGCGCGTCCGACTTGTCGTCGGTCAGCGTCGGCCACGTGAGGTCAGTTTTGACCGTAGTTATGGAGCTTTGCCCGCCCCTCTGCGCTAACGCTTCTTTCAGCGCTTCAGTTTGGGCGGCGAGTGCGGCGGCGAAATCGCCCGCCGGGTTTTGGGACCCGGTCTGCGAACCTCCGCCGTCTGAACCTCGCTTCAGGGCTTCTATCTCCATCTCCAGCGCCGCAAGCTTCGCGCGCAAAGGGGAATCGCCGTCCGTCGCGCCCAGGTCACGGGCCGCGGAAGGACCACCTGCTACTTCGGCAGTGTGCAAACCTTCACGGTCCAAACCTACCCCCAACCCACTTGCAGTCGCAGGCTGTGGGAGCCCTGGGGAACGCGGCCCCACGGCTTCAACTGGCACATCGGACGGGGAGCTCCAAACCTTCTCTTGGCTCGAGCTTTCTTTTCCCCCTAGCGCGAGGATAAGCTCCCCGATGCATTGGATTTCGCGCTGAATCTCCTCTGCGTCTTCGGGGTCCTCGCCACCGCGCAAAGCCGCGACCGAGAATCTGGTCCGCAGCCGACGGACCATCTTTGTCGGATGCCAGTCCCCGCCTATCTTGGAGAACTCATCCGCAAGGAGGGTGGCTTTGGTGCTTAAGGCGTCAAGGTCACGGGAGCTCACCGTGACTCCATGCGCTTTCAGCGCGAGGACAATCCGCGAAACGCGCGTCAAGTAGTCCGCGACCGGTTCTTGGTCTGGACGGAAAATCGCGCGCAGCTCCGCCTGCAAGCCCTCTGCGGTGCCTGGCACTGAACCTGCTGTCGACGGCGGACCGGACGGTCCCGCCGGGCGGGACCCTGGTGCCGTAGCAGGGACATAGGCAGCACCGGTAGGGACCATGGCCAGCTCCCTAGCCGCGGCGCTGACGTCCACCCGCGGCGGACTGTCGCCTCCAGCGCCCGAGGCCTCAGGGACTAGCTCGGAGTCCTCTTCTTCTTCCTCCTCATCCTCGTCCTCGTCTTCGGCGTCATGGAGGAACTTCATGACTTTTCGCCAGAGAGCCGCCTCTTGCTCTGGCGTAGTGCTAACCCCATCCCGCTTGGACAACGGACGGCTGCCAGTCTCCCTACGCCACTTAAGCCAAGCGACGTAGCTCATCCGCTCGGGATAGGGGACGTCTCCACCCTCGATTGCTTCGAGGAGGGTGACGCCCTCGGCCTGACCTGCTACCTCTGCGGACATTGCCGCGCCTTGGTAAACAGGCCGCAGGCGTGGCACGCGAAGCGCCGCGCCTTGGTTAACAGGCCGCAAGCGTGGCACACAGTCCACGCGTCCAGGTCACGGACCGCGACAGACAAGCAAAGCAATGCTTGCCCACTCGGGCCGTAGGCACAAGAGCTGTACGTTTCCCAGAACAGCCCCCAATTGTGAAGTCGACCAGCACTGGACTTGCACTAAGCCAATGCAATCACAGCCCGGTCACGCTGTTTTACGACTTCGCGGGTTCAAGCACTTGTGCAGCTACGCCTGAGTGCGTCCGGTCGGACCGCACAGCAACCTAAGAGCTACTGTACGACTCTACCGTGCTCAAAGGCACAAGCTCGGTACTTGAGCCAAAATTGGCATTGAAACGAATTGCAAACCTACACATGCAAAGAAGACTACAGTACTGGTCCTGGCAGCTCTGCACATGCAACGTGCGTGCTTAGACCTGCTCACAATGCATATACATCTGCATCTACATATACATATACCTAGACCTTTACGTGCACATAGGCCTATACATATAGGAAAACAAAAACAAAAGCATATACATATACATATACATATACATATACTTATACATAGACATATACAGATACATATACATATACAAAAACATATACATACACATATACATATACATATTCATACACACACACATCCACATATACATATACATAAACTTTTACATAGACATATACACATATACATAGACATAGACATAGATAGACATAGACATAAACATAGACATAAACATAAACATATACATACACACATATATATTTATATATATATATATATCGATTGCAAGTAAGACTAACCTAAAATATAAATGTCACAGTGCGGTCTGCAGCTAAATCACTCTTTAGCGGCAATCCAAGTCCGCGAAACTCGTGTTGCTTCTTGTCGTCCTAGACCTGAAGGAACAAAGACTTTCAAGGATCCCAAAAAGCATGATGCATTGACAGTGTTGGTGTGCTGGCAGAAAATTGAAACAGCAACGCAAAACGGGTTTTTGACAGTCTTGTGGAATGCTGGCTGAATTTTGAAATACCTGCTGGAACAGCTCTAGCAATGGTTGCTTTTTGTCATCCAAAAAACTTGAAAGAAACAAACCTCAAAATCAAAAAAACGTGCTTTAATCAATTAAATCAAAAATATCAATTTTAGTTCGGGCAGAGAGGTTTAACAGCAGTGGTTCAATTTTCTTCAAAACCTGAAGAGCGAAACCCTCAGATCAAAAGAACGTGTTTTGTATCGACAGCCAAGATAACACGTCCATTTGCAGCTAGAAGCAGTTTTGACAGTTTGTGGTGTCCAGCTAATTTTGAAAGGGTAAACTGCTGTCATGTTGCGAAAGCATGTTTTGAAAACAGCAACGTCTGGTGGTGTTGCTTAGCAAAGCCCTCAAAAAACAAAAAAGCGTGCTTGATCAATTTTTGCAATTGGGGCAGAGCGGTTTTCTGCTCCAACTGCAAGAGTACGTTCTTTTGATCTGGAGGGTTTTGCTCTTTCAGGTTTAGGATGACAAGAAGCAACACCAACAGACACTGCTCCTTCAACATTGCCAGCATACTACGGTACTGTCAAAACCCTCTGCTCCAACTGCAAAAATTGATCAAGTACTTTTCTTTGATCTTGGAGGTTTTGTTCTTTCAAGTTTTGGATGACAAGAAGCAACACCACCAACTTTCAACACATCACAAAAAGCAAACTGCTCTGCCTCAACTGCAAGAGTTGATACAACACGTGCTTTTGATCTGGAGGGCTTTGCTCTTTAAGGTTTAGAATGACAAGGAGCAACACCAGCAAACACTGATCCTTCAAAATTACCAGCACACCACAATACTGTCAAAACCCTCTGCCCCAACTGCAAAAATTGATCAATCACGCTTTTTTGATTTTCGAGGGATTTGTTCTTTCAAATTTTGGATTACAAGAGCAACACCACCAGACGTTGCTGTTTCAAATTCTGTCAGCAAACCACGAAACTGTGATTTTTGGGATCCTTACAGGCTTTGTTCCTTCGGGTCTAGAACGACAAGAAGCAACACGATCAGGTATTGCCCTTTCAAAATTCAGCCAGCATACCACAACACTGTTAAAACTGCTTTGCCCCAACTGCAAGAGTTGCAACAACTTGCTTTTTAAGAGAGAGCTTTGCTTTTTCAGGTGAAGGATGATAAGAAAACCAGCAAACACTGCTCGTCAAAATTGACGATACTGTCAAAAAAACACTCGCTCCAACTGCAAAAATTGATCAAGCACGCTTTTTGTTTTCGAGGGCTTTGCTTTTTCAAATTTTGGATGACAAGAAGCAACACCACCAGACGTTGTGTTTCAAACTGCCACCATAAAACTGTCAGTGCACCACCTTTTTCGGATCCTTAAAGGGTTCCTTCAGGTCTAGGACGACAAGAAGCACACGAGCAGAAGCACAATTTAGCCAGCACACCACAATACTTAAAACTGCTTTGCCTCCAACTGCAAGAGTTGATGCAACACGTTCTTTTGATTCGGAGGGCTTTTTGCTCTTTCAGGTTCAGGATAACAATGAAACACCTGACGTCACTGTTTGAAATTTTCTGTTCTTTCAGATTTTGGATGACAAGAATTTATACCAGTTTTTCAATTGCCAGCATGCCACAACACTGTTAGCAGTAACAATAGTGGTATGCTGGCTAAATTTTGAAAGGACAATACCTGCTCGTGTTGCTTCTTGTCGTCCTAAACCTGAAGGGAGAACAAAGCCTTTAAGGATTCCAAAAAGTTGACAGAAGTTTAAAGCAGCTGGTGTTGCTTCTTGTGAAACAGTCCAAGGCTGCTGGAAAATACCTCAGCTCGGAACATGTTGAAAAATATTTACAAGCTTCTGCCTGGAACACACTCTTTGCTGGATGCCTCCAGCTTGAACAAGTCCAGGCTGGAAACGCCCTGCACTCTCCAAACTTGGAAGGACCTTTGCATCAGACACTACCAGGTGGCTTTGGGCATGTAAATCCCACAACCCTTTGACTTACCTGCATTTCAGGCAAGAATCTCTGCCCCAGGAACGAAACCAGTTCATCCCACTCTGCCTTAAGGCTAGCCCATTCATCCCCATGACTTGTTGCAAGCCCGACATCAGTAGTGCGTGATGAGCACCGAGATCTTGGCGAATTCCCTGAACCCGAATCCACAAATTCCAAAACCATCAACTCTTCGCCTTTGGTTTTGGTGGAAGCCTGAAAAAGAGAAGCTAAAGGCAAAAGCCAGCCCAGCCCCCCGTTAAGCCGCAGTCTCAGGTTGCCAGCATTTATCTTGGCCTTCAGCCTAAAGCAGTAACCGCACAAGGGCCAATTAGAAGTTGACAATTGGAGAAAAGAAGCTGGACAAATGGTGGCCAAAGAAAGTTAGTGCCGTTGCAATGGACTGAAGGGGCTGTAAGGTCCTTAAAGACAACAAAGCCAAGCGAAGACCAATGAAGAAAAGAGCACACCATTGCGGACTGGTACGGCTCGCTGAAGGGGCACTTTCTGCATTTTGTGCTTTGAATACAAGTTCCAGGTCGTCTCTAGCATTTTCTCCAAACTTAAAATTATGCCTGTGTGGGCGTTGCGTTTCTTTAGAGCATAGCAAGAAAAGATCTGAAACCGTTTGTGTGAAAAATGTCGAAGCTGGATTAAGAGCCTGCGTACAGAGCTGCTGGGAAGTTTGACTTGCATTGCTCTAAATACACATTGATCGGAGTTTATTGGGGTTTGCAATTCTACACGACGCACTGCCACCAGCCGTAATTCCACGTTACCAAGCTGTTCCTGCAGTCAGCTGCCGTTTGTACTGGAGATCTCTTTCTCTTTCTCTCTCTCTTTATTTCTTTCTCTCTCTATCTCTTTCTCTTTCCCCTCTCTTTCTCTCCATGTTTGGAGGCAGCAAAATCAATGTAGAAAGCTGGTGACTTTGGGACAAGTCTTGGCTTGCCTGATGTGCCTTGTAGACCTTGTGTGCGTTGTGTGCCTGATGGCTTGGCCTTTGGTTGCCTTGTGCTTTTCCTTTCTTGTTTGCCTTGTTTGCCTATTTTCCTTGTTGCCTTGGCTTTTGCCTTGTTACCTGTGCTTGCCCACATGAAGCAACTACACTGACAAAATGGCTTTACAAGGGCCTCTCCAGTTGTGGCAAATTGCCGCTTTCAGTCAAAGCACAAGCTTCGAGATGCACGCCTTGAGCTTTTCTGGGATGCATCAAGAAAGGTTGCTAGTTTATTGAAAGCAAAGGCTTGGGGATGTACGCATTGAGCTTTGCTGGGGTGCATCAAGAAAGGTTGTTAGTTAAAAGAAAAGGATATACGCTTTGCGCTGTTTCAGGGTGCATTAAGAAAGGTTGTTAGCATTTCAACGCAACAGCTTTGAGATGTACGCTTTGAGCTTTTCTGGGGTGCATCAACAAGAAGTGTTTAGTTTTGGAAAGCAAAAGCTTTGAGATGTAGTCTTGGAGCTTTTCTGGGGTGCATGACCATCAGATTTTTGTGCTGTGATCGTAGAAGGCGACCATGGTCGATCCATGCCTCTCAGGTCGACACCTTCCTCGTGTCAGAGCCGGCTTTGAGCCGAACCCTCCTGGCTAGGAGCCAGGCCCTGACCCACAACTCTTTTGCGGTGAAGCGCCGAAAAACAGTCCGAATTCCTGTGCAGCTGCATCTGGCGCCAGTTTCTCATACTGCATGTGTTACGATTAAATTAAATAACACATGCTTCAAAAGAGTGAGCCGATCCATAGCGCAGCATTTGGGAAGTCAAGCTCAACCTTGCACGCAGGGCACAGGAGAAGAGATAATGGAAGCCAAGTCATTTCCCGTTCGTGATCACCCCCCTCCGTTTGTTCCCTTCGCTCCTTTTCCCCCTCAACTGTCAGCGCCGCCCAGGATGTCAGGGAAACTTGCCAATAAGTCTTGCAGCATGGAGAGTCTATGGCGCGCCATCTCCTTTGTGCAAGAAAGCTTTCAGTGCAGCTACAAATCCCAGGCCGGCATATGCATCACAAAGAGAGGCTGCAGAAAGACATTGACAGCAGGCCCCTGACAACAGCATTCCTCAGCTCGGCGCGGAACCTGTCTGCACGCCTGGACTTCAGATATTCGGTTTGCTTTCTTGTGCTCGATATGCTCGTCTGTGACGTACTGGTCAAGCTCTGTTGCAACTTAGGTCAGGCTCAGAATTGTGCCCGTTTGATGCCGGGCCCATGGCCGCGCTTGACCATAGCGGCAAGCCGCGAGAGTTCCAGGAGCTTCCATTTGCCAAAGGCGAGGAATTTTGTGCTTGGCCACTGGCAGATTCAGCATGTCGCAGGCGAAGTAACGCCAGCTGCTGCTCTCAACGACTTGTTTCCCGAGTTACGCGGCAATCATTGCGTTTGTGGGTTTACAATGTCACCACACAGTTGCCGCCCGTGTTTCACCATTGATGCATCTGCAATTGGTTCGGAGATTTCGCAGGCTGATGTGTCAATTATCCTCGTTCCTTTCTGTGCCTTAGCTGCAAGTTTGCTTCAAGCCTCCACAACAGTGGAAACAACAGTGGAAAACTGAAAGCTCGCCAGGTGCAAGCCTACTCAAAATTGCGAGGGGCATGTCGCCAAGCTTCCCCAGAGGCCGTATGATAATGTATGGTCAAACCTTTTTTTGTGCTTTAGATGCGATGTGCCCTTGCAGGCATTTGATAAGCTCCTGCACTTGGAACTCGAAAGGCAGGTCGCATTGGATGCGTTGGTGCTCAGTTGCTGAGCTGCGTTTCTGCATGCGCGCCTTACGCGCTGTGCACTGCAAGGCGCCAGATGATAGCGAAGGTCAAAGCAGCTCGTAGCGCTGAGCAGTGGGCAGATTTGGCGGATGCCAGCCAAGACAAAACTTGGTTCGTCAAGAAGAAGCAGAAAGCCTCTTGCAATATCCTTGGCCTAGAGTACAAGTATTACATAACTGGCTCAAAGTGGGATGGCTGGGCAGGCTACCTGTTTTGCAGCCCGCTTTGTTGGACCGAGACGCCGCCAGCTTTAGGAGAGGATCTTACTTTCATTTGAGCCTCCTTGATGCAGACAGCGCGATTCAGCGGACGTCGATCTGGAGAATTGCTGAAGACGTGGACCCACATGTCAGACCTCGGGTTGGGCATTGCAAGGACCTGCTTTCCAACCGGTGGCACTTGGGAAGCACAATTTCCCGAGAATTCCAAGCACATTCATCCGTGCGGTGTGAAGCCAAGGGCGGCCATGTGAAACGGTGTGGAAAGCCTTCGCTATTCGAGACCTCGCTGGCTGGAACTCGTGTCACAAGTGCTGCACGATCATGGAGTTGTGGAGTGAAATGGGTGTCAATGCAGACTCTCTTTCAGCAGCTGTAAGTGCCTTTCAGGATTTGTGCCTCTTTTTGTAGAGCTTAGCGCGATTGACTGGTTGGTTGCTCTTGATCGGTTTGTTCCTTTCTCGTCTGCTAGTTGTGTTGACAACGCGTGTTGACCAATGAAGGATTAACACGGGTGTTGATTTACGCTCATGGCAGCATGCCCCCCCCCCCCCCCCATACAGTAATAGGTGGATTGGGTTTAGGGGAAAGGAATGGGTGGAATACAGTGGAGGACCCCCCGGAAAGGTGGGAAATAGGTACGACGGGGGCATCATGAGGCGTACCGTTGATTACTTGTTGTTTCATGACTCATAGGAAGCCTTTGGACTCCTTTGGTGGCACATATCCCCCCCACAATAAGGGAGACCAATGTGCGACGCAGATGGTTGATTCATGTTGATTCGCGATTCCTTTGGCTCACGCATGAAGCCGAGGGACATGAAGCCGGGAGACGTGCTGCAAAGGGCAGACCGATCCTTCTGGCTCGTCGGCCATGTTTCTATCGTCTGCTCCCAGCCTGTAAGAGTCCACGACGAATTGTACATGGTTACGACCTGCGAGATCTCCTCGCGCGACCTCCCAGATGCCGAATCATCCACGTCGCCGTCGCCAGCGTACCGCAAAACGATCTGGACTTGGGGCCAAGCTGGAAGTGCAACACTTCTGGGATTTCTAGAAGGCGCAGACTCGGGCGTTAAGGGGTCAATGGGTATGGCATAAAACCTTTCTTTTAGAATGAATTATTTCAGAGACCATTCAGTTGCGGTTTCGGTGCTTGTGTGGCTTGTATATATATATATATATACATATATATATACATATATATATATGTTTGCCCCCCCATGATCCACAAATTAATGCTTTTTGGATCCGGAGAGGAGGGGCACGAAGCACTGGTACACATTGTTCTTGTTGATATTTCTGATCACGGGGGACCGTTTTGGTGAATTGTGGCGGCTGTTTTGGTGAATAGATATGACCGTTTGGTTCCTGAGTAATACCATATCCGTTCCCGCCGCTGACTTCCCAACCCTAGCCCCAGACTCCTCAAGCCCTCCATCCTGACCCCATCTGCAGAAGAAGCTGGTTCCAGCAGCTGTCCGATGATGCGTGACTGGGGAGAAAACCATTTTTCATAACCACATGCGCCTTCTTGTGGCGAACAGATTGATGTGACTGTTACTGGTATGCGTTGCTCACTTTCGGCTATCCACGGAGGACTGAGTTGCAGCCAACATGCAGCTCAGGTCACTACATCGAATATGAACCGGCTCAGCCTGTGCACATATGGCAATGCCCCGTGCCTGGATTGCAAGATCGAAGGTGGCGAACTGCAATAATTTTCGATTGTGGTTGAAGCTTGACCCCTCAGGTAACTTTCAAGACGCAGTATCCTCAGCTGGCGGAATGGAGACACTGGAGTCTTTTCAACGCGCGGTGCCGAGGGTCACCGACGTGACTGTTTTGTGGGTTCCGTGTTGGCCACACCGAGGCATGTGCAAGCTTGCTACTTCCCTTCCCGGCCGTAGTGTGCCAAGGCATCTGCAAGCAGTGCCTTGGCCGTCACAAAGAGCTCGACTGTTTGTCGTGGATAGCCTGTGAGTATGTATAGAGTTCGCACCCGGGAAACAGCAAACCACCGAAGGGCATCAAGATGATCACTTCACTGATTGGATTTCGGAGGGTATCCAGGGTGTGTAATTTGTCTGTGATTTTTCCGGCACTCGGCTTTTGGAGAGATAGGCGCGGGTGTGAGTTTTCCATATATAGATTATAGCTCATCCTCGTCTAGTCGCCGTTCCTCTGAAAGCTGTTTCGTTGTATCCATAATCATGAGGTTGTTTTGTAATTTCGTTTCTCGATAAATTCCTAGTCTTGCCGAAGTTTTCTGTGGCGATTTTGAAGCAAATTAAACATGCATTCCTAAAGAGCTGTCTGATACGATTACGACAACGGCGACAATCACGAAGACACTGCGGTATAGTCAATACGTGGAATGGTGCTACTGGTAACAAGTATTGCCACCAATGCTGCCAGGCTAGTAGTCTTACCATTGCTCCACTACTTACTATGGCCACGACAACGACGACGACCTTTGACACAGCGTGCGAAAGGGAGGCACACAAACAAGCGCAGCGTCACCTTGCAATTCGATGACATTTTTGTGTGAGTCGGCCAGCGGTCGAAAGGCTATGCCCTCCAGGGCTGGCGAAATAAGCGAAACAACGCTGTGACTTAGCGAGGTTCCGCGTGACGCGAGGCATGACGCAGCATATTCTGAGAGCCATATTTTTGTTCACAGTCGGCTGGGGACCCAAAGCGGATCAACGACTTTAACGCTCACAAAAATTGCCAAGCGGCACTGTTCTTACTTTCGGTGTGGGGTTGTTAGATTTTGAGCCAAGCTCTTCGCCTCCTGGGTCTATTCCTCGCCAATCGCAGAATATCCCCAGAGAATCCCTGCAGTGCCCACAAATTCCAAATCTGTAGGGTGGGGATGTTCGAAGCAATATATTTTCCTTCTGTCCAGTGGTGTCGAAAGCCTTGGCGAACTAGCTCGGAGGTTGCATTGGTCCACCGAAGTATCGCCAGGCCTTCGTTAGCTTCACGGCAGAAACCTTGAGACAATGACCAGTGATAGCAACAAGAGCAGCAGCAGCACCACCACCGCCGCTACCCAGCAACGGATCAGGTAGCGAGAGCAAGGTTCCAACAACCAAACTTCAATAAGCTATTTGCAGCATTGCCAGATACGGAAATGCATGTCCCAGCGTCTGCATGCACATTCGCTAGGGTAGCTTGCCGTTAGGGGTGCCGGCATTTTGTCGTGTTTGAGTCGTGCCATCGGGCAAGAGGCAACTGTCAATGTTTGAGGTTGGACCTCCATGCCGACTGGCATCGTGGCTCCGAAGCGCCCATTTGCCGGGCGCTGTATCAATGATCATGTAATGAACTACTTCGCACTTGATGCTTTGACTCAGGCACTACGCTCGTAATAGCCTTCGTGCAGAGGCCGGTGGGTAAACTTCCGTTGCGTTGGGCAGTGGCATGCTGCCTTGCTGCCTTGGTTTGGAGGTGGTGCCGACAGGATGGCATCAGCGTGGAGGACTGCTCACTCTCCTAGCATCTTTTGCAGGCAAGGTGAGCCACAGGCAACGTATTCTGCATACTAGAGTAGCCCAGGAAAAAACTCAAATTTGCTCTGCCCGCTTCTGGAGTTTTAAATGCGGCTGCTCCTCTGCGAACGCAATAAGCTGCGAGCCATGTTGCATTGATGATTCTAACGAAAGGGCAACCCACAAGATGACGCGATGCACAGCACAGCATCACAAGGTTTGACAGTCCCTAAGCTCTGCGGGTAGCTGCAGCGCTGTACCGTGCAAAGGGTCCCCTCATGTGCCATGCATTTGTACATAGCAAGGTGCTGCATGGGTGGGAGGAGTCCGCAGACCCTAGGCCGTATACTCATAAGATCTCCTCTTACGGCATTGAGCAGGGGTTTTCGAATCAAGTCAGGAGGCGTGGCAAGTTATGCCGATCCGTGCTGCTTGGTTTCAATTGGTTCTTTGGACGCTTTACATTTTTGCAGAAGGAAGTTGCAAAAATAAGTAATTACACAAATTGAACATGAGGCATGCTACGCGGTGCATCCTCACATCCTAACTTGCTCGCTTTGGTGCGTGGGATGGAGATGCACGCGCTCGCGGTTGCATGCCACATGGTCAGTCATGTTTATGCTCATCCATGCCGGTATCATGGTGGTGCTGTCGATGCTCGCAGTGCTGTACTTCCACAGGCGGGCTGCGTGCTAGTTGCAAGCGAGCTGGCGTGAACAGATATGGCATTAGCGTTGCACGAGCAGGCTGCATGGACAAGGGGCAGGTGACGACAGCTGTGAGCTGCCACATGGCTGCGCCTTCAGTAGTCAGATACCAATGGCATGCGTCGAAGCAGAAGCTTGTGTCAGGACTCATGCCCCGCCCCGCTCTTCAGACATTTGTTGTGCACCCTTAGGTTCAATCAGGAGGAATGCGCCCTCGTCTTTGGTGTCACAGGAAATCGTCATTGGAGCTGTAATGGCTCGTGGATTTGAGATTCTGAGGGCACGGATCGACCTTTGCTAATGAAGCGCTCAAAAGAAAAACGCTTGGGCTGACGATGTTTGGGTAGAGCCACGAGAACAGGAGTTATAGATGTGTTGGCGGTATTATAACATCCCAATCGTCTTCCTGGGTACTCGGGGTTAAGCCGTCTCGCGCAGGAGTGCACCCGCATCGGGCAATGTAAGTGCAGTGCAAATCAGGCACTTACCAAGCTGCAAACTTGCACGTAAGAACAGGATGCCAGCTGTACGGAATGCGATCTACCTGCGGATCAACCTTCTGCATGGATAAACTTCGGATCAAAGCTCCAGCAAATTTACCCACAAAGAAACGGAAACAACTGTGGAAGTCCGGGGCGCAGGGTGCAATTGCGCGGGGGGCGCTAGGGGGGGGCGCAGGCGCAAGTAAGAGGGAGGTTAGGGCGCACGGAAGGAACGCAGGGTGGTGCAAGGCGCCAGGAAGGTGCAGAAGGCAGCGTGGCAGTGTAGCACTGTGCCAGTGCAGCCCAGTGGCGGTGTGGCCCAGCCAGTTGCAGCAGCAGTACAACAGTGCAGCAGTGTGGCAGTGTGGCGGTGGCAGTGGGGCAGTGTGGGCAGTGCGGGCAGTGCAGGCAGTGTGGGCAGTGCCGGGCAGTGTGGGCAGTGCGGACAGTGTGGGCAGTGGGGGCACTGGCCAGTGTGGCCAATGTGACTAGTAGTCCTGCAGGAGCGTACATCGTATGATCTGTTGGGGCGATGATCGTTGCATGGTCTGTGCGCTTGTTTGGCAAATGCTTAAATGTGTCTCGGACACGTCATGTCTTTGAAGCGCATCATTCAGCAGGGCACAGTTGTCAGCATGATCATTTGCATTTGCGCTTGAAGCAGCATTTGCTTTAGGCTCGAGCCGATTACTTTCAATGTCGATGGAATCTCTGAATGTTGGTCCGTGCTTGACACGTTTTCAAACTTCAGTGTATACCGTTGGACAAATGCAACATTCCAAACAATGCGGGTGCTTACCTGCCGATGTCGGAAGTGTTTCGCAGGAGCCGCGTCATACCTGACTTCATAGGTCGTGCAAGTGTAGTTGAGTTGCTCATGCATCATGGTTGGCCGCAGCGCTGCTGCTACCGCTGCTACGCATGCTGGGTGTTCTCCTAAGCAAGCACAACGTGTTCGTTCGCATACCAGATCATAGATGGGCGTGAAGCCTTTGGTCTGAAATCGGACAATAACCCCACCCTGAACCAGAAACCCGAAAGCCTGAACCCTAAACATCCCTAAACCCTAGACCCCAAACCCTAAACCCTAAACCCCAAACCACAAACCCTAAACCCTAAACCCTAAACCCTAAAACCCTTAACCTAAACCCAAAATCCCAAACCCTAATGTATGCATATATATTTTATATATATATATATATATAGACGAGATACATCTTCTTCTGTATAGTTCCGTATCAGCATTAATGTCAGCATATACATATACATATACATATACATGAACAAGTTCATACACAGCTACATAGTTGGTCAGGCTGTACCTTGAGCCAGCACTGCAGGAAGGTGTAGCCGGCAGACTGGGACAAATGTGGCAAAACACATGGATTAGTGGAATAGGTATTTGACTAGGATATGCCTTTCGTGACGCCATCAGGTACATAAAGACGTTCTGCCCAAAGAATGGCTGGGGCTTCATTGTGTGCGACAAGGTTGGTTGCTGGACACATGTGTGCGGAGTTGTAGTTGCACGTGTTTCAGTGGCATTTTGCTTGTGCCAGGTCGACCGCGACATTTTCGTCCATTGGAGGCAGCTGGTCTCATTTCTGGTCGTGTCAGGTTCGTTGGATCACGAATTGCTGTTTGATCTTAGCTTTGCCTGTGACTGCTGCGGTTGTTGGATTCCACGTAGATGCGATGCGTGGACATTTGCATCAACTCAAGGCATGTGCCCAGGTGAGAGAGCAATCATGAGAGGGCATCCGTTGGAGGAGCATGGAACCTTGGCCATTTCTCAAATCACGCGTCCTTAAAACTAGCCACCAAAAGCTTCGGCTCTGCGAAATCCGTGGTTATGGACGATGCTTGGAAGCGCAAGTGGCATGTGCGCTCGGCCAAACACTGGCCGAGGAGAAGCCTTTGGTTTTAGGATCCTCTGATGGAACGTGGTTGGCAAAGGCCTGTCGTGCTGGTGAAGAGGAGCTCGACGCGATGGATGATCTCGTAGCAGGTTGCCTTTGGCTACACGTGAACTCGGCCTCAGAGACGAGGCAGCTTGCGAAGGAATTGAGCAGGGATTCGAACTTGGTGCACGATGCGCTTGACGATAAACTTTTGCAATGTCTCTCCAGCGACTTGACAGAATCGTTAGGACCAGCTGCAGGCACGCTTCTGGCCCAATGGCGGGCGTGCTGTGATGTCAATGCGGAAACATGGGTCGAAATGTTGGATCTGCCAGCTTCTACCAATGCCTCGACGTGTCAAGTTCGCTTCTTGTTCGGCTTGTTTGCAGCTTTGGCAATGGTGGAGCACAGTTGCAGGCCAAATGCGCGAGTGGAATGGGACTCGACCAGTCAGACCATGAAGCTTGTAGCCGTTGCGGACATTGCAGCTGGGCAGCGTGTTTCACGATCCTACCTCGATGCCGGCTTGTTGATGTCACCAAGATCTTTGCGCGAAGCGACGCTGCGGAATGATTGGGGGTTCCAATGCGCGTGCGTTCGTTGCGAAAGCAAGCTCCAGGAGCCAACCTGGGCAGAAATCGCGATGCCCTTTTTGACTGATGAGCACACTGATTCCATGGGCTCTCGGGGGCACCTAAGTTTGCAGAAGTGTGCTGAACCCACTGGATTGAAACTTGATCCTGCTGCGATCGAAGTCATCAGAAGCGCAGGTACGGCATGTGCGTCCCTTGGAGTTCCAGCCGTTGGAACTCTTCACTTTCTTCAGGATGTAGTTTCTGTCGCCAAAGGAAGGGGCTTGACGAGCATCACGCTATGCCTTCCTGGTCTTTGTCAGGAAGATTCGTTAAGCGCAGTGAAGCGACATCGTGCACAGTGAGACAGCCAGAAGAGGAAATGCACACGAATGCACCACGAAATCTGCTGACTTGTTCTCCGAGGGTTTGTCATTTCTGCAGCACGTGGCTCAAGTCTGGAGGAGTAGTTTTCACATTTGTGGAGCCGCGCATTGCTGCGCTTTATATTTGCAATGAAGTTTCTTGGATGAGCGATTCGAGGTTTTCTCTGCTCGTTCGCCTTTTTCAAGTAACTCAGGATTCCACTTGCAAAAGTCCCGGCGCCTATGACCAAGGATGAGTACGAGCCCCTGTTGTTCCCGCAGTCTGACAATTTGCTGTCTGTCACAACGAGATTGTAGTTCTAGAATGTAATTGCAATGCAAAGGTGTGAGGCCTTCAAAAGCAAGGCCGTTCTTGTACTGCGACGGAATGCAATTTTTTGTGATGCAGCACCTCTTAGGGAGACCCTCCATGCAGGTGCAGACGGAGCTCAAGTTTACGTATGCCGACGCAACAAAGAGATGCGCTTCCCTGCCCGACCTGCATAAGGTCAGAAATGCAGCTGCCTCAGAGCAACACAGAGACTTTCTGTCTGTGTATGTTGCCAATGTTTCACAACCCAAAAGGCTGAGCATGTTTTTGCAGGGTTACGTACTGTGCTTTTGGGACTGGCAATGGTGTGATCTGGCCGAACATGATCGAGCCAAGGCATACTTCGGCTATTTCAAGGATGAGAGACATCCAGTATCCAAGGCCGAAACCACACGTGTCGAGAAGCATCTTTGGCGAAGTCCATAACATGAGAGAAGCCACTCATGATATCAACGCTGCTAGCAGCAGTACATAGCAGTACCAGTCAGTACCAGGAGCATGGCTTCACTTACGACCAGCTCAAGGTGTGGGATTTCGGAGTGCTTACGAAGATGTTGAAAACTCTTGCTCGGGCACGTGTCTGGAGGACAACTCCGTTTTCGATCCCAAGAATCCGAAGGCAGCGTGTGCACATTCGTCAACGCTTTGCACACAGTTTTCTTCTTCAACGTTGCTAGAGCGTGTGGTTTGCAAAGTTGGTGGCGAGTGACGATCCTGCAGGAAACCTTCCACATCCGGCATACAGAGGCAGCTCTGTTTGTGTACCTGCTAGCATTTGGAGCTTCAAGTCTCTCCGAACGAGGCTGTGAGGAAGCAGTGCACTGTACCTCTCCGAACTCGATGGATGGTCAGAAGCTCCCAGGCCGAGCTGCTTTTTTGCTTTTGAGATCAAGAAGCATTTAGAAAACCAAAAAGATGAGAGGCCTACGGTTGGCTGCCTCCCATAGATGATCCGAAGCTCGGCTTTGGTCGCGGAAATGCATATCACCGGGATGCTATGGAGCTTCTGGCCAGTTTGGCTTTGAGAATTCACCATGAACGCCAACACATCAGAAGTGCTAACAAAAAGTATGCGCCAGGATGCCTCTCACATCATCGTGGGTGGGAACCGCTCATCTGCACCCGTGGAGGGAGGCAGCTGAGAAGCGCGCAGCAGAAAGTTGCGCTCTCAACTTCAAGGGGCTCTTCAGAAGAGTGCTCTCGAAGAGTGTCCCCCCTTCGAAGTTCCATTCGTGAGAGCGCTCACAGTTTGAGTACATTTGAGTAAATGCACTTCACATCCTGGCGCTGGGCCGAAGGCCACAGAGCAGGAGTCATCTCACCGCGTCTCACTCTTCTTTGTTTATCGGTCCCTCTCCCCGAACACAAAAAGCCCCAACAATATAGTTTTAAAGGTTAAAGGCCCTCTGTCACTCGCAGATTGCAACTAGCTGGAGATTGAAGCAGCCCCTGCACCAGACATGTAAAAGTGTTGTCATGCGTGCGTCTCCAGCTCATTACTTGGCATCTGTATTAACCTGCAAGCATAGTTTCTGCGCAGAGCTTTCACAGCGCTTGACTTCTTTGGCAGGGCATTTCTTGACGGCGCACCTGCGGATTACGTGTGCGCTGGAGATGGCAAGCGAACGGAGGCATTTCTGGGACAATTCGTTCTTAAAGAGGTTCTTGACATTGTGTCTTTGCTGCTTGTTCCTTTTTGCTTTGTTGCCAGGTGGAGTTCATCTTAGATGACAGCGACCGCCACAAGCCTAAAGCCAAAGACGTCAAGTACCGCGTCTCAGGCCCTGGAGGACTTTCTTTCGTGCTCCGCTTGATGCCTTAAGCACCCATACGCTGTTGCCCACATGCTGTTGCGGGAGTACTGCAGCAGGATTGGTGACTGGGCTTCTTTCATCTTCCTGCAATGTGTTTGGGCTCGACAGCTAGATCTCAGAACCACAAGTTAGACTCAAACGCAGCACGGGGCAGCTTGAAACGTTGCGGAAACAATGGATTCAATAGTTCTTGCTGCTGCCACAGCCGTAGTGGAAGATGGCACAGGTCTGCCTTTTCAAAACGACTTCAGTTGCTTTCAGGGTACAGCCTATGTGCAAATGCCTTGCCGCTGATTGCGGAGCAAGGACTCCTTTGTGCACGTGTGTCTGTCTCTGTGTGTGTGTGTGTGTGTGTGTGTGTGTGTGTGTGCGTGTGTGCGTGCGTGCGTGCGTGTGTGCGTGCGTGCGTGCGCAAGCTTTCACGGTTGGTTCTTGTCAAGTCAATCGGCAGATGGCAGTGAGTTGTGTGTGCTTCTTTGCAGGACAGATGCTAGCTGAAGGTTGTCCTGATGTCCGCCCGTTCGCTGGTGTTACTTGTTTTGCATGCACTTTTGCCTGGATGGCCTAGGCTTGTGAGCAGACAGGGATAGAAGCATCCTGCTTGTGCTGTCCTTCAAGCTTGTGAGTTTTAAAAAAACAGACCCACAACATGAATATGAATGGACTGTCCTGCTTGAGACCAAGCGGCTAGGCGTTTGAATTTTTGGTTTTGCGAGTTGAATTCGCTGAAGCAAGAGGTTGAGCACTGCTTGAAGCATACTTACTTCATCACCTTTCAAGTTGCCATGATGCAGTTGGTGAATAGTACTCTTGTTTCTGGGAATGTCCGATGGCCATGTTGACAATTACGATGACCGGGAGAAGCACCGAGACGATCATGACGCTTGCGCAGCATTCCGCAGTGAGCGCCAGGAAGCGTGGGAACGAGTACGTTAGTTTGGTCCAGGTCTGTGGCCTGGTGACATCCAAGGATGCCAGCTATATGGATGCCTGCATGTATGTCATCGCAAGAAGTGTTTACAGACATAGATTCTGCCTCGTTGGCACATGGATTATAGCAGCCGTGATTTTTACCATCCCGGCGTTGATCTTAGTGGTACGGCGCACCGTGCCCCAACTGCACAGAGGCTAAGCAGATCTAGGACACATAGGACATGACAAGGAGCTGCAGTGAAACGAAGCACGTGACTTGCGCTGACTTGCTTCAGATCTCCTTGCTAGGTTGGAATGGACAAGACACCTCCTGCGGGCACACAGAGTGCAGCGGCTATGGAAGTGCTTGATTCGCAGCACGGCCCCAGAGAAGCATGGTTTTACAATCCCTTGTTTGCCCAGGCTAAGCGAGTCCCAACATCTAAACGTTTCCATAACCCTGGAACGGCACGTTCAGCAGGCACACTCAGGACTTGGATGCTGTGCAACAGTCAACTCCCCACTTCAATGCTGATTTGAGAGGTGGTGTGAAGCGCGTTCTAGCGCTATCGAGTGCTTTCCTCGAGACTCACCCCACCATGTCCCCACATCCCTTCTCACATGTCCTTTTTCGACTGCACTTTCACACCTGTGCGTGTCGTGAGACAGGCAGTTTCACAGTGCGTCCACCAAGCGATTGGAGATGGTGTCTCAGCCAAACTGCGAAGCAAGTTTTTTAGGCCAAAACCTTTTTACCCTGTGGCAATGCTGCCGGTGCCACGGAGCGTTTGTCGGTTCGTCTGTGACCGAGGTGGTGATGAAGTGCAAGACCTGGTGCATCGATGTGCAAAGCAACAACGTTGCAGAGGTCTATGCTGAGCAGATCAAAGACCGAGTTTTACGTTTTGGATCTGAGAATCCATCTTCTGCGGTATCTTTTCAGTCTTATTTCGATTTTGTTGGACACCATCAGCTGTTGAATCCCTTCAAGTCAAAAGACCATCAGAGTATCATGCTGATGTGGACGTGGTCAGTTCCAGTTCAGCTAAAGCAGAAGGCGGAAGACTTTGTCGTTCAACTACGTGAATTCATCCAGTCTATAGATGAGTTTGGAGGTGAAGGCGCAATGGAGGTCAAACTCACGGGCAACATCATCCTTGACCATGAAATGAAAGCCCTTTGACTGGGTGTTGTGTATATTGTTTGTGAGAATTCTTTTCCTGCTTTCATTAATGGCTAGATGGTTCTTTTTTCTTGCGGGGCCTGGCACCGTACATGCTTCATTGTTAAGGTATCCATCTTTGACTTTACAGTGCACGAAGTCAAGACGGTGTGGCTGCCGATCCTTATTCTCGGATATGTCCTGAGAAGCGGGAGACTTTTGCTGCTGGCATTAACGCCCATGTTGTTTGAGATCCTTGTTGGTTTTGGCTTTATGTATTTTGTATCTTGTGCGGGGATGACAATCAGCTACTACGCGCTGATGATCATGTTGATGCTTATCATGGCACTATCTTGGGACTACGCTCTCTTTATGCTCACTCGCTACAAGACAGAGCGAGAGGCAGGTTCGTCGGTCGAGGAGGCCGTCATTCAGATGGTAGCGAGCAGTGGCAGCATCGTGGTTGTATCAGGCACATGCGGAAAGTATTTTGTTGGGGCAGAAAGAGCTTCAAGCTTAATGTCACGCATGCGTGGGATACAAGGGATGAGCCTCCCTGTAGAGGTGTCGTTTTGTCAATCTGCTGGTCCGTGATGCTCGGTCTTCCTGATATGTTCAAAACCTTCGGAATCGCTGCGGCATCTGCGATTATGGTGTGTGCCGCCTACTCAGGGGGCCCGGGCTTTCTGTCTGCTTGTTTGCGAGTTGGTGATGCTCTGGGCATCGAGGTCCTAGCTCAGCTCACATTCGTGGCACCGGTGCTGGCCATCTTGCCATGGCTGGGTCCAGACGCTGGAAACCCTGCAGAAGTGGAGCCTTTGAGCCCGACAGGACTGGGAAACATCGCATAGATTGACTCAACATGACACTTGTTTTTGGACTTCGTGACATGTCTCGTGCAGTGGTGGACGTACCTTCTCCTTCTTCCATGTCTTGCAACAGGTGAAGCAATGAGACGGGTCGAGCAGTTCCGTTCAGGGCCGTACTATTGCCTGGGCAAGATCCTCACAGCCTTTCCTTGCAATTTGATATCTTTTGTCACAGTCTATGCGCTCATGATGCCATTAACGTCCAGATTTTTGCAGAATTTCGACATTCTGAATTTTCAGTGCGCGCCTCAATTTTCTGCATGTTCACCAACTGAAGCGGCGACATGAGCTTCTTAAAGCAGGTCGGTGTGCTACGCAGTGACTCCACTCCAAGGTTCACGAAGATGGGCCACAGCTTCGAGATGACCATGCCTCGAGGCTCCCGAGCTTTCAACACCAGCCTTGAGATCATGCAGGAGATGCAGGGGTTCGTGAGATGGGTTATTATGAGGTTCGTGAGATGGACTTGACGTGCCAGGCATGCCTTTATCAGCCATGCTAGGACTTTGACTTTGAGATGACTCTCATGCTGCTCGGCTTCTGGTCGCTGGTGTGGCTGCGGGCTTCTTTGTTCACCTGCTTTCTCTTTTTGTCAGCGTCCGCAGCTGTTTTCAATCATGCTACTGTGGTCGAGGCCAATCCTCATTTTCGCCACCAATGCGGCGGATTTGGATGGGGAGAGTGCTGGCACGGTCTCGGCCCCACTGGTCAATGAAGACTTATTTCAGCTGAACTGCGAGATGATTCGAGCGCTGATAGCGAGAACTGATGGTACGCCCTATGAGCTTCGAGCGAAGAGCTTCCAAAGTCCAAGCGTTCCCATCGACAAGAGCTACATCCATTCCCCTTTGCCTTTTGCGAAGAGCATGTTTAATGAAGTTTTCGGGCAGCTAGTTTGTCCAAGCTTGAGTCAAATGAATTTGGTTCGCAAGAGCTTTCTGGCGCGCAACGTCTTTTTGACGCAGACCTCAGAGCACCTCGACCTCATGTGGGATGAGATGGTCCGCAAGAACGCTATGCTGACCGTGCTCAATCCAGTGATGGACCCTCTGGGACCACAGGCGTTCCAGCTCGAGGCCCAGGTATCGCAAGTCCTGCAAGAGATGCAACAGCGTGGCCGCGCTACAATCCCGCAGCTGCGGCCGCCTGGCACTCAATCGGACGCTTAAGTGGATTGTTTTTTTTGCACGAGGGCCCAGGACGTTTTCTTTTTGTATAGGTTCGATTGGATCAGAACTGACTTGTGGTTCATCTCTGGAGAGGTGTTCTCTCTGTCAGGTATTTTTTGTTCTCACCTGCCTCAGTGGTGACTGACCTCATCACTGTCACATCTTCAGCTTTACCGACATGTTTCTTGATCTGCGCCCAGGACTCAGTCTCACAAGAAGTGTGCAAGATGCGCAAGTCTGGGTAATCTGAGACGTGCTGGCTTGTCTTCGAGGTTCTGATATGTTTCTCTCTGATCGCATTGTGGTTCAATGCTTTCCTGGTGCCCTTCAAGCTCTTTGTGACGGTGATTGTTCCCGTCACCTGGACTTACGGAGCAGCGTTCCTCGTTTACGAGGATGGGGTCTTGGCACCTCTGGGTCTACCAGGCACCGCTGCAAGTGGATCTCTTTGTCACAACCGCAGCCCCCCTGACTAGGGGCGAAATGTGAGATATCTCCAGGGTACATCAGGGTACAGAGTAGCAGCAGAACAATGGCCAAGTGCGGACATTCGTGAACCCAAGGCCTGCCAGCTTGTTGAGACCCTTTGCACCCACTCCTTTAGTGTGCTGATCGAGATGCTAGCAGTTTCTAGCAAACACACGAGATCATACGAGCAAGCGCCAAGCAAGCGCCAGTGCCCTGAGCAGGATTGGCCCCCAGTGGAAGCGACGGCTTGGACATGCCCTCAGATCATGGGACTTGCACCGCCTTGACCGCGGACTCGATAGGTTAGCAGTTGATACAATTATATACATATATATATACACATATACATAGAATGGCTGGCCGCTAACTGGGTGTCTGCTGGGTTTAGGAGTTCCTGGGGGGCTGCAAAGCCTCAGGGCCTCCCCCCCTTGAACCGTAAGCCTCAAACCTCAAACCTGAAACCCTAAATTGGGCTTAAATCCCAAACCCCTA
This sequence comes from Symbiodinium natans, assembly GCA_905221605.1. NCBI lineage: Eukaryota > Dinophyceae > Suessiales > Symbiodiniaceae > Symbiodinium > Symbiodinium natans. The sequence goes on along the minus strand of CAJNDS010000094.1, from coordinate 112,926 downwards.
CCGAAACCCCATCCCGAGAAGGCCTGTGATACAGTCCTGTACAGCGTACCGAGGTCGTGTCAGCGTAGAGTAATCATGTCTTAGGTTGGCACTAGCGAGTACTTAGTACTCTCTAGTGCCGACCCCTAATAAAGGGCATAAGTTGCATTTTCTTTTTGACTGAAGGCGCCTTGAGCTCAAGCGCAACTAGCCAAAAGGTAGGCTTCGTAGCGGACCGCACAAGCTCAATTCAAACTGGTAAGCATACTGCCCGTAGCTAGGTAGGGCGCAGCCCGTAGATTTTCCTCTTTCTCCAGCAAGCAATGGTTTCAGGAACGCGACATAGATCCGCCGATCTTTCCCTATTCCTTCCTTGCAAAATTCCTTCAGATAGCCTCAGATACAAAGCACCTCGACCAGTGCCCTATTTGACAACAACAGCGTACTGTTTGGTGAAATTTTCCCCTTGTAAGGGTGGTGAAGCGAATGTGATGCAATAGCCGGGATTTCGTCCATGGTTCTTTGCGATTTGCCCATAGTGGACATCTACAAGGAGAAGGGAGTTTACGCCATTCTAGATGAAGGCTGTAACAGCACTGTCCATGGTGACGTGTGGGGCTCCAAACGGACCGTGAAAACAAGACAAGCTCAGAAGGCAGTGTTGGAATCGAAAACCAGGAGCTATTCACGCCCTGGAATTTTCTATGAGAGGGCCCTTCGGCCCAAACCATCCCCTTTTCTGAAAAGGCTCTTCGGCCCAGACCGTCCCGTGTGCAACAGCCTGAATATTTTGCAGAAAATTGGCATTTCTTGCATTCGAATTAAACATGGTGAGGGCGGTATCTTGGAACTGCGCTGGAGCCCTTCAATCATACTTGAAGTAGGGAGGTAGTGGGGGAGGGTTGCTGCAGGGCAAGGGCCGGGCAATTTGGAAGTCAGGGGCGCCCTGTCATTGCTGCAGAACGACGCCAGCTCTGCTCGAGGGGCCTTGCCAGAAAGGCACGGAACAAAACTATCCCAAGAAGGCCCAACGTGTAGCGTCTTGCTGGGCATAAGGTTACGAGATCCCATCATTGGAGAAAGGGAAAGATGCATTATGTTGCAATATTTAAGAAAAGTGGAATACAGGTAACTGGAAACGGGTAAAAGTAAACGGCCGTGTGCTCCTAGCGACCTACCTTTTCCTTACCTTTTTGCCCTTTGCCTGCCTTTTATCTTCTTTTCCCCCTTCGATCTACCTTTCCCAGCTACCTTCACTTTGCCTTTACCTGTTCGGTTTACCTTTCTTCTACCTTGTGGTCACCTTTTCTCAGATCACATAAACGCAAGATGTCTATACATATGTTGGGGTCTCGGAAGCGTAAGGCGTCTAGAAGCACGTACCACCACCTGACAACGGACATGCGAAGGCCTTGAAGAAGGATGTGGCAGTGGTCCTGGAGGCCGCCGCGTGATTCAGACAGGGCTGAACACCACAAGTTACAACTTTGGTGCCTGACAAGCGCCTGGGCAGTTTGGAGCTGCAGATCCTGCTGCTGGCGCTTTGGGTGGCCTTTCCCAGGATTTCAAGGGTTCAGGGTGAAAGGTTAAGGTGTAGGATTTCGGGTTTCGGGTTTGCGTGTTTTTCTCACAAGATGTTCTGCGGCTTGTTTCGTCATTGGCTCGAGTTGAGTAGTTGTTTGTGCAGTTCAGGCGAGAAGTTTCTGGACTTCTGCGCTGATCTGACGACCAAAAACGTCAAGGGCATCGTTGCCTTTTGTTTGAATCGGCGTCATTTTGTTTTCGTCTGCGTGCATGTATGTGCAAGCCATATCCATTACATTCACTGCATGTCATGCGGATGTAACACAGTAGCATTTCTGAGCACGAACATGCGCCTATGAATGAGATGCAGAACGCTTTGCTGGACAATGGAGGCGAACATGAGTGGCCGTGCTATGACCTCGGCGTTACAAACTGGCCAGACGCGTTTTTTGGAGATTGCCATGATCTTCACAGCGTTGGCGCGTGCGGTGAGCTGATGCACAAATTCTTTCCATGTGTCTGCTGTGTTTGTACGCAACAACTTTGATCTCAACATGTTTGCGAATCGAGTCATCAGTCGTGGTTCTTCGTGTGTGCCGTTCTTCAATTTGGCATGCTGTATCACATCACGCAATGCTAAGGTAATGGATGCCCACAAAAAAGTATCGGTGCAACGAGTTCATTGAGCACGCAGCTTCCTTCTGCAAGCTCTTGAAGGTCCCCATGAAAGAGCAGGTTGCCGCCACGATCGCGGCTCTCGCCTCAGTCTGCGTCATTTAGCTGAAGACACTATTTCTTACTTCTTGCTGCGCAGGAATTTTTGATTGCAACAATTGGTTTAGTTGTTAGACGAAAAACATCATGTTGCTCTGGCCAGCAGATAACTCATGATTTGCAGCCAAACGCTACTTTTGAAAATGGTTTACAGCTCCAGAGGCAGGCCAAGATATGATTTTTGGCCACATGCCGATTCTGCAGACCTTTACCAGCCAAATGCTACTTTTGAAAATGGTTTTCAGCTTCAGAGGCAGGCCAAGATATGATTTTTGGCCACATGCCGATTCTGCAGACCTTTACCAGCCAAATGCGACTTTTGAAAAATGGTTTACAGCTCGAGAGGCAGGCCAAGATATGAGTTTTGGCCACATGCCGATTCTGCAGACCTTTACCAGGCAAATGCTACTTTTGAAAATGGTTTACAGCTCCAGAGGCAGGCCAAGATATGATTTTTGGCCACATGCCGATTCTGCAGACCTTTACCAGCCAAATGCTACTTTTGAAAATGGTTTTCAGCTTCAGAGGCAGGCCAAGATATGATTTTTGGCCACATGCCGATTCTGCAGACCTTTACCAGCCAAATGCGACTTTTGAAAAATGGTTTACAGCTCGAGAGGCAGGCCAAGATATGATTTTTGGCCACATGCCGATTCTGCAGACCTTTACCAGCCAAATGCTACTTTGAAAATGGTTTAAAGCTCCAGAGGCAGGCCAAGATATGATTTTTGGCCACATGTCGTTTCTGAAGACCTTTACCAGTCACATGCCGATTCTGCAGACCCTTACCAGTCAAATGCTACTTTTGAAAATGGTTTACATCGTGCCGCAAGAAGTCACGACTGCACAGTTTGCAAAGCAATTTGAGCCGAAAAGTCATAGCATGAGAATGTTCTGAAGCATTGCCACTGAGCTCAGCAAGCAAATTGACCTCCAGTGGAAGAGTAATTGGAAACTTTTGTGCCAGAACCCTTGCATGCAGCCAAAATGTCAGAAAGGCCACGATTGACCAAAAGTTTTGTTCAACCTGCGAAGACCATGCCCAAAACTCTTGCATTCTTGCCTCTCTGCACACCAAACTCACAGGGATTTGATGCTGCAGACTTGAGAACTTTCAAGCAGCCCTGCTTTAGATTGCTGGACAGCTCTGCTATGGGGCGTTGCTCCTTGTCGCTACGGCCTCAGCAAAGTGCGTGAAAGCACCAAAGGGGGGGTTCAGGGGGGGTTTAGGGTAGGCGTGGCCTCCGAAAGTACATTTCTAAATTTCTGGGCTCTTTATTTTTGTGGTTTTATGCGTTGTTCTTTTAACGTTCCCTTCCATCTCCCATATTTTCTGAGGAACTTTTCTGGGGTACCCAGTATGCCCCCTATCTGATTTCAACACCTCGGGCTCTTCCATAAGCTGTCCAAGGCCTAGACGGAAGTTCCAGAACCTGGATCTCCAAGATGTGCTGGCACGCCGGCGACGGCGCGAGGCTCGCAACATCACTCGGCTGTTGGTCCTCCAGGTGTTGGCAGTTTGGTTGTTAGCAGTTTGGTTGCAGTTTGCGGTCATTGGGCATCCCTTTCAATGTTTTTTCTGCGTTGCTACCCTTGCTCATCTCCCTTTGCATTTACCTCGCTCCTCACACTCTTGTCGCCTTTCCGTTCTTTGCACAACGACTAGCCCAATTGAAACCTCCCTGAAACTGCGTTTGAATACTCGTTTTTTCTGTACCGAACCTTTGCATCACCCATAAATGTTTCTGAGAACCCCCCCCCCCCTGGGGGAAGTTTGTGGGTCGATCCAAAATCCTAGCCCTAGCTCTTTTGTCAGGAGTCGGGCTACCTTTGCGACGAGGCAGGGGGTCCAAGCTACCTCTGGGCGGCATCGGGGTAAGGTTATTCTTTGAAGGTTTTTGGAGTGGGTGCCTCGATCCGAGTGACTTCTCTGCTGAGCAACCTCGATCCGAGAGACTTCTGTGCTGAGCGACCTCGATCAGAGAGAGAGCTATGCCGAGCGACCTTGCTCCGAGAGATTTCTCCGCTGAGCAACCTCGATCCGGGAGACTTCTCGGCTGAGCGACCTTGATCCGAGAGACTTCTCTGCTGAGCAACCTCGATCCGAGAGACTTCTCTGCTGAGCGACCTTGATCCGAGAGAAGCTGCTGAGCAACCTCGATCCGAGAGACTTCTCTGCTGAGCAACCGCGATCCGAGAGACTTCTCTGCTGAGCAACCTCGATCCGAGAGACTTCTCTGCTGAGCAACCTCGATCCGAGAGACTTCTCTGCTGAGCAACCTCGATCCGAGAGACTTCTTTGCTGAGCGACCTTGATCCGAGAGACTTCTCTGCTGAGCAACCTCGATCCGAGAGACTTCTCTGCTGAGCGACCTTGATCCGAGAGACTTCTCTGCTGAGCAACCTCGATCCGAGAGACTTCTCTGCTGAGCAACCTCGATCCGAGAGACTTCTCTGCTGAGCAACCTCGATCCGAGAGACTTCTTTGCTGAGCGACCTTGATCCGAGAGATTTCTCTGCTGAGCAACCTCGATCCGAGAGACTTCTCTGCTGAGTTGTGTTGTCAGCAGTTTGCGGCCTTTGGGCATGAAGGGCTTGGAGATTCATAGGCCACAGGACTTGCTGAGGGTTGCTAGTCGGCCACGAATGCCGCCTGGCCTCCGAATCATAAGTCTATAGCCCAAAACACTCGATTGTAGCAAGCAATGGATAGACCGCCCGAAACCCTTGACTCTAAACCCTAAAGTATCCTGCCATACACCGCAATATTTTTTCATAGAAATGCAGAAAAGACATTGAAGGGGAAGAAGCCACGAAAGTGAGCTGTTGGTACCATCCAGGATGGACCAAGGCTGGGTGTTCACAGCACAGTCATGTGACTAGCTTGAAAAGCCCGGCGCAGCCTTTGCGTGGCTTGCTCTAGTTGGGTTTGGATTTAGGGTTGACGCTTTCGGCCTGAGATGAGGATGGAGAACATTTTTCAGACCGTTTGTTGAAAAGCTGTCAACACACTTGTAGTTCAGGGTTCTGGGCGCAAGCTGCAGGGTCAGATTAGATGTTTTTGAAGGTTGAGAAGACGTGAGAAGGAAGGAAACACAACACTAACCCCCCTAAACCTTCATTAAGCCCTAAGCCCTAAACCAAAACCCAGACCCTCAGAACTGAGCTTTACACGCTGGACCTTGGGCCAGTTCAGGACCTCAAGGTCGCCTATGGCACGTTCGTAGCATAAACCCTATTGCATTGATTATTACAGCGTGCAGAAGTGCAATATACGGTATACTAGAGCAATATGCAATTCGAGTTAAGCCACTACGGGCGTATGTCTAGAACAATAGACACCTTAAGCGCAATTGAATCCTCCCTGAAGCTGCATTGACTCTCGGACACATGACTCGTTGGTTTGTAAACTAAAGAGCTGCGTGAGAAACCCCCCCCTCCTAAACAGTGCCTCTAAACCGTCCTAAACTGGGATCACTGCAGAAACACTGTTGCGGAGGCTGCTGAGGCGCCAGCCGCCGAGGCCAGGCTTGAAGAGCCCGCCGCCGAAGCGCCGGAAGCAGAGTTAGCTGAGACGCCAGCTGCGGAGGCCAAAGCCTGAAGAGCCCCCTTGGCCACATGCCGATTCTGACGAGCTTTACCAGTCAAACAGTCAAACGCTACTTTTGAAAATGGTTTACAGCTCCAGAGGCAGGCCAAGATATGATTTTTGGCCACGTGTCGATTCTGAAGAGCTTTACCAGTCAAATGCTACTTTTGAAAATGGTTTACAGGCCAAGATATGATTTTTGGCCACATGCCGATTCTGAAGAGCTTTACCGGCCAAATGCTACTTTTGAAAATGGTTTACAGCTCCAGAGGCAGGCCAAGATATGATTTTTGGCCACATGCCGATTCTGAAGAGCTTTACCAGTCAAATGCTACTTTTGAAAATGGTTTACAGGCCAAGATATGATTTTTGGCCACATGCCGCTTCTGCAGACCTTTACCAGGCAAATGCTACTTTTGAAAATGGTTTACAGCTCCAGAGGCAGGCCAAGATATGATTTTTTGGCCACATGCCGAATCTGAAGAGCTTTACCAGTCAAATGCTACTTTTGAAAATGGTTTACAGCTCGAGAGGCAGGCCAAGATATGATTTTTGGCCACTTGTCGATTCTGCAGACCTTTACAAGTCAAATGCTACTTTTGAAAATGGTTTACAGCTTTGCGTGCTTTGAAAAAACCACATCCAGCCTTGTGAGAGTGCAAAAAGTCAAAATCAGCCTCTATGCTTTTCAGAATATCGACATACCGGGAATGCAAGCTACAGTAGTGCAAGATACAGGAATGAAGTACACAGTAGTGCAAGATACAGGAATGCAGTGAAGTGATTGTGGAGTAAATGCAATGTGATTGTAGACTATATGCAGAGTAGCTGTAAAGTGAACGAGTCTACAAGCTGAGTCTACAGACAACGACTAGAGACTGTCAAGTCACTGTAGTGGCTGTCAACAGACTGTCAAGAGACTGTGAAGAGACAGCTAAGCAACTGGCAAGGAACTGTCAAGCAGCACTGTCAAACTTACTTTGGTAGCCAACATGGCATAGCCCTCGAGAGTTGATATCTATATATCTATATATCTATATATCTATATATCTATATATCTATATATCTATATATCTATATATCTATATATCTATATATCTGCAAGCCCATATATCTATATATCTATATATCTATATATCTATATATCTATATATCTATATATCTATATATCTATATATCTATATATCTATATATCTATATATCTGTAAGCCTATATATCTATATATCTATATATTTATATATCTATATATCTATATATCTCTATATCTCTATATCTCCATATCTCTATATCTCTATATCTCTATATCTATATATATATACATATATAAATATATATCTATATCTATTGATTTATATATCGATATATCTATATATCTATATATCTATATATCTTTTTGCGCGCGCATGTGTGTGTGTGTCTCTCTGTCTCTCTGTGTCTCTCTGTCTCTCTGTCTCTCTCTCTGTCTCTCTGTCTCTCTGTCTCTCTGTCTCTCTGTCTCTCTGTCTCTCTGTCTCTCTGTCTCTCTGTCTCTCTGTCTCTCTGTCTCTCTGTCTCTCTGTCTCTGTCTCTCTGTCTCTCTGTCTCTCTGTCTCTCTGTCTCTCTGTCTCTCTGTCTCTCTGTCTCTCTGTCTCTCTCTCTGTCTCTCTGTCTCTCTGTCTGTCTCTCTGTCTCTCTGTCTCTCTGTCTCTCTGTCTCTCTGTCTCTCTGTCTCTCTGTCTCTCTGTCTCTCTGTCTCTCTGTCTCTCTGTCTCTCTGTCTCTCTGTCTCTCTGTCTCTCTCTCTCTCTATATATATATCTCGCAGCAAGATCGCTGTGAAACTGAGGATTGGACTGTGCCGGTCTTCAGTCTGACGTTTCTCATTGGCCTGGCTCTTGATTACGACTTCTTTTTGTTCGAGCGCGTCTTTGAGTTCCGAAGTGAGGATCGCGTTGAGCCATTGTCACGTGAGCGCGTGAAGAGAGCTGTGAAAGAGTGAGAGTGCCCAACATGCAATGCTAGGGCTTTGGAGATCGAGAGTCCATTCAACTCGGCTTGTCCGCGACTGGCGGCACCATTTCGGCAGCTGGCCTGATTCTGGGTCTGACTTTCTTGGCCCTGGTTCTGACGTCTGACCCTGGGATGGCATGAAAGATTCGTTTTGCAAAGCTGCACCAAGCCGCTTTTTTGTCTCAAGCTTCAATGTTGATGCGCCTTAGCCATCTTAGCCAGCCTCATGTCTTTGGCCACGGGACGAGTGAAGCAGAGGTAAGATCTGCTAGTGCTGTAATCGCCCCGAAGTGGAGCTCGTAGCAAGGAGCTGCCGATGATGAACCAACAGGGTTTCGTGTTTGTGTTCAGCATCGTGGTTGAGACTTGGCAGCATGTGCTCAAGTGAATTGATCCGTGGTAGCTTTTTGGCCGCTCCTCAATGCTATGTACTTGTGATATGCTCAGTGATGTCTGTGGAAGGACACCTTCTTGGTACGTACGCTTTGTGTTCCTGCGATGCTCTCGATGTCGCCTTGGCTTAACTATTGGCCGAGGTGGGGATCACTGTTGAAAGAAAGAGTTCATGAGATTTGCATGATGCCCACATTGCTCACTGCAGGGAAATGCCGGAGCCGCAGTATGAGTGGCTGGAGCAGGGAGATGGAGATGGTGCACGGGCCAAGTTGCGCATGGCGAGCACTGCTAGCATCGAAAGTGCCGACTCTGACTGAGCAGTTCCACTGCTTTTGTTGCACCATGTTGCACCAAGGGTGCTTTTCCAGATGTTTCACTCAGTAGTCAGGACCGTAGGCCGTAGGATATCGATTTACACCAGCTTGATGACAAGTTTCTTGCTGACTTGAAGTCCGAGCTGTTCCATCTGCCGAGATGACCGTCAAGCGAAAAATGTCAGCTGCAACATACTGCAACATGGCAGGTGGAAACATTACATGTGGACACCCCGCTTGGCAAGATCGAGGCTGGAACAAGGTACACGGCGTGCCAGGTCTGCCAAGTAGCAAGGCGAGTGAGATCCTTCCAAGGCGAAACTCTCCGTTCCACCTGGCGAGAAAGTCACGGGGATCGTGCTTCTGGTTCATGGAATGTCTACCCAATCAGAGATTGTGCTCACCTTGGCTTTTGTTGTAATACGGATCGATTCAGTGCATGCAGTCATGGTCCAGGTTTGGGAGTGGAGCTTTCTCATGGAGGTACGGCGCGTGCTGCAAATACCATTCGGCTTTCCACTTGTGGCATCGCAGCTTTGTGAATTGCCCTGAAACCGCCTGTGTAGTCTGGTTCCAGGGCCTCCGCCGACGGAAGGTGGCTGCAGTGCTACCCAATCTCCACTCATGCAGAGACCTCAGTGCGAAGGCTTTGGGCCGCTTCCAGAGCCACATCCAGCAATCATCCTGTCTTGTCCCCCCCGCGGCCCCGGGTTTAGGGTTAAAGGTTGTGTATAGGAACTAGCCCTTCAGGTAACTTTGGGTTCCAGGCCGGATTCAGCTCACGGGTTCTCGGGGTTTTGGGTTTTGCAAGTTGCCGATGGAGGGGGGCGGGGGGTGGAGTGGGTGGAGTGGGTGGGGGGGTGGGGGGTGGGGGGGAGGGGGCGAGGGGTGGCGGGGAAAACATGCTTGCGATTTTGGAACCGACGAGCACTCCTGTTGTGGCGCTCGTCGCGCCGGGCTGTCTACGCATCCGTGCTTCCCCTCCCGTGCGGACTGGCGAACCAAAGAGGTTGCTCCAGTGATCCCGTGCGGCTCAAATAGGCCTCTCACTTCGCCACGTTGCGGTAGCCAGTTGAAAAGCACAGTCTTCCTTGCTGCATCTCTTTTGTGCCGCGACCACATCAGCGCTTTCGCAGGATCTCTTGGAGGCGGGCGCCCAGCCGCAGGGGACCGCATCCATCGAGTATTCCTTGCACAAGAAGCCCACGCGGTGCGGGCTGCATCGGGACACCGAACGCGAAAGCGAGACCCGGAGTGCGGCCCGACGGCGTTGCTTGTGTTTTGCTGGCTGGGTGCCTTCCAGCTTGCCGTCCCCGAGACATTTTCGCGGAGGATGTCGTGCATGGTGGTCAGGTCGGGGAAGAAGGCACTCTAGGGCCTTGCTGCATCGTGGTCGTGCCGACAATCACGATGGGGAGGCATCGCGATGCAGTGCTCCCGCCGTCCACTGCGAACCATGCGAACCAGATCCTGTGGAATTCAGAGGGAGGGACAGCCTGGCCTGTCATCGGGGCAGGGCCTTCTCGTCTCGAGCCCGGGCTAAAACAAAACCTTACAACCCTGCTAAGGGTTTGACAACATGATCGCAGGGACGCTTCAGGCTTAAACCAGAAGCTTCAATACCGGTTCAGTCATGTGTCAACCAAACAGTTCTGACCGTTGAAGATGTGGTGGCTCGTAGCTTCCCCAGGTGAGCGAACAGCTCCAGCCACAGGCAGGCACCCTGCATCGGATCATGAGGGCTGTGTACAGTGATGTACAGTGTCATTCCCTTCCGATGGCGGTTTGAGTAGTTTCGGCCATCAAAGCAAGTGGGGGCCTGCAGAACAGCATTCCGTTCTCCACTTCCATGGTAGAGGTACTTGGATCTGCCTGTCCGATTGTTTTTTGACTATCTGAAAAACAAAGATCTCAATTGCATCTGCGCGGTGTTTCCGAACCGGCTATCATCAATAGATCTTTCGCAAATTATGGTCGAACAATCGACGAAGTTTCCAGATTTCGGCAGCGCCGCCCCCCGCCCCCCGCCCCGCCCCCCCAGCCCCGGGCCCCCACCCCCTCCCCGCCCTGGTTTTGATCTTGTCGGAAAAGATGAGAAACATGGCCCTTTGTGTCCCCCTGCCTTCTTTAGGTCTCTCTCGTAGGTGCAAGGATGGCTTCGTTTTCGGTGCTGTGGGCTCTCCAACGTCCCAACTTCGTCTCCTGAACCGTGTTGTGGCCTGACCTGATGCTGCCCTGCTAGCTTTCACGAGCTCTGCGCTCAAGTTTTTGTAACAATCAAAGCGTCCGGGAATACACTGACTCGCATGTGGCTTTTCTTGATGTAGAATTCGCTGGCTTTTGGGCTTGACTCATTCACTTAGTCCTCGTTGTTCCCAAGGGGTGTGCTCTGCTGAATCACGATTGACACCGTGTTCGTCGCAAGTAAAGAAAACATACGAAATGCACACCATTAGAAGAAGTTTCCTTCGGACGAGGCAGCTCTGCAGATGCAGTTGCTGCTTTAGAGGCCAGCTTGTAATCCTCTCAGAGAGTACGCATGGCCTAATTCCTGAGCTGTAGGCAGTTGCTGAGTGGACGCAGCAGGCAACAGGCCCAGCAGAATTGAGCCTGCAAGGGTCGAGCTGATGTCGCATGGAGACTTTGGCGGGGACTTGAGCTTGGCCCAGCAGGCCCTGCTCCTCTCTTCGTTTATGGCAAAAGCTGGGGTGCCTCACTCAGCGCACGGGTCATGACATGTAGATCGCTTGTAGATCATCTGTCCAGCATGCTCTTGCAGATCTCAGGCGGGGCGCGTGCAGTGGAGCTATGCCAGCAGCTTCGGGAACATGGGTGCATTGACCGCAGTTTTTTGAACACATATATTATAACATCATGTACTGGAATACAATGTAAACAAAGTGTACACATGTATGCTCACAACACTTCACCAACCAAATTGGTGTTGATTTCGGTTCTGTGCCATGCATCTATGAGCAAAGCAAGGATCCCACAGAGCTTGTGCTGGGTTTTGTGTGTACTTGTATCCTGACAAAGGAACGTAGGCCATTTTCTCAGGTGAAATGAAAGATGTTTGTTCACAGCACTCTCGGATGTCGACTGGTTGTTTCTGCGAATCCTGTTCGGGGCCTCGTTTATGCAAGCAGGGCCACACATGGAGTTTTTTTTCCTCCTTTCGACCTGGTTTGTAACCAAATCTAGTTCGGTGTCATGCAAAAGGGTGATTTCCTCTCAAAGATCCTCCTCTGGGCCTCGTTCGCAATATTTCGTAATAAGGAGATCAACCCACGAAATCTCGAGTCGAGGAGGGTGTGGGGTGGGAGTTATGATTTTGAGATGTTTTGGACTGGAATACCGCCTTCTCCCCCTTCCCCCGATTAAAATCCAAAGATCCAAAGCAATCTAGCCGAAGAAGGCATGTTTGCGGATTTTCTGCGTCTTTGGGGAGTCAGGATGCTATGACATATGCAACTCACAGCTTCCTGGCAGTTTTTGGCAGGCGGCCTGCTTCAGGAATGTGCTTGGCTTGCCCTGCCCCGCCTGGTGCCGGCCTCAAGAAAGCATTGAAGCATGTGAAGCAAGCTTTCACATTCGGATGTGCACACCGACACAAACCGCGCGAGAGGGCTTGTATCATCATCTCCAACCAATGCTCAGAAAGTGGTGTTGCCGACTGCGCATGAATATGGCGGACATTCAGTTCAAAGTATGACTGAGATGCGACTTTAGGGCTTCGGTTCCGCGGTCGGGTGGGTGCGCAGGGGCTCAATACGAATTGAAACCTTTTTAGGCTGGACAGAGGCCGGAGAGATTTAATTCAAACTTCGCATCCAGCCGCGGCCTGGGGTGCAAGGCTTCGGATTATAAATGCTGCTCAAACTGCAAAGCGCTTTTCCAGGGCCTCAGAGCCTTCACAGCAATGTTTGTTTTGCTGTTTTGCTCGATCTTTTACGTTGCCTCCTGTAATTTAGAGCCTAGGGGTTGCATAAGGCTTACATTTGATTTGTCCCGGGGCTTCACAGTGCTTGAAGTATTCCTGGTTGCTTCACAGTACGTATTTGGTTGGATGCTAAACCCTAAACCCTAAACCCTAAACCCTAAACCCTAAACCTTAAACCCTAAACCCTCTTCTCCCTCTTCTCCCTCTTCTCCCTCTCTGCTCTCTGCCCTGAGGAGAGGCTCTGGAAGGCCTGGGCCTCCCTGCTCTCCTCGCCTGGGCCGAGGAGACGAAGCCAAAGAAGGGGGAGGGGGGGGGATCTTAGAGAGGGTTGAGGGTTTAGGATTTAGGGTTAGGATTTAGGGTTTAGGATTTAGGGTTTAGGGTAACAAAGAAGGCTTTTTCCTTCTTGAAGTACAGGGCTTCGTCAGGATGGCGACCTTGCATGGGGGTGAGAGGGCTCCCCTCTTGCTCCGCGACCTCACACTCTTTCGCATCGAGTTGTGAGCCCATGAGGACGATCCCGTCATACCCTTCGCAGGGCATGAGCCCTTGCTGCAGGCATCCCGGACAAGAGCGGAGAGCAGCGCACATGGCACGTCATGGCACTTCATGGCACCTCATGCTTTTACAGCTCTACTCGCCAAAGCGAGAGAGAGAGGCTGCATCTTGGCAGATGTTGGCAGGCTTTGAAAAAGCAAGATGCCCGGTCCATCTTCGTCCAAACCCAGGCCAACCGCTTGCTCAGTTCAAGCTATTTTGGCCAGGTTGCATGCACTGGGATACATTTGGACATTGCGTAGGTGGGATAGGGAGGCTGGACGGAAGGCAGCGGGAGGATAGGAGAATCGCGCGTGTGCGTTTCAAGGCTTCTGGTCGTGATGCTGACCAGTTCTGCTGTTGTGTCCTTCGCTTTGCGACAGGTGGGTGGTCATCGAATTGACAAGATGGCAAGGGGCTCAGAAAGGCGATGTCAACAAAGTGTCAGCTTGCCAGAGAGCACAGAACAATTGGAGTGCAGCCGCACACCTTGATGTATTCAAGTTCGCAGCCTTGTGATTGGGCCAATCTGGGTGCTCTCCGCTTTGGGTTGTGACAAAGTTGTAGATGAGGGGGAACCAGACGGAATCAGATTGCGGCATCAGGCCGAGTCGGATGAACGCTTGGCCACAAAGCTCCATGAGTGGCCGGATCTGGTTTTAGGTCCCCTTGCGTCGATAGGACGCTGAGATGGCAGATGCGTCAAAAAAAGACGCGGAGCAATTTTATGCCACCCCTTGCTTCATGCAGCTAGCTTGAGTTGCTCGGCCTCAGCCACGCATAGGACGAACAAGATCCCGAAGGACGCGTGACCCGCGTGATGAAGAAGATGACAGGCCCTGCTCAAAAGGTGATGTAAGGGAGAACTAAGACATGAACTTAAACGGCGAATATATTCGCACATGCTGATAAGCCGTAGGCTCCGTGAAGCCGTAGACTTCGGCACTCGGCATGCGAGGAGCGCCCTGCGACTTGTGGAGGCCGAGCAGAGGCTCTGGGCCAAGGCAACCTGCCTGCCAGTGTGCAACACCAATTTTGCAATATCGATTGCAATTCTGTGCGCCTCTTGGCCGTTCCTTAGCGTGTTCCGTGTTCCTTCCTTGCAGGCTGCTGAAGCAGATCAGGAGGCCTTGGCCTGTCTTCAGACGTGGGCCCCAACCGCTACCGTGCGTACTGGTAGCTGCGGCAACATGCTTCCGTGTGTGGCGCCTGGGAATGGTACACACATGTATGCCAGAACGAGTTTGGTCATGCCAGCTGGTCCGGGCAAAGATGCCAGCACGACTGACGCAGTTCTTTCTGCACCACTTTCTTGCAAGTTGAGAGCAGGCCGGCGCACGGACTTCCAGAAGAAAGGAAGTGTGACTCTCAGATATTGAAGTGCGGCCACTGCCAACGCGTACACATATGTGTTTATACGGGGAGAGAGAGAGAGAGAGAGAATAAGAAGAATAAGAAGAATAAGAAGAATAAGAAGAATAAGAAGAATAAGAAGAATAAGAAGAATAAGAAGAATAAGAAGAATAAGAAGAGTAATAAGAATAAGAATAAGAAGAAGAAGAATAAGAAGAATAAGAATAATGAGAAGAATAAGAGGAATAAGAAGAATAAGAACAAGGAGAAAAAGCAGAAGAAGAAGAACAAGAAGAGGAGGAGGAGGAGGAGGAGGAGGAGGAGGAGGAGGAGGAGGAGGAGGAGGAGGAGGAGGAGGAGGAGGAGGAGGAGGAGGAGGAGGAGAGGACGACTTGAAAAACGAGGGCCGTGGACCTGAACGGACGAGCCACTTGGCCGTCGCGGCCGGGCCCTTTTGCGTGGCACTTAAGTGCGCGGAAGAAACAAAAGAAGAGGGGAAGGCCGGTGGACCGAGGGAAACCCAGCCGAGACGGCGTGGAGTTTGAGCACATTACCCCTCAGACCACGAACGCGGGCGCATCCGCCCCCTCATGCCAAGCAAAGAAGAATGATCCAGGAGAGAGAGTGGTACGTCTTCTTTTACGTTTGTGCAGTGCGTGAGGTACCGTGTGATGTCGTGGTAGAGTTTAATACAAAATGATGGGCCGCGGTCGGCCGGTATCTGCAAGGAGCTGCCACCCTTGCGGCGGGGTAGGGCCAAAGCCTACACAGAACCGCCAGCAGAGGTTGGGGACTTGGGGGGGCGGCTTTTAGGGCATGTTCTTGCCGCTTGATTCGCTTGATCATGTCTGATGATCATGGAGTTGTGATTTATCTGCTCGAAGGCTCTTGGCCCCGCCACTCGCCACCTGGCTTCGTTGAGATGAAGAGTAGAGTTGATATTGGTGAGTGTATATAGGGCTTCGTAGAGGTTGGGGACACCATGTTGATCCTATGCCGATCTTCATGCGCGAAGTATGTGTGTCTGCAGGCAGTGCACCGTCCAGGCCGCCACGGCGGCCCCGACGGGCAGATAGCAAGGAGCGGTGTGAGTGCTTGCCCAGTTTCCACAACACCCTTCCGGGATCTTCATCAAGTGGGGGAGTCTGCTCCTTCCTCGAAGGGATGTGTGAAGTCGTGGTAGTGCTGCCGGCTTCCCCAATCACGCAACCTGTGAATATGTATGAGATAAAGTCATAGAGGTTTGAGCGGGGGTGGATGACTGAAACTCGGAGGAAGGTTGGGAGGCATGAAACACCGTGACTCAACACGGGCATGTCATTCACAGAGCAACATTGCCGCTAGCTGCCCCAACTGCGACCTTTTTTCGCCATCCTTGGACTTGTGTCGAGGATTCTGTGTACGAAGGTGGGCTGGCAGTGCGGATAGTGGTGCGACTTATGTGACCCGTCGTGACCTGCCTGTCGGGTTGACGGCCCTTCTGGCTGCCGTCTGCACGACAGGTGACACGCTGGCACGGGCTCCAACGAGGGCACAGAGTTCGGCGCACGTCACCGAGGCATGCTGCGATCCGGCATGTGTGCGGCACATTGGTGGATCTGGCACAACAAAACAGGAACGGCCTCCCCTGCCTCGTGCTGGCAAAAACAAAAGTGGGGCCTGCTTGTTTTTGAGACTTCAGTTGTGCCCGACAGCAGTGCGTTGCAGTCCTCAATGTTGGCAGGTCTTGTGCGGGCGTGGCTTGGCATGGCAACCAAACCTAGACTCCTAGCTTGGGTGCTGGGATGCAACATGCCGTGAGTACGTTTGCTTGTTGCAGGGCCACTTGTAGCTGCGGGAGTGTTAGAGCTACAAAGGCCGAGCGAGCTTGATGTGCGTGATGTGCGAGATGCTCGAGGCTTCGCAGGGTTTTTAATGTATGCGCCAGCCAGCTTCACTGCCAAGAGCAGTGACAACTAGGATCAAGAATTGAAGGCAATGGCGTGGCACGCCCAGAGCGAGCAATATCAAGCCGAAATCGAAGCAGGCGAGAGACCTTTCGGGCTTGCAAGCTGCTTTGCCAGCACATTGTTGTCAAGCTTGAGCTTTCACAGGTCAATACACAGGCAAGCAAGGCGGCCCGCCTCCAAAGGACCGGTCAGGGCTCAGAGCTCTTCGTGTTGCATGGGAATCTTATGCACAAGGGTCTGCCGGCTGCCGGCACATTCCCATGAGGCTTGACGAAGTCCAGCCATGTCGAGACTGTGTCTTCTGAATCTTGAGCTTAAAAGCCTAGGGAGGCCCTAAATGAGATCATGATTCTGGCCCTTCCTTCCTTCTCTCAATGCAGCATCTCACATCGGGAGCGAGCTTAATGAACAGGAGAGCCTCATCTTGAAGCTCGCCGTGCAGCTCACACGCCCCTTCACACGCCACGCGACCCTCCTCGCGACCCTCCTCGCGAGCCGCCTCGGGATGCTCCTCGGGATGCTCCTCGGGATGCTCCTCGGGATGCTCCTCGACACCATCCCCCTACTCGTGAGCGAAGCAGAAGTGCCTCGGCACATTCTGCAGCAAATTGCCTCAAGTCACCCTCCCTCTCATTCCTCTCATTGAAGACATGTGGTCAGGCATCCGACCCGAAAAATGGCCTGCTGCGGGTGGAGAGATGAAGGTGCGGGCACAGCATTTGTGCCAGTGTCTGCTAGGTGAAGTCTTGGTAGTCTTTGCCATCTCATGAACAGATTTAACTTGAATGTCTTCTCAAGGTACTTCTGCCGAATGTGCTCGCAGAAGACCTTCATCAAGCTGGTGTTCTGAAAGACGTTGCGAGCAAGTCGAAGGCAGGGGATTGCACATAGATGCTCGGATGAAGTGGCGATTCGGAGCCTTACCCACAGACAATCTGACGGGAACACGTCTTCGGTGCTCTTCCTGGTAGGACCCACCTCGCCCGCGCAATATCAATATCATGTGTGAACGTCGCTGTTCACGGCACCTTCAGAAGTCTCTCTTTGAAGATTCCGCGCTTTCGAGACTTCGAGGCAAGTGTTTCTTTTGCTGGCAGCTCGCATCGTCCTCCGAAATCCTCCGACTTTTTTGTTTGAACATTTTAATTTGTTTGCCTCTCCTGGTGGTATCTTTGGGTTTAAGGCTCCATAGAGAACGTTACATTTTTGTCTTGAATTGCCAGTGCATGATCGGGTACCGTCGCGTACTTGGTGTTTGAGTATGCAATCATGCGCATTGCTGCGGGATCGGTTTCTGCGATGAATGACCAATTGTGTAGTTCAGCTAGAGCTTCGGCAGGCCACAGTTGACCTAATGGAGGCTGTGGGTGAGTTGCCTTCTCAATATACTCAATACTCAATTCGGCCTGATCGTTTTGGCTGTCATCTTGTGCAGAGACCCATGCAAAGCATCGTAAGGTTGCACCAGTTCGTCGAGGGGCACCGGCTGCTCATCATACGCGGGCAACGAGGCAGCGAGCTTCAGGCGGTTGGGCTCTTAGCAATCCCAATGAAGGCTTTGTCTGTTGGACTGGAGAAGATTTGAAAACTTGAGGCTGTGGAAGACTTGCTTGGCAAGGCTGGGGTTGGAGTTTCCAGAATCTCCCATACTTGTAGGATCTCTCAGCCAGCTGGCTTCCGAACAGGCAAGATCTCTTAACGGCCGAGCTTTTGGTCTGGGCCACGGTTGGCTTGTTTGACTGTTCGACTTGTCGCAACATTGTCGCAACATTGTCGTAAAATATCTCCATGTTGACCTCTGCATCGGAAGAGGTGTCAACCTGACATATCCTGACCCGCTGTGGCGTTTCGCTTGCAGTCCCCCAGTCTGTTGGGCATACTGTGCGCTCCTCTTCTCAGGTGGCAACAAGCTGAAAATTTTGCTTCCCAGGCCAGTTGCCAGCCCACGCAGAAGAGTGTAATGCACACCCGCGGCCAGCAGCTGCTCTGATCAGCTCTTATAAAATAGCATCTTCACAAGCGGCCCTCTGCTGCCGAATTTCAACATGCCAACATGCCGGTTGCAGGCACCTTGCTGCCGTGGTCATCGGCAGAAGAGGGGCTAACATCAAGGACCTGTCTGGCCTCAGACTTGACATATTTTGAGACTCCGAAAAAGATGGTTGCTAGGATCTTCAAAGAGCGACGGGCACAAGTGTCCAGGCAAGGTTTGTGCCGCTATGTGCCGCTGTGTGCCGCTATGCTGCCGCTGTGCTGCCGCTATGCTGACGCTATGCTGACGCTACTCCGTTCTATGCTCGCTTCGTGGCGATTCTTAAATCCCCTCCAGGTAGAGAACGGTTCCACAGGGATGGATCGGGTGCGGTGCCGAGTGCCCTCTCGAAAGAGTGTGCAGCCAGTAAGCACATTGCGAACATTATGACGAGTTGCACGAACTAATCGCTAGCGGCTAGCTTTTGCTCTGCATTTGCGGGCAGGTGGCTACCGTGTGCGGATCTCCCTCAGCCATTTTGAATGCACTGGGAAGGCCAGGGACAGGGTTCTTGTCTTCGTCTGCTGCTTACGTCGGCAGTCTTTCCACAGGATCCACGGATTTGGCACTGAGGATGAGGACCGGACCTCAAATTTCATGCTCATGCATTGTATTGAGTGATGACTCGTTCGCCTTTAAGCATCTGAGTTCTACTCTTGAGCCTCTCAGCTAAGGAGGCAAATGACCCTGATGGTCCTGATGGCTCCGATGAGCTAGATCACGGTCATACATATGGCCATGACCGTCCTTACGGCTCTCATCGTCCCTATGGCCGGGATAGTCCTGATGGCCGTTACGGCCTTCATGGCCGTGGTGGCCCTGATGGTTCGCGAGCCGACAGGGACGATGAGCGTTCCGAGCAGGCCCGTGTTTTGCCTGTAGCATCCCGTAGCATCCTGTAGCATCCTGTAGCATCATGTAGCAGCATGCAGCATCATGTAGAAGCATGATCATGAATGCTGTTCAGGATGAGGAGGCATGGGAGGACACCAGGCGCAGCTTCAGTACGTCAACTGTGCGCCATACACGTGAGATCACGCTGGACATGGCTTGGCAAGCACTTGCAGCTGTGAAGTCGGAAGCCCTCCTCGGAAGATGATATCTGAAAGAGTACAGGACATTATAGCAAAGCAAGTTCATCTTACAGGCAGGTGCCGTCAAGACATGTTCAAGAAGACAACTTAGAGAAACCCACTGTGTCGCAAGGAGTGACCTGCCATGAAGTCATTCCGCTGCCCTTTCCCGTACCCGAACCTGTGTTTGGGACGAAATTTTTCCTTCCAGCTGAAAGATCTAAACGCCAACATCATTAGAGACTGGAATCTCTCCGCACTCCCCTTACGTGGCTGGCATTTGCATCTCTTTTTGCTGCTACTTGCCTTTACCGCCATGCTGAATCACAGCCAGCTGCTTGTTCGGTTGTTTTTGTGGTTCTGATGTCAATGTGATGATGAAAGAAGGATGTAGGGGGCATGACTGCAATTAGTGCAGGCGATGCAGGTTGAAGGCTCTCTGTCTGTGTTTGTTTGTGAGCGTGTGAGCGTGTGTGTGTGTGTGTCATGCCAGCACAAGCAGAACCACTTCGGCTTCGCACAGATCGTGCCGACGCTGCTTGCAGGCTTTTGCAAGACAGACCGCCAAAGCCACCGGACCCCTGGGAAGTCCGAGAGCACCCAGAGGCCAGATGGTCTCTGCAGCTGAGTAAAAGTCTTAGCAAGACTGAGTTACCCAAAAACGCAAGGCCCCCGGAGAGTTCTACTACCTGAACATGGTTGCCATCTCAACGCGCTCAGTACTGCTGACATCTAGGCTGCTCCTCGTGAAGCTCAGGAGACTGGCGAGACAACCTGGGATAGACCAAAAGATTCCCTCGCAAAGGAGAGCTTGAGCTCGATGCTGCTGTAGCTGCAGCTGCAGCTAGAGGTTAGACGGACAAAGTTATCAAAGTGCCCGAGGAGCCGAAGCCACCGCCGCCATGGACGGTCCATGAGCATCCAGAGGCTTGCAATCGTATGAGCCAAACATGCCAAACAAGCCTTGTTTTCCTATCAAGGCCCCGGGAGGGGAGCACAGAAACAGAGAACACTACTGGACTTTGCACTCGGGCCTACTGCAGCACGAGGGAAGACAAGGGGAAGGCAAGAGGCAGTTGGCTGGGGACTTTTGGCACTGCAACAGGCTCATCTCCCAGCGTCTCGTCCGTTTTTGTCCCTTTGTTCGTTTGTTCACAGGCGCCAGGAGAGTTCTACTACCTAAACGAGGCCAGAAAGACATGCCAGCAAATGCAGTATCACGGCATTGAGCAGCATGCGCTTTCCCTGTGCTCCCTGCCGCAGGACACGGGTGAGACTTGCTGGGACTTGCCGGACGGTGTTGTGACTTAGCACGGCAGTTGTTAAAAAAAGTCGTCCGACAGATTGCCTTAGGTGTGCGCTCAGGGCGCTGTCCATCAGCCTTAGCCGATTTTCAACATGCTCGGTCATGCTCAGCAGATCTCAGCAGCTGCATCGGTGCTTGGGCTCACAAGGCCATGGGATGTCAGGTTCCCCAGCAAGTTGACATGTTAGCCAAACAGGCATCGACCTTTCACAATGGCAAAGTTTGCAAGAAGCGATCTTCCATGCGAGATTTAGTAGTAGGCTTGAGTCTACCTGGCCATGGCCATGCTGCCGAGTGGGTCGTTGGCAAAGCCAACGGCCGCGAGGCAACTAGTGTGTGCCTGCCAGACGAGATGCATCCAGCAGTTGACGAAGGCATGCAGCCAAGCGGTGTTGGGTCACGTGTGCCTCCTCCTTGGGCCGAGGTTGGAGCAGCGTGAGCGTTAGCCGCGCATTCGCTTACATTCTGCGAACATTCCGCGAGCATGCGCGAGTGACGTGCGATGTGCAGGTGGCCTTATCAATTTATGAGCTGCATGGCACATCAGCTCTCAACTTGCTCACCAGAGCTGCAGACATGGGAGGCTTTGCGATTTTTGTTCAGCTGTTGCCATTGGGCCCTTGGGCCTTCGGGCTTTCGTCTGTCTATAGCACGTGATGTGCACGTAACAGGTGCTTACCATGTCGGAGTTGAGGCCATGACTCGTGACTGTCATGTTGATTGACAATGATTGAGGATTGAAGTACTTGCAGCTTTCTGAGACCAATGGTCTTTCAAGCAACAGGTGTACT
Organism: Symbiodinium natans; assembly: GCA_905221605.1. Taxonomy (NCBI): domain Eukaryota; class Dinophyceae; order Suessiales; family Symbiodiniaceae; genus Symbiodinium; species Symbiodinium natans. The sequence continues at coordinate 91,379 of CAJNDS010000094.1, read as the reverse complement.
GGCTCGAGTGGTCTTTCGGATGGTGTGAAGAGGGCAGTGGCGTCTACATGGTCTGCGTCTCAGAACCGAAAGTTTATCGATCAGTGCTGCAATGTGCGCAAGGCAGAGAGCCGAAGCAGGGCCGGACTTGGAGTTGCACTTTTGTAGAGTTACTTGACATGCGACTTAGGATGAACGGGCTTGCGCTCGTAGGTGTTGGGCTTGTGCCCCTGCCAGCGGCCACTCAAGCGGGCGTCCACATAAACAAGCACCAATGGCAGCACATCTCGATGTTGCAGCCGCGCTTGCTGCAAAAACAAAGCCGAAGACGGCTTGGCTACTTGCTCCACGAACGCTGCCAGTATCATTAGCACAACCATAGCCCTTGCTGCACATACCGATCGCGCGATGTCATAACTACCCAGCATTGCTGCTTTCACTCGCATGACTACTGGTGAACACAATCAACAATTGCACCTGGTGAGGTCTTTCCTGGACAAAGTACGCTTGGCACCTTTCGTGAACGAGTTCCACTAGGACGAACACCACTCACAGCAGACGAGGCATTGTTCTCAGAACTGGCAAGTCGTCAGTTAGCTTGTGCGCTCGATGGCCATTTCCAGGTTTTTCGCGTCTTAGAGAAGATGCGGCAAGCACCCTATGATTTCCATTGGTCTCATTTTGTATGGAAGATGTCATAGCCCTGGCAGTGTTGTTGGACATGTTGTTGTACCATCAGGCTGGAGTTACCAGGCTCCAACTACGACCTCTTACGCTTGGATCTCGGTTGGCAGTTGTCGTGCACATGCAGGGGTTCATCTCTTTGCTCAAATTGTCAAAGAAGGCCTTCGGACGCGAAAGCAAAGCAAAAGGGGCTTAAAGTTATATTGTGAGACACTTTGAATTTCACATGCCAGCGCTGGCCCAGTACAAGAGAGACTAGTAGTAGTAGTAGTAGTAGTAGTAGTAGTAGTAGTAGTAGTAGTAGTAGTAGTAGTAGTAGTAGTAGTAGTAGTAGTAGTAGTAGTAGTAGTAGTAGTAGTAGTAGTAGTAGTAGTAGTAGTAGTAGTAGTAGTAGTAGTAGTAGTAGTAGTAGTAGTAGTAGTAGTAGTAGTAGTAGTAGTAGTAGTAGTAGTAGTAGTAGTAGTAGTAGTAGTAGTAGTAGTAGTAGTAGTAGTAGTAGTAGTAGTAGTAGTAGTAGTAGTAGTAGTAGTAGTAGTAGTAGTAGTAGTAGTAGTAGTAGTAGTATAGTAGTAGTAGTAGTAGTAGTAGTAGTAGTAGTAGTAGTAGTAGTAGTAGTAGTAGTAGTAGTAGTAGTAGTAGTAGTAGTAGTAGTAGTAGTAAACAGAGCCTGACTGAGGCTGCAACTGCGCACACTTCAGCGTGTCCTTTGTGAAGCGACTGCGTGTAAGTGAGGCCTCGTTTTCCGGATTTCTCCGCTTCTTCTGTTGTCCTTCATGAAGGCCTGTAAAGCGCAAAGATATGGAAAGATCCACTGTGGCGAGGCACCTTCATGGGTGAACTCCTTGGCGAACGTGGGCGAGCACCTTGTGGCACAGCTGGGCATGGCAGGCGACATCATGCCACAAACTTCCGCGCAAAAAGTGCCGGGTCTTGTTCCAAGTCCCCCCTTTGTTGAGCTCCAGGGGCCCAGGCTGCAGCAGCTGCGGCAACACCTGCAGAGTCGCCGCGGCCTCAGGACTTTCAGCCTTTTCAGCATCATGTTTCATCGCTGAGCTTCCAGCACGAAGCTTGTTGAAAGCTGTCAACGAGCGGCAGCCTGGGCTTGTGCGCAAAGCTTTTGGCAACAGCGGGCAGACGGTGCTGGCGAGGGTGTGGGAGAGCCGGCTGTGATTTGGGTTTGGTCACTTGGTCATGCACCTGCGCAACATCTTGACGACCATGAAACTGGCCACGACTCAGGAAACCAGGATTCCGGAAACTGGGCGACTCAGGAAACCGGACAACTCAGGGACCTGCGCGATTCAGGAAACTGCCTGCATGCGCTTCGGGAAACCGCGATTCAGGAACGGAAAACAAGCACACAGCACACGGTTCAGCAAACGGGGGGGTTGGGCGGGGGGGGGGGTGGGGTGGGGGGTAGGATAGCGCCTGCTTTTAGCTTTCCTCTTTCCCCATGGTTCTCAGTTTCCCGAATCAGCGGTTTTACCAGTTTCCCGAATCTCCGGTTTCCGAATTCACGTTTTCCAGTTTCCTGAATCAGCGGGTTTCTCCGGTTTCCCGAATCAACGCTTTTTGTTTCCGGAATCCGCTTTCCAGTTTCCCGAACCAGGTTTCTCCAGTTACCGAAGTTTCCAAATCTGGTTGCGAAACATTGTTTTGAAGGTTGAACACGTGTGCATCTGCATGCAATGCCTGTATGGGCAGTTTACAGCGTCGGAGTTGCCAAATACACTAAAACACAACACACGTCAGCTAGTTTGCTGTGTTTGTAGTTGCCGGATTCCAGGAATCCCAGACATAGCTGTTTTTTCAGCGTTAGAATTGTCAATCGTAACATATCGACCTACTGTTTGTCGGTCACGGCATCTGGCGCCAAGCGGGCTTGATTCGGTACGCCGGGTGGGTTCAAGGCCAGTGACTCGTGGCTAGTGAGAGATTGGCGGGGCCTTTTGTGCATGCAAAGTGCCTTGTCGAAACAGGCTTCAATATAAGTTATCCAAACTGCAAAGGGCCAGGAAAGGTTTGATAAAAGATGATTTGGACACAGTTCGAAGTTTCCCGTGAGGGTACGGAGCAGGTGCCGAGGAGACACGGTCGTGTCATGGAGGTTTGCCTCAACATGTCCAGCTTCAATTCATGTTACTATTCTGGCCTTTGACATAACACACTTTTGCGAATCAAACCCTACAGTACGACACTAGCAGTTTACTGTCTGCTATTTCATGCATATGACATTGCATGCAGCAGGTGCGGTCAGTTGAAGTGCTTGGGAACATGACTTCTTCTTGAGGGACCGGGTGGCCCCGAGATATGTGCGGTTTGGCGTGGTTCTCAGCCTGACGTTGCCTCTGCACATACGTGCACATGCTGTCAGCCGAGGGGACGACGACGAGCTGGAGGATCTCGCGGGTGAGGGTGACGACCAAGCGCTGCGGGAGCTCGCCTGGCGGCGTGCCCAGGCTGACAGCCGGCTGATCTGACAAATTCTAACGGAGCTTCGGAGATGTGCTTTGAAGAAGTCTTCAGTGCTTGCGATGGGCCGAGTGCCAGTGCCGGTCCCCGAATGTTTTGGAGGCCTTTGTTCTGGAAAAGTTGGCAGAAGCCGAGCGGGATGCCCGCTCGCTGGACCTGGCAATGGAACTGAAGTGGGGTGAGCCTGCCATGTCCGGATAGGGTTTCTGAGTTGCCAATTTTGTTTGGGATGTCAACCTGGTTGCCAGCTCCGACTTCGGAAGACACGGCGCGTACGGCAGCAAGAGTTTCTGATCTTCTCGAGGATCCCAGGCGCAGAGGGCGCTGCACCACTTGTACGCCTACTGCCCCCCCCGTTGCATCACCGCATAGTGCCAGAGAGAGCACTGAAGAAATTGACATGCTCAATTAAGAAGAGCAGGAGAAGGAAAGAATCAGGAAATTGTAATTGTAACCAGCATACCCTATCGGTTCTTGAAAGAGCGCGAGGTTGTTGTGCTGTCATGAGGGCTTTTAAGACTTGTGATGGGCCATGCTTGCTCTATGAGCATGCTTAGGATTGTGTTTAGGGTTTAAACGGTTTAGATAGGGGGTTGTGCCTAGATGAAGGGTTTGCACAGGGAGCTGTGGTTCATGGACGGCTGTGAGATGTACGGGCTACGAAAAAGGAAGGGTGCAGGGATGTGCAGGGGTGCAAGACAAGAAGACCTGGCGGACTAGTTTTCTGGGGCATCGAAATCTCGGTATGCAGGCTGATGCAAGCGCTTGCAGAGGTCGGGACACTGAGTGATTTCCGACCATGGTGGAGTCATGACCCTGCATGGCAGCTTCTTTGTGCTGTGTAAGGCCTCAGCTGCTGGGTTTGGCTTGCCCTGTCCGTTTCTCCGGCAGAAGGAGGAGGTTTCACGAAACCCATGCAAATGCATCATCTGCCTTCTCGCTTGCCTTGGCTGGCCTTGGCTACCCTCGCATAGCTTGACAGGCGGGCTGGTCATTGCTTGGAGACGACGAGTCCGAAGAAGAGCTGGAGGAGCCGCAATTATCCAGTCTCATGTGTGCTAGAGCGCAAGTTTGTGACAGCACAAGATCAGCATCCTAGAGTGACAGCAGGAGGATGGCTACTGCGGAAATGTGCAGGTGCGTACCCAAGCGACTTTTTGTCTAAGAGACGAGATCAGATGCTTCGGAATGGACCCCCAATAGGCATCCGCTATCATCCGCTTCAAGTGGCGTCGAGGTCCGTAAGCTGCTGAAGGGCCAAGGGCGACTGGTCACTGCGAGACTTCGCCTCCGCGGAGCAGCCCTCGATGACAAGGCGAGCAGCAGTGCGATGAGATCTCCGAAGTGCGAAGTTCTCCGTGTGTGGTCATGTGATCTAACTTGAAGTTTGTGGGACCGTAGCACGTCTCCCAGCAGTTGCGGGCCTGTTCTCTTGGCCGCCCGAAGACCAGGGCGCTGCGCCGCCGTGGCGCGGGGCCAGCTTCCGCGAGGCACTCCGCCAGGCGGTGGCACCCAAGCGAGGCCGAGCTGGCACCAGGGAGTCACCGGGGCTCCAAATCCCAAGATGTTCCAAGATGTCCCAAGTTGTCCCAGTTTCTGCCTCTTTTTGTCAGCGCCGGTCTGTGCTCTTCTACATCTCTGCATGCTAGTTGTAGAGGTCACGTGCTCTTTGTGTCTCGCCAGGGCTTTCCATCCGCTGGACCGCGACGCGCTGGCACGGTTGTGAATGGTTCGTGATTCAAGAGTTGCGACGCAAACGGTGCTTAAGCTGGACGAGAACTGAGGGACATGCCGCAGATCATTGCCAACTTAGAGGTTGTCACTTCACCGGACCAAGCCATGGCCTTTTTCGGACGAGAGAGTTTTCTTTCTCAACTTGGCTTCGAAGATGCAAAACGAGATTGGACGACTGGACAACTGAGGCTCTCTTCGGATCTCGGGTCGAGACCAGCTGCGGACCTTACGGGGGCAAGGCTCACTCTGAAGCACTTCTTGCATACTTTTGAGAAGCGCGAACCAAACATCGGCAGGTGTTGCATGCTCAAGCCCGTCCTGCGGCTCCCGCGCTCTCAAAGCTTTCGGACAAGAGGCTTTCGGAGCATCGTCTGCATCTGCCGAGTTGCCCGGGTGCATCACACACGCTAAATACACACTTTCCCGGGAGATCTTTTTGCCCTTTGGAGCTTTGGAGGCACAGGGCTCCGTCGGCTCCGTCGGCTCCGTCGGCTCCGTCGGCTCCGCGGCCTCCGAGCTGGGAGCTCCAGCGGTGGCAAGAGGAGCAGCCGCTCGGCATCACTCGGCTCTTGGGCTCTTGGGCTCTTGGGCTCTTGGCAGACGCGTGGCCGGGGCAATGGCCGGTATACCTACCTCCCCGAGAGCAATCTCTTGGGATATAAAAAAACGCTTGCGCAAACCAAGGCAGGAGCTCTGGAACGCTCAGTTTGCAGCCCAGCGCGCAGCGAGTTCAGCATTCTTTGAGCTTTCTGTTGTCAAGCCTTGGGCGTACCTCAAAGCCTTCGACTATTGGTTGACAACAGTTGTCAGGCGCGAGCAATTGCCACGGTGGCGGTGGCAGGTCCAACAGCTCCAGGTGCAGCGTGCTGACGCTTACTGTGCTGTGGCAGCGTCCCGTTCAGCTCCAGCATGGGACCTGCATGGAGTTGGAATGAGTTGAGCTTTTCCATCATCTCTGCTGCCGCAGGTTAAACCTCGCACAGTGTCTCCGGAGCTACCTGGAAGCAAAAGATGATCCGACCGGCACTTGTTGGATGTGTGTTGATGCCCTTCGATTGGAAACGAGGCGCCGCTTGAGGCCCGAAGACTTGAACATGTTGAACTTCGAACCAACCGGGGAGAAGGCGAGACTTGGCACAGCCGGACCCGGCAAGTTCACACATGGTTGAACGGAGAGGGTGCATACCAACGATCTTGAAAAGGCTGTCTCAGTCTGTCAGAAGCAACAGTAAAGTTGTCCGTTGGGACAGGTTCAACAGTCGCTTCTGAGACTCCAAAAAATCCAGCAGCTGGACCACATGCGACGTGCAGCGTGGCAAGCTCAGCTGATGTGAATGCTTGGTCTACCTACCAACCGAATAATACATGCCACAAAATTGCAAGCATAGGGTTTCAGAAAGGGCTTGATTGTTGGCTGGTGGTCATGGGTTTTTGGCAAGGCAGTTGGCGCCTCGTCGCCCTTGAATTGCTAATGCTTGCAAGCTCTGATCTCCGAGAGACCTGCAGCGTGCCTTGCCCGCAGATGCGCGCGGCAGCGGGCTCGATCTTAAATATGTTTGTGATTTCGGAAGCTGCTGCTAATGCCAGCGTTCTTGTCCAAGACAAGAGCTAGTCTTGCCAGCACTAAGCCTGGTGTGTCTCCTCGGTTGCCACAAACTGCTTGCAGAACTGCTTTGTGTCCGAAGTTGCCAGGGGCAAGCACTGCTGGAATAAGCACGCATCTTTACGTGTGGCTCGAAATACTCTATTTCTTTCGGAAGTTTTACCAGCCCCACCCTACCGAACAGGCCAGTTGCCGAGCTGTCTGCCCTGCGTCCGAGTGCTGCGTTGCTGCGAATGGCCAGACTCGGCAGGTCTCCGTTGATGTCTTGGACGTTGCAGCTGTGTGGACTGATTGTCACTGCCATTGCTGTACAGGACGCGAAGACAGCCGAAGCAATCTTTGGATGGGGGTAGATACTGTTAGCCCATAGCATGGCGTAAATGTCCTCGTCCCATCGGTGGGTTGTGATCTGGTGCAGCCTGCTGTGGGCAGGAGTCATGTGATGACGATGCCACACTTTTGCAGCTTCCAAGAGGACGCGATGCACAGCATTTGAACTGCCCCTGAACGGTCCTCGAAAATCTGCTGTCTTTGTAGGACCGCCTGCAACAACAGGATTGGCAGTGCCCTGGCTAGAAGATTCATGAAGCTTTGCTTTGCGTAGCAAAGACACAGATCATGCGAATCATGCCAAATCTGTGTGGCTGGTTGAAGCCTATGCTTAGACTAACGCATGAAGCAAGGCACACACTATGCCACCAGCCGCGCTCGCCAACGCCACCTGGTGTCACTTGAGGCAGTCTTGGCATAGGTGAGGGGCGCATTTTCCCTTGGCTGAGGCGAGCCAGCGAACAGATGTGGCGCCGTTCAATGCGTCCGGGGTGTTTGCCAGCAACGTGCTGCGCTGGGACCCAGAGGCTGCGATCTCTGCGGTCTCACCGCAACCGCAACCGCAAGGCAAGCGCCAGCACTGGACCACGGCTAAGAAGCTAGCCCAAGCAGCCGTGTCCCTGGACGTCATCGAGCAGCCGCAGTCAGTTTTTTGCATGGCCACAGCCATCTGCAGCTTGGTGCTGGTCGGAGAGTTGGCATCGCTACGAGGTTTTGAGCACAGTCGAGTATTCACCTCTATACTAGCTGCGCTGAGCCTAGTGGGTACCAACCTCTCCGAGAATGCAAACTTGCGAGCGGGCATTGGTGTCCTAGATCTCATCTACGCGCGATTCGTCATGCTTGCGTTTACGGGTGTGGCGCTTGTGAGATTTCACCCACGCAAGCCATCTGCACTTCCAGATTGTCCTGAGCAAGCAATTCAGATGCTTCTCGGCACTTTCTCTATCAGTGCCAGTTCAATGCTGCTATGTGGCGCCGTGCATCTGGCACCTGGGACATACGTACTTGCTGGGGTTGCGACGCTGTCAAGCTTCGGTGCCATTTTAAAGCAGTGTATTCTCAGGGAGCCCATTGAATGGGATGAGAGTCTGGCCTCTGTGGGGCTCTTGCTGTCGGTGCTACCAATGTTGAACGCTGCAGCTCATAGCAGCCAGGCAACCCTCCTTGGCACGGTTTTGGGCTTGTTAGCCGCCCTGGCCATGGCGACATCTGCCTTGGTTCAGCGCAACTTGTGTGGTTCTGTGCATCATACTGTTCTGCTCACCTGGTCGGGCGGAGTAGGGCTCATCATGTTCAGTCCGGTGGCCTTAATCTTCCCCGAAGAAGCTCGTGTGCTATGGACATTGGACTGGCCACACTTCGCAGCTTTGTTCTTATATGGATCTTTGAGCTTGGCGTCTTCCACACTTCTGTTGAAGGTGGCCAATAGCTCCCTGGGCATTAAGGCAGAGTCTAGCTACATGCTCTTTGTTGGGACAGCTGCTGCTTGCCAATACGCATCAGACATTGCGCTTCTTCACGACCCCTTTACCTTCGTTGCACAAACAAGCTTTGCGCTAGTGGCTACATTTCTCACGCTGGCGTACGTTGTGTCCTGCAGACAAGTTATCCGAGTAGAAGAGTGCATGAACATGGCGGGCAGTCTCCATTTCGAACCGCGGCGATTCAGCCAAAGGCTTTCGCACCATGCGGAAGGTGACACGTGACATGTATTCTTAGTAGCAGTCCTAGGCAATTAATGCCAGTTTAAGACCTATTTTTTTATGTGATCGCATGCTCCTGGAGGATGTACATCAAAATTGTCCGTGACTTGTGTTGGAGCTGGTGGTTCTTGTAGATACTGACATCCATCAAGAGCTGTGCAATTTTCAATTTGCAGCAGACTTTTGCCCCTGGCAGTCTGTGAAGGTTTAAGCCGTTAAGCTTTTACCACCCAGCCAAAAGACGGGCCAAAGGGGGTGGACCGCGCGCAAAAATCTGCGCAGTGAGCCCGGAGAGCCGGGAGGGAGAGAGGCGTAAAAAGTGCGTAAAGTGCGTAGTAAGTGCACAGCCGTCGTCAGAGGGCAAACAGCCACCAGTGAGAGAATCCTCCTCTGCTTGTTGCTCGGGTGCTCCCCCCAAAGAAGCACATCGGATCTGAAGAATGAGCTTTGATGCCATGCCATGTATATAGCACCACGGCGGGAAGTGCCCTTACGAGCAACCGGTGCAACTCCGTCGATGATCCCTGCTTCACTGGGCTTTGGCGAGGGCGCTCCGCGCACACGGGTGGAGACTGGATGGACCCTTCATCTCAGGCAGCTGCCGCCGAGTTGGGTGCCCACTTCAGGGCACGTGACCGCAGCAGTCGTCTCGTTCCTGGCACTGCGAACTCTGCCTTTTCAGAGGCGCGCTGGCAATCGCCGAACCTCAGGTGAGCGCTCAGGTGTGGCAGCTTGTGCAATCCATGGCTTGCAACTGCGGCTTCCTGCCGGCTCGACGGTCTACTTGACAGGCCGAATGTATGTCCAATCGAGGTTCTCTTCGAACAATGGCTTAGAGTGTACTTGGTGTACTTAAAGTGTACTGAAAGTGTACTTAGCTGCTAAGCTAGCTAGTTCTTAGTTAGTACTTTAGCTGAACATTGTTTCACATTGCTGCAGCTGCACAGGCGTGTCGCAAGAGCTAGAAGGAGAACCGTGCGAAGTTGTGAGCTTTGACAGATCTGGAAGGCGTTGGACTGGAGTTGGAGCGGAGTTCTCTTCGTGCTGTCCTGTTTGAATGAGTGTGAATGCCTGTGGTGTGACTAAGAGACTCCGACTAGGGGTATATGTTACTGCGCGCTTGGGACTTGGGAGGTGGTTGGTGCGCTTCTTGCATCCGCGCTTTCGCGGGCGCACGGCCCTTGTCCCAGAGCAGTGCCTCCAATTTGGATACAGTGTCCGGCGCCGTGGTTTTTGTTCAAGCAGCACTTTCTCAAGTACTCTCACCTTACACATAGTCTTACCGCTTGTTTTTTTCTGCATTCAGATGTCAACAAATGCGTTGCCTGCAAGATGTACTCAATCAAAGGCCGGAGCATGCGAGGTCCAACCCTTCGACTTCTAGTGCTGTGCTTGTGGAGACCGCTCGATCAGGAAGGGGCTTGCAAGCCAGTAGAGCCTTCACTGCTGGCAGCGTGGTGTTCAAGGAGAGGCAGGAAGCTGCAAATTCACGAAAGGCTTTTAGCTTTCCGGCCAGTATAGGTGTTTCAGACTTAGTTTGACCACACATTGCAGTTGTCAATAGCCAGGGGTTTGGGACAGCATGGGACGGCCTTCTAACGTCTTCAAAGTCTGCGCCGCAAAGTACGCTGCAAGATGCCGTAAGATGCTGCTTTTGCTTGACGTGATGAAAATTTGACGTTATTGAATTGTGCTCTGGAACAACGTCTCTCTCAGTTGCAGCTGCTCTTCTTGTATCACTAAGTATGGTTTCTGTCGGTCTTTGTCCAGCAGCTGACCGTACAGAGCTGTTTCCCAGAATGAAACCCTGGCAAGCCAGGCGGCCGAGGTTTGAAGACTCTAAACAAGCATCAACCAGGGTCTAGGGACAACCAAGACAGATCTCTGTCGCCTCGCACCTTTGCGATGAGCGATGAAGAACTACGGGGTGCAGCGGGGGGGGGGGGGGGGGAATTCCAGAGGCAGCTGCTCTTAGTCAAATGCAATGCAAACCGTCACAAACATTCAGAGCGCGGCACGGAGCCGGACGCTGGACCTTGTCTCACGGGTTTTTGGAGGTGAGGCTAGTTGCGGAACATCATGAGTTGCTTTTTGAGCAGGGAAGGAGGCATGTTGCGTGGGCTGTTTTGGTCTTGGGCTTATCACAATGGTTGCAGGATCGCCGTCCAACTTGTTTCAGGGTCTGGCAGGGTCTGGGGTGGGGCAGTTCCGACCCCAATTTAGGATTTGAACTGGTGCTAGTGGGGCCTGGCCCCCCACAAACATGTAATAATTGTAAACGCTTGCGCGCGCCGCCTCGGCAGCCGGGCCGGCCCCAGGACAGGAAAGGAGGAAAGAGGGTTTCGCAGAAGGAAGGGCAGAGAGGTTAAAGGGGGGGGGGGGGGGTGGTGGGGGGTGGGGGTTCTTTTTGGGTATATTTTTTGGTTTTTTTTGGGTATTTTTTTTGGTTTTCTAAACCCTAAACCCTAAACCCTAAACCCTAAACCCTAAACCCTAAACCCTAAACCCTAACCCTAAACCCTAAACCCTAAACCCTAAACCCTAAACCCTAAACCCTAAATCCTAAAACCCTAAAACCCTAAAACCCTAAAACCCTAAAACCCCGAAACCCCAAAAACCCCAAAACCCCAAAACCCTAAAACCCTAAAACCCTAAAACCCTAAAACCCTAAAACCCTAAGCCCTAAACCCCAAACCCTAAACCCTAAACCCTAAACCCAAAAACATACCCTAAACCCAAAAGCATACCCTAAACCCACAAACATACCCAAAAAAAACCAAAAAAAACACCCAAAAAAAACCTGGCTCCGGTGGGGGGGGGGGGGGGGGTGGGGGGGGGGGTGGGGGGTGGGGGGGTGGTGGGGGTGGGGGGGGGGGGGGGGGGGGGGGGTTTTGGGGGCACTCCCCTGTAGGAGGCACCGACAGCGGGACCCTCCACGGCATCGGTTTGCAGCTCCTCCAAGCGATTGGGGGGGGTCCCACAGGGCGGGGGGGGGGGGGGGGTGGCGTCAGAAAATTTGGCAGGAGGGTCTGCTTGTTCCAGACGCTTCTCGGCAGGAAGCCGAGGCGAATGTGTGTCCCGGGATCCTGGTCCCGGGCCCTGGGCTTCGCCATCCTTGTAGCTGTCGTCTCTTTGGGAGCCTCATACGTTCTTGCTGTTCCAAAATTGCCAACAGGGGATGGGCCCCCCTCTGACCCCTAAACAAGCCTAGGAGGGCCTAGGAGAGGAGGGGGGGTGGAGGAGGGGGGGTGGGCCCGTGTGGGGGGGGGGGGGGGGGGGGGGGGTGGTTTTTGTTGATGCAGTTTGCCTATTCGCTATTGTCATGCTCTTGAAGGCAACGCGTGTGAGTGGAACCCTTCAACATTTGTTTATCCTTTCCCCCGCCTAACCCCTAAACACTAAACCCTAAACCCTCAACCCTTAACCACCCTAAACCCTAAACCCTAAACCCTAAACCCTAAACCCTAAACCCTAAACCCTAAGCCCTAAGCCCTAAGCCCTAAGCCCTAAGCCCTAAGCCCTAAGCCCTAAGCCCTAAACCCTAAACCCTAAACCCTAAACCCTAAACCTAGACCCTAGACCCTAGACCCTGGACCCTAATAAACCCTTCACCCTAAACCCTAAACCCTAAAACCTAAACCCTAAATAAACCCTATACAGACCCTAAACCCTAAACCCTAAACCCTAAACCCCAAAACCCTGAACCCTGAACCCTAAACACTAAACCCTAAACCCTAAACCCTTAACCCTTAACCCTTAAACCCTTAAACCCTAAACCCTAAACCCTCAAGGACAGGATAAATAGGAATTGTACGCGTTTCAGTACGATACTCCTTCATTCTTCACAGTGCAAAAGACCCTGAACAAGGAATGAAAGCCCCGAAAGATGCCCCCGGCGCCCCTTGAGGCCCCCAAAGCCCCCAAAACAACCCAATCCCCCCCCGACAAAACCTCCCCCAAATTTCAGCAAAAGCAAAAGAGCAAAACGCCCCCCCAAAACCCCCCAAACCCCCCCCAAACCCGCCAAAACCCCCGAAACCCCCCAAAACTCCAGACAAGCCTTATACAATTTCACCCGAAAAACAAAAAGCAATTTTCGGCCAAAACCCGCCAAACTTTCGCGCAAAACTCCGGACACAAACCCCATACAATTTCTATAAGCGGCAAATTGGGTGCAAAATCCTGAACTCTAAGCCCCATACCCAACCTCGGGATCAACCGAGAGAACTATTGGGCCCCAAGCCTCGAAACAAATCAGGTCACCGCTGTGAAGAAATGCGATTGCGAAGAATCGATGCCAGGAGCTGCCGTTCCTCTTGACCGCGAATGACGTGAATGAAGTTTGCAGAGCTTACTTCAACATGCGGGCTTCGGGGCGTAAAGAATCAACCCAAGGCCCGGCGTCATGGTTTTTTACGGCATTGAGTTTTATTGCCTCGTTCTGTTCATGCTCTCGCCAGAGGGCTGCAAAGGTGTGGAGGTCGAAGCCTTCGAGTCCCTTTCTGCCGGGGACGGCTTCAGTGCACAGGCCCGAGCGAGAGTGCAGGCGCGGCATTTGCAAAACCAGTGTCTCAAAATCAGCTTACAACTGTGCAAAGTCACCGTAGCGTCTGTTGTGTTGGGGCAACAGAGCAAAGGTAATAGCCAGAACAGGCAAAGCATTATGGGGAGCCTGCCGCCAGGCTCAGGCTGCCGAGGTTTGGCAGGCTATGACATATGGAAGAGCCCAAGAGCCAGAAGCTTCTGAACTTCAAAACCTGACTGGGGCATTGTTGCGTTGGGAGGCCAACCGCAACATGGCTGTAAGTGGCGCTTCTTTCCGTGAATATCTTGTCGATATTGCCCGTCGAACATGTTTCATACGCAAGATGCAAGGCTTTTTGCAGCAAGTGTCTCCCAATGCGGAGCCCAATATCTACGCCGTGTATTCTCTTGCGCCTCAGCGTGAAGTGATGCTCCATGATCTCTGTGTTCAAATACGCAAGACCTGTGCAATGCAATGCGAGAAGCGATGCAAGTGCACCATCCGTTGCTGGGTCGAGGTCAGCCGATTGAACCATTCATGTGCTCCTACTGTTCGGCTGCGGCAAGTCTTCCGACCGCTTCAGCCAGGATTCCAAGTGTAGCTCGGCCTTACATGGCCTTACGTTCTGCCTTGCATCAGGCCAATAGCAGGCCCAAGATCTCTCTCCCTTATTTGCTCCATCCTCCTCATCTGCGCATGTACAGCTCCAGAAGATACCAATGCCGCACAGTTTAGAACAGCACCCGGAGTCGGCTGCAAGCTCTCGCTACCTTTCGATGTCCTTACGTGTCGGATCGGCTACCAACAACAGCTACCCAAATACTTCACCCTCCTCTCCGGGCCCTAGCTCTTGATCGGTTGCTTTGCTTACCCTGTCACCTCCTCATCCTTCTAGGGATCTAATCCGTCTAAGAGAAGGGCACAGCTTGTAAGGCCCGACGATGGCACCTGCCTCGTCCAGGCGGATCGTGACCTTGAGCCTGGAGATGAGCCCTGTTTGAAGAGCATCTTTTGTATGGTCTGGGTTTAGGGTTTAGGTTTTAGGGTTTAGAGGGATCCAAGGGAGACTTCCAACAGAGCTTCACAACTTGGGCCAGGCATTGGTGGTGAACTACGGGCTGCCAGAATTGCTTGAGTGGCCTGTGGAGCAACGGCGTGAGTTCCGCGTCGGCAAGAGAGTCAAGAAGCTTCTAGTATTAACTGTTTTGGATTTTGATCCTTGTGTTGTGTGTAAAATGCTTGGCTGTGCTTTGCTTAGACTTGGTGGGAGGGCTCTGTACTTGGAGGTATCTGCTTCAGCGCAACGGCTTTTGCTGCCAGTGTCCGCGTTGTCTCTCAGAAGCAGGAGAAGATGTGTCCCAGCGCGGAAAAGAGTATCTGCCCATGTCTGCGCGCTGTGCTTTGTGAAGGCAGCTCCTATTTTGTCCTTCCTGCTATTTGGAACTCGCTGTGGCAGTAGCTTCAGTCATGGATCAGAAGACGGGGTTCGGTGGGATGATGTGCATAACGGCGGAACAATATACTCCAGGTCCATACTCCATGCACTATGCACCACTCTCTGCAGGAAGCTAGCCCCCAAACGCAAAGTAGGCAGTAAGGCTGCTTGCAAGTCTACGCCGCTACACGGCGGTTCGCACGATGGAGTGTCCTGTATGTCTGAGACTCAAATCAAGTTTCTCTCACTCGGTGGGGAGATGTGGGCTGCAGTAGACTCAGCGGTATCTCAGTATTGCAACGTATTGCTATCGCAACGTAGCAGGTCTGCAGAGCTACGCGCTGCCGAGCCGCGTGCCGCAGGCACCAACATCAACCCCAAATCGACACCCAAATCAAAACTTGAATCGAAACTCTTCATCCATTCATCCTCTTCGGTTCGTAGGGCTCTTGTCGAAGGTGCTGAACTGTGGACATACCTTCTGCAGCAGCTGCTTGGAGCAGGCACGAGACAGCGGGATGCGAAATTTAAGGGATTTTGAAGCTCCGTAGCGTACGGGTGGGCGCCTTCCGCGATCTGCTGTGCTTGTCACACGATTGGAGGTTCGAGGCATTCAGAACTGAATTCCAGTACCATCCAGTGACACTAAACTCTTCCCTGAGGTTGCTCACGCTGGGAAGTTTCAGTGTCCAACCTGTCGACAGGCCTTCCGCTTCTCCAAGAGAGAAAGGGATCTAGCAAGCTACAGAGTGCTCAAGCGTCTGTGAGGAGACCTCTTCGACCGAGATCCGTGTGAACTTCGCTCTGCGAGATGCGCTGATGGGACAGGAGGCTCTCTCAACATCTATCACACGACTCAGGATCATCTGGGGGAGCGTGCAACAAACACTCAAGCACTCAAGCATTGCATCGTGAGGCCCCGTCCACCGTGGCTGCAGCTAGAACTATCGAGGCTAGACGCTGTTTTGGTTTGGTTCTCGGACGCACGCATGGAGCGTTATGCCTGTTGTCAGTGTTGCCCAGGGCTTGCTCATGCGTGGTTTGTTCCAAGACCCGATTTCGTTGGCGCAGAGATGTGCGCCAGGCTGCTTTGATAGCATGTGCAGCTTCGGGCTTTGCTCCGACACCGTCGCGCCGATTGTGCCCCCAGAAGTCCGCTTGAGGATGTGCCTGATCGTATCGTTGGTTCTTTCAAAGCTCCTCCCGATACCGCTGTCCAGCGCGAGAGGGTCCCAAGCGACACAGGGCTGTTGAACACGTTGGTGGCCCCCTGCCGGCGAGTTTGGTCGCACCCTCGCAGGGCTCGCCGCCCTTTGCCCGGCTCGATGCCGCATGTTAGCGGGCGCCCACTGCGCACGTTCTGCACCATGTGACCATGTTGCTGACTTAAGCAAAAGCAGAGAGCGGTGAGCACGCGCCCTCAAACGCGCCGAAGCACTCCACTAGGACACGTGCAAAGACTCTCTCTGACTAGCAAGATTTGGACAACATTGGTCAGGGTCAGGGTTGCGCAGAGCTTGTTCATGTGATTCTTTGTGAAGGTAGCTGCGCTAAGTGAATTGCAATCCCAATCGCAGGCTGAGGCGGTTCCTCCTCCAACTGAAGATGAGCAGGCAGTAGCTTTGTGCCCCTCGTTTGCAGTCAAGAGGTGACTACAAGGCATCTCTCATCTTCCATATCGGCGGCATCCCGGTCCAGAGTTGTGTTGCATTGTTTGGTGCACGGTGGGGCGAGTCCGCGGAAGAAATGGAGGAGAGAGCCACTGAAAGGTTTTTGATCGTTAAACGAAGCTGGGAAGATTCTATGACATGATAGGCGTACGACTGGATCCCAGCGGTAGACAAAGCCTTCAGGGTGAGCAGTAGCCAAGGGGTGAGCAATAGCCGTCACTTAGGCATGGAGGCGGCCAATGTGCGGGCCATAGAGCGAATCAGAACCCACGCCATGTCTTGCATGCTCGGTGAAAGACTGCGTGGCAGGACTCTGAGATTCTCATCTCTTTAGCCCAGAACTCAGGCGCTTTGTAAGCCCTAGTCGCTGAGCAGAGCACATGGCCTCCACAACAGTTGCACGGCCCAGGTTCCACCAGTGGGCCATGTCCGAACGCCCTCCGACATTTGCTGCGTCGTTGATGCAAGCACCTCTTCTGCTGCGCTTCAAGCAAGTTCAGTGACTGCATCAGATCAAAGAGGACTGCAGTTGGTTGACCGTTTGTCGGCTCAGGTGTCCACTTCTATGGCTGCAGAGGCATGGGCTGGATCGTGCTTCCCGCAAAGTGCTGTGGCTTAGTCCAGATCTTTCATATGCGACGAGGCGATGCTGGCAGATGGCGCAGGAGTGTCGGTAAGCAGGCTGCTGAGGTATTGCTGAGGTTTTTCTAACGAAAGGTCGGCTTCAAGGTCTGCGTTTGCCGTTGCTGAGGCCACGGACTGGCCCTCATTGACATTGTCAAGCACGCACTTCGGACTGCTGCTGCGTCCTTGGCCTCCACTCGCATTGCTGCATGTGTCTGCTTTGTGCCACGAGGACAGTGATACAGCTGCTCAATGGAAGAGACCGGCTGGCCATTGTAGCTTACAGCAATGCGGCGCGGTGCCCAGAGAATTGTTCCAGTACAGCTTTGTGTGCCCCTCGACTGGGCTGCTGGGGTGTTCTGATTGCACCCGTGACAAAGACATGGATGGCAGCATCCTCATCCGCATCAAGGGTCCAGTTTCGCAACCAGCCCAAAGACATGCCACAACAAAGGCCGTTCTGCAATCAGTTCAAAGCTTCCACGGGAATCGCGTCGGTGGAATACTTGATTTGGCACTACCGCTCGCAGAGTCAGCAGCAACTTCTCGCAAGTGCAGATCAGGAGAGCCAGGCAGCCAAGGCCACGCAAAGCAAGAATCAAGCGTTGCATATCTTCCTTCTGGCGACTGACCTCAGACAGGCTAGGAGAAGTGGCTTGTGAAGGGTCTCTCAGGGCCTCTCAGGGCTTTTTGAATCAGTATGTTGCGCTGAATGCCAGGGCACGTCCTTTCGGAATCCGTAAGTCCCACTGCCAAAGACAGTTTAGGGCGTGTTCAGGCCGTTGGCCCATCCCCCCCGTTGGTGTGGTTGCGGGCTGGTTTTTGGGTTTAGGGCTTTAGGGCTTTAGGGTTTACGAGCTTAGGGCTTAGGGTTTTACGGGTTTAGGGTTGAACGTTTTTGGTTTGAGGGTTTGAGGATTTTTAGCGTTGAGGGTTTTAGCGTTGCGGGTTTTAGGGTTTGGAGTTAGGGCTTCGGGTTTTCGGGTTGAGGATTTACGGGGTTTTGGGCTTAGGAGGCGGGGGGGGAGGGGGGATACCATGGGGGGGGGGGAGAACGCACAGCGCACAACCATGTAGAGCTAAGTTGATTTGTTTGACTCGGTTGACTCATGAGAGATTCGTCATGGGCAACTCATACCTGCAGCAGCACGCTATTTTCAGACCAGCGGTCGTCGGGACATCGGCGTGCAGATTGCAGACCAAGACGAATTATCGACTTGACCTCACAATCCACACAGTTCGACGTTGCTCAGAGAGAAAAAAGGCTACGGTCGCAACCAGTAGCAGCAGCGGTAGCGAAGAGAGCGCCACAGATAAAAGCTCAATGAAGTTGGGGCAGCGAAAAAGGTGAAGCGCCACAGTCCGACGGGCTTCCAAGACCAAGGGTGCAGGGAATGAGCTGTTTGGGGGGGGGGTGAAGGGAAGGATCCAGTGTATTTAAAGTCAAGAGGACCTTCTTGGTCTCGTCAACTAAGAGCTCAGAGCAGTGTGCACAGCCAGCGCTTAGACTCTCAAGGCGAGTGTGATCCTTGAGCTGACACCGATGACGCCAGAGGCATCTTCGTTTCCCATCCAGTCAGCGCACGGTATCCTTGGAAGTGAGCTGCAAAAAGAGCAGGGTCAACAACGAGCCGAGCTGCGGCTGCACCAGCTGTCTGCCTGGCACAGATTCGGGTTGTCAGGTTGCTGGGCGATGTTGGGCCTTCCTCCATGTTGTGCTCCCCCCCCCCCCGCCTCAACCGCCAACCCCTCCCTGCAAGTTATGGGTGGTAGGTACTCTAGGTTAGGGGTTTAGGGTTTGGGTTTGTTTAAGGGTCCGGGGCCGAGGGTTGGTTCTTCAGGGTTTGCAGGGCTTGGGAGTTTAGGCTTTTGGGGTTCAAGTTGTTAACAGCGTGTGCAGGGCAAAGGAGGTGATGTAGGCTTTTTGAAGTTCTAAATGTTTGTGTAGGAGGCTCGTGCTGAAGTTGAAGTTCCCCAACACGGGATTCGTGCTATGGTCATGTGACGATTATTTTCTGGACTGCGGAGAACTCTGTCCGTTTGATTTTGTTTCGGTAGTTTACGTTCCGTTGACCCTTCATGTCGCTATAGAAGAAGTAAAAAAAGAAGTGCGCGAAGAAACAATACAGAGACATTAAGTATCGTTTTTAAGCAGCCCAGCTAAACGAGGGGTGCACCTTCTCGAAAATGGCACGGGTCTTGAACCCATTGAAACTGCGAAGCAGCCCCCTATGTACCATCCCTGTGCTGAGCTGAGCGGCAGGGAGGGGCCGGAGGGCGAAATGTATCAGAGATCGAAAACGCATGTCGAGCAAGAGCGTCGAGGGTCCTCACACATTCCAGGCAGCTGAGGTTTTACACAGGCAGCGAGCGCTACCTACCCGCGGGCAGCGACTGCATCTAGTCCTTCACTCGCGATAAGATCCCCGTAGTGCAAGCTCTGTTTGGGGCAAATTGGGGCAACATACATACATGGGGAGAGTAGCTGCTTGTCATTGCTATTCGTTTTGCATATCAATAGTCTGGTATCAGTATAAGCTGAGCGAAAGTGTAACACAATGCATTCAGTTGCTTCATGGACTCCACTCTTGCCAGGCTGCCAGACGGCATGACCAATCTCTGGGTTCCGCCCCCAAGCGCCCTGAGTCTTAAGCATTCGGAAACCATGATCCGGAAGTCGATCCTTTAGAGCTGCTACCGCAACCGTCAGGCTGGACTCGAAACAGGCCGCACTTTCAAGTGGGTGTCGAACTGCTGGAGCCTATGTCGACCCGGAAAGGCATACAGCTTCTTGCAGCTGCATCGGACGGCTTGAGGCACATGACGGCACATGACGGCACATGATAACACTTGTTGTGTGCCTTCGGTGCCACACAGTGTCACAGATTGGCACACGGGAGTCCCGGGAGGTTGCAACATCTCCTCCTGCTTACAGATGGGGTCGGACCCTGAGCGAGAAGAGCGGGAGAAATGCAATTGAGTATGGTGCCTGTGTAACTGCCGATCGTTTGCTGATGTGGCTCAGCTCTGGTTGCTTTATTGCTGAGATTCCGAACATCAATCCGCCTCGTGGCATTGCCTGCGGCTCAGTGTCGAGTTCGTGATGGTAGCTGCGTGCAAGGCTGCATGCATACCCACCTTTTTTGTGCAGCTGTTCAGCTTTGCAGTGGACAAAGGTTCCCATGCTGAAGAGGCTCAAGGACAAGAGTGGCGGAAGGCGCTAAGCCGCAGAGTGAGAGGTGGAGCTGCAGGGCAGGGCTTCGCCACAGGCTCCCGTGCAGCTTGAGCGCTTTCGGCTTCGGGTATGAGCTGGACCCCTCACGCTTCCAGTGGATTTCCTGGGCGGGCGCATTGTCGGATGCCCCACACGGCAGGACAGTGAACTACTTCATGAGCTGGCGCGGCTCGGATCTGCTTCCTATGTGTTCAGCTGAGCTGGAATCGCTGTACTCTTGCTGCGCTTGCGTGTCCGTGGCGCACCCCGCGAAGTGCCAGATGCATTTCCGGGACGAACCTGTCGACTGTCAATGTGTCCAGCAATGACTGTACTGAGGCTTTCATTCCCGATGCCGGATTTGTGGGCACAGTCTTTGTCAATGCCCCTCGTCCACAGCTGGAGGGCTGAAGGAGGGGGGTAAAAGAGTTGCGGAGAGACGTCGGAACTTGCGGGTTCTTTGCTAGAGGCCGTCACGAACTTGCTCGTGACGATGGGGGCCAACCCCGTGCAGCGATCTCAGTGTAGAGTCGGCACAGTTGACTCGTGAGTTCCGGGGAATGGCCAGGGACAGGAAATGTGGGATCTCTCGCTTGCGCTGTGGAAGCAGTATGGGCAGAAACCGGACAACCATGATTCAGCATGTGTGTGTGTGTGTATGTATGTATGTATGTACGTATGTATGTATGTAGGTATGTATGTATGTATGTATGTATGTATATATGTATGTATGTCTGTATGTATGTATGCATTATGTATGTATAGAGTTTAATATAGTTACATCAGAATGTTTCGACGTGGGTGCTGTACTCCTGCATATGGCGAGGATTGTACACAGGCATAAAGGACATGAGCAAGAGCCGAGGGAGGCTTCTGTCCCTTCAACGTGGGCGCTTGCTTTTATTCGCAGAGGTTGGTGCTGACGACCGACACGAGCACTTCGCTGCCAGCACGTCAGGGGCTGAGGGAAGGGACGCGTTTTGTGTCCATCCGGACTGGTTGCTCTTTGAAGATGTGGTGATGTCAGATATGAGTTAGGTGCAGTTCCCGGTGGCTTAGCCGTGAAGCAAGTTGCTGGTGGGCTGCAGGCGGGTCTTTGCGTGCGACTGAATCAACTGGTTGTCGAATGCAGATCCAGAGCCACATGACACAAGGTGGATCTTTCCAGCTTGCAGCCGGTTTCCCAGATGGTTTCCCAGAACAGTCCTTGGCCAACATCGACAGCTTGAAAAATCGAAGTCAGGTTTGGTCAGGCTCGACACGTTCTCCTCCGTCCTGAGGCAGGTGCTGGGATCACTGGCAGGATGCTTAGGGGGCTGGGCCTCGTTGACTCAGATCGGGATCTGTTTCGTTTGGATCCCAAGGTCTATCGGCGACATTAGAGTACGACACCCGCAACCGTGAAAGACGCCGCGTGTCAGTGACCTGCCAGCTGAAGCCTCAGCCCAGCTCAAAGGCCCCGAGCCCACAGAAGCCATCCAGAAACTGAGTTCACCTAGGATCCCTGAGACGTGAAGGCTCTGAAGCGGCTAAAAAACTTGACCTGTGCGCCCTCAATGGCGGGGCTGCAAAGTGTGCGATGTGAGCCCAAAGGGATCAACAACGAATCGGACAGGAATCGTCAAGAATCAAAAAGGAGGAAGCGTTAAAAAACAAATGGAGGAGGGAGGCAGGGAAGGAGGGAATCGATGAAGGAAGGACGGCCTAACCTTACAAGTTCTTCTTGTTTCCAAACACCGCTTCGAATTCGCCCAAAGAATTAAAATTTCAGCCTTTCTGCTTATTCGCAAGCTGCATCGTCGAGGCATGCTGCCTCTGAAGTACACCCTCATTTGATAGCACTGACAAGTGCCATGTTTTGTTGCGAAAGGCCGACACCAAGACAGACTCGGCAAAGTAAAGAAAGGGCTGTGTTCTGATGCAAATGGGGAAGAACCGAAGAGTGAATAGGTAATGTTGCGGTAATTTACAATATGTGGAGCCTGCGAACCCAGATGATGTAGGGCACGTGGGGTATTGATTTTGATCCTTGTTCAGCTTCTTCTGACTCGTTTGGATTCTAGTCAACCCCAACTTTTTTGCGATCCCTCACCAGCGTCGATGCCTGTCCGGAATCCCGAAAACTGGTCTTCAATCTGTCGAAAGGCTCCATGACCTGCCACCTGCTCAAAGCAGTGTGGATCAGCTCGCGGCTGAGACAATCTCTTGGATACCTTGGACATGTTGGATGCTTCGCTGTTGATATCTTGGATGGATCTCTTGTTCCGTGGTGCCCCCGCAGACTACTGCGAGGCAGTCCCGAGTGTTGCTTGTGGACGGTGTGCGGCTAGACTCTTGGTTGCATTTCTTTTGTGATTCAGTGGATAGTCAGGACTTGAGCCCAGGCTGAGGCATTGAGGCTGTGGTGCATTGTATTGGAATTCTTGCGTGGAAGACATCAGAAGACTGTCTATCGGCGATGCGCAACAAACAAAAGGATTGAGTTCTGGCCTGCATGTTTCCCGTGAACAGTTCTCAGCAAAGGCGATGAGCACCTTGAAGCAGACCCACCTGGATAAGCTGAAGGAGCGGTGTTTGTGATGCCATGTTGCAGACCTCGTGCCCTCATGATGCTGAGACACGAGCCTGCCCACAGCAGTGCTGTATCACCCTGTATCTTCTGCCTCGATGACTTAGATGTTCAAGCTGTGCCCCTGTAGGAGGTGCCGCTGCCGCTTTCCCAGGCTCAGGAGCGCCGAGTGATCGCCGAGTGGTTCAGCGATTCGCGCGTTCATTGAGAGATCTTGAGTTGATGAAGTCTCCGTCAGAGTTCCGCATACAGCTTCGAAGATCTGTCTCTCTCTCTCTCTCTTTCTGTTTCTTGTTTTTTTTTGGGGGGGTTTCTCCAGTGACCGTGCAGCTGTGAGCTTTGACGGGATTGACCTTAAGGAGCAGATCAAGGAGCTCGAGGGCTCCATCCGGGCACTGGGTGGAACATCGGAGGACCCCCTGTCATGTACTGTCATACCCTGTTGCCAGCTTCATATTCGTACTATCACGATTACTACTATTACCATTATTCTTATTATTATTATTATTATTGTTCTAGTTAATATTATTGCTGGTAGAATTGTTATCATTACTACTATAATAACAATAGTAATTCATTATTACTATTACTATTATTGTTGTTTTTATAGTTAATATAATTATTCATTTTGATTATGGTTATGCCCTTCGATCCAAAGCGCTCCATTCCTTGTTCCGCACCCTGCGGAGGCAGTGGAGGCCTTGCTAGAGGACTTATCTGGTCAGGTGGGGCTGCGGCAATGCCCTGTACAATGAGGGAGGTCTGAGATTTCTGAGAGCAGCTGAGCAGTCTCTGGGTTCCAACAAAACTTGGACTCACGGGATGGTGCGCTGACCAGGTGGCTGAAGCCTTCTCTCGGGAGGAGTGGTACACGAGGCATAGGTTTGCGGGTGATTGAAGCAGCCTCTCTTCACTTCTTCTGCCTCCGCCTTAGGTGGGGCATCCACTTCCTTCCGTCGCTGCTCTGCGCGCACACCTCCCAGCAGTGCAACAACTTTAAGGACGTCGCTGCAGCCTCTTTTATGGGCTCCCCCCATGGCCCATTGCAAGATGGCAAGAGGACCCCGGGGTCCAGCACTACGGAGGTGAGCTCTTTGCAGAGCTGCGGGACCTGGCCGATGAGGTGCCCCAGACCTGTCATATGCCAAGCTGCAAGTTTTGTTTTTACATTGAGCTTTTTTTTTCTTCCTCAATTTTGAATCGCCCCCATGGGGCTGGGCTGCAGTACTCTCGACCAGTCGTTCAGAGTCGTTTTTGGCTTTCGACAGAGACATTGCAGCCGTTGGGTGAGTACGTTGGGCTGCTATTGTCATCCGTTCTTGTATTGCAATCTGCAACAACCATCAAAAACCAACGATCAAGACGCTTTTTCCTTCTACAGACAGAGTGTTGGCCATGACATGATGCCGCCGGCAGCTTCCCACTTCACCTGCCAGGCAAGCACCTGCTGCAGCAATACTGCAATACTAAGTACTTGGCGCAAAACTCATCAAACATTCCGAATCAGATCCCGCCATGTCGCGGATGCACTCCATCAACAGGGGTGCCGGAGATGCCACCAACCGGGGGCATGCCCAGGCATCGTGGCCTCAGAGTGGCTTGTCGCAGTCACATCTTGTCAGTGCGAAGTTACACCATTCCTCGCTCTCAGGGAAGCGGCAAAGGCTGGAGGCCCTGGAAGCCCCAGTGGGTGCCCAAGATTCAATTCCTGTGCGGCGTGCTGCAAGTGATTGTCAGTGCACGGTGCAGCGTGTCAGCTTTTGCAGTTGCACCGTGGCCGTCACGGGCATCACCGACAAGATGAAGAAAACTGTGTTGTGAAACCCTTGGACTATGGGTGAGTGCTGGCGTGTGTGAGCAAGCTTGGTGCTGTTGTGCCTGCCTCCAAGCATTTCCAAGGCAAGCGTCTTTCGGGGAGTTCGGCCGGATCATCCGCATTGAGGTGCTTCGAGTGCTTCGAGCCGATCGGAGCGCTCTGTGTGTTGAAAATTTGAGGATTGCTCCTCGCAGGTGCCCGATGGCAAGACAGTTGCGTTCGTCGAGTTCGAAGAGCGTCAGGACGCCAACGATGCCATAAAGGAGATGAGCCTCGGATACACATAGTCAATATAGTCACTCTCAGTCATAACAGGGTCATAACAGGGTCAAGATGATGCTGTCTCGAATGTGTTTTACTGAGGCACAACACGCTCATAGAGGACCGACGAATCGGAGTTCGCATGGTCGAGGCGGGTGTGCGTGGACATTCCGTCATGACGCAGGACGCTTCTAGTGGCTTCTCGGAGTCATGGCCAGATCACGCCAGGACCTGCAAACAAAGGAGCGTCGTGCTCGTGAATCTGACAGGTTTTGTCCTTAGTGGAGAGAGACGCTGAGCTACTGAAATACGCTATGTGACGTTGAGGATCTTTGAGGCATCTGTCAGAATTTTGGGGAAGAATTCATTTTGGCGAGGCCCCGAAGCCGAAGCCAACCTCGAAGGCTGAGCCCCACAACTTTCTTGCCTGCTGTGCAGACGTCGGCACTGGCAGGTCAAGTCGGTGATGAAGGAAGCCGCAGGGAGTACGCAGGCAACGTCACGCCTTTCGCGCCGCACGGCGTCTTCAACAAGCTCGGTTCCTTTGTGGCACTGGAGCATATACATATACAATCATAATCATGTATCTATCTATCTATCGATATATATATATAGGTACCCTGAGCAACCTAATCTAAATGCTCGTGCCAACCCCTTAGACCCCAAAACCAGATTTTGCCGTAACCCGTGAGCCCTCAAGAGACTTGAGCCCGAAGCCTTAGATCTTCATGCGGACAACCCCAAATCCCAACAACCTAAACCCTGAGTCCAAACCCGCCCTGATCCCTATACCCTTAAAGACACGTGCAAACCCTCAGCCCTATGCCCTGCAACAACAGCAGCAGCAGCAGGCCGACCCACGGATATCGGCTCAGGGTTTAGGTTGTTGGGATTTGTGGGTTATGGGGCTGAGGGCTTAAGGCTTTTGAGGGCTCAGGGTTTAAGGCGAAATCTTGTTTCTGGGTCTACTAGTAGGGTGGTTGGTATGTAAAGTAGGCTGCTCAGGCGTGTTATGTCCAACAAATCATTATGTATATAATTGTATATACAAGTACATAGTATACACAGTGCGCACGCATAGGCTGTATGCACTGCCGCTGTTACTGTCATTCTGAGGTCGGATCTGCTAGTCGTTCAAGATGTGGACACCATTGTGGTGAGATTGACCAGGATGAAGTTCGAGTGAGGCTTCTCTCGCGAAGGAATTGACCACTCTGTCAAACACCGCAAGCGTGAGTGGAGTCGATGAGCTGACATCGCTGTACAAACTCCGAAAACACGGGCAGCTTAGGGAGCGACCCAAGCTGTCCAGAGAAATGTGCTCGCTCCATGCCAGCTTGAGCTCAATTCGACACGTAGGCTTCAGAGCGGCACAGAAAAGCGAGAAGGTGCTCATGTCGCTGCTTTCGCTGCTTTTTGGGTTCGGCTGCAGGTCTTTTGCAGCCTCGAGGCCCCGAAGCCTCAGCCACGACCGAGGGCACCGACAGTCCAGGCGCGGACGCAAACTATGAACGGATGCACCCAAGCTGCAGCTTCCACAGGCGCCGGCGCCGTCGACTACACCCTCGACTGCCCCCTCGCGTCCTGCTGCTGCTGCTGCTGGGATCTTATCTTCTACGCTGAACGCCCTTCGATGTAGCAGAGACATGTAGGCAATTGCAGATAGCACACATGTGGACACTGTCTGCCGTGCAGGTTCGGGCCGCCCCCGTGCTGTCAGCTCCTAAGCCAATTGAATTCAAAACGCTTGTCGGCTAGTTTGACATTGCCTACTATCCTCCGAGGCCCTTGTATCACCTGATATCAATTTGTGTAGCAGATTGGCTTAGTCAGCAGCTTCATGGTGCATGGATGAATTGATGCTGCCAAGTAGCACCCCCATCGCTCATTGATCGTTGGAATATGGCATGCTCTTCACACAAGGAGACTTCGCAGCGTCCTTGCGCAGGTTTTCTTTCTCTAGATGCATCTAGATCACGTGCCAGACATATATTATGCTGTACAGTAAACTGTTGCTCCGAAGCTCTCGATCCGTTTGCTGATGGCAGTGCGGATCCTGTGCCACATTCTCGTCCTTCTCCTTCCCCTGCTTGTTGATGGCGGTTGCTCGCAGGCCAGAGTGCAAGCAAACCCGAGAACCCGCAGAGTACCCCCCCCCCCCCGGTAAGCATCTTTGGGTCGAAGTTAAATGGGGAAGCTGCTGGCTCACACTGAAAGCCTCAAGCGACTCGGCCCTTCCAGGTGACGAACTTTTCCTTTGTCAATGGTTGCGAGGCCGACGTCATTCTCAAAGACTGGAATGTCGTTGTGCCGGCAAAGATGTCCTACCAGGCAGAGTCGCAATAGTGTACACTTTCCCCAGATGTTCCGCTGATGTTGTGACGAGGTGTCGGAATTGAGGTCCTCGGGCCTGCAGAGGCTGGCAGTGGTGTTAGCTGTCCTTAATTCTGTACCTTATGTTCCCTCATCTGTCAATCCTCATCCATCAACGAGTCGCAGTAGCAGCTGAGTAATGGATTTTCTGCTGATGCAGAGGATCTCTTGGCGTTATGTCGATGGCCCGTGGGACACGGACTTTATAGAGTCACCTCCTCGCATTATCCCCTGTGCTTCCAGCTCTGGATGTGCAACCTACCGCGGACTCCTGCGTTCTCTATGCATGATCAGGTTGAATGGAGATTGGAAGGGGGTTGGCACTCCTTTCTGCGGCCATCCCAACTTTGCCACATGGGCAGGATTCTCCATGTCCAGCAGGCACGTGATGGGAGATAGATACAATACAACTATGACGAGCATGCCAACAGCGATTGCTCAGCCTTGGCACGTCTCGTCGCCGGAGGTACGAAGCTCTTCTACCGGGCGAAGAAACTTTTGCGTGCCCTGGCTGCAGCTGAAGAATTCTTCCCAGCTGTGGAACACACTGAGCAATTTGCATCACTTGCATTATTTTCGGGCCTCTTTGCGGAAGCACTGCGCGACAACTCGGCTCGAGCATTCGCTGCACATCAAGGGCGCTTGAAGACTTGAAGGTTGCGCAAACGGTCCTTGTCTTCCACTTTGCAAAAACAAGCATGCCGAAACAAGCCTTGGTCCGCGAAAGACTGGCAGAAGATACCGCCAAAGACATTGCGCTTTTCGCGAAAAACTTGGATGCTCTGCCAGCTGCTGCGCTCTCTGGAAGTCCTCCATTTGCGGGCTTGCAGCTGTGCGTGACAAGACATGGCTCATGGCTGATTGTCCATGATGTCTCAGCTGGAGAGCTCGCAGACGCGCAAGACTAGCTGGCATGAGCTGGCTTTCGCGGATAAGAGCAGTTATTTCGGAAAAGTTCTTGCTGGCCCTGAAACCCTTTAGATTTTTCTTGCAACCCGATGTTCTGACTGTGAGAGTTGTGAGGTGTGCTGATCCAGGGGCCGAGCTGACATTTTCGAGAGTCAGTTGCCCATCGATGCAGACGTCGCGCCGCTCGGATGATTTTTGCTTATAGGTGTTTTTGGAACGCAGCCCTCCTGACACCATGCTTGCTGGAACCAATCTGGTCACGTAGACAGCATTGAATCCACGCATCAACCACAATCTCTCTAAATCTCTCCAATGTTGCTGCCAGCGTGGCGCAGGCTATCTTTGCGATTTCTTTGCCACTCAAGACAGCATCAGAAGCTGCGGTAGAGACTTGGCTGACCTTCAGCAATTGGGGTATTGAGATGGGATGCGGCATGGAAGGGATGTGTGAGGCAACGCACGGCGCATCCTCATCTGTTGCGTGATGTCGCGTGCCCTATAGCTGTTTCAAGCGACGTAATGTTGCAACTTGCCGAGGCAAAGTTGCCATCTACATGCAGGCATCTTTGCATCTCAGAGCGAACTTATTCTCCTTGTTCGTGGCATGCGTAACCTTGGGCAGGAGCGCTCCTGGGCAATCAATCCAGATGGCAGCCGAGTGCGCGCGTACAATGCAACACAGAGTCTTTACTGCCTTCCCTGCGATCTTCTTGCGTGCGCCAGAGCTGACTGCACCTGCACCATGCATTTGTCGGCAAGGAACGTTGTCAACTATTGGTGCGCTCCAGAGTCTCCAGACTGGCGTGGCTGGGGTGTAGGCAGGCCACCGGTTTCGCGCTGAATTCTCCTTGATGCGTTCGCCGATGATGGAAAATGCTTATGATGGTATCTTGTTGCTCCTCTCAGGCTCTTTCATCGATTGCACCCGGCACGAGACTCCGATTCATTTTCGCGTTCCCGGCCTAACAGTCTCTGACATGATGTATGGCTTGCCTCTTCTTTTCCAAGATGCTGCCACATTGAGGTTACCACTTGTATTCCTGAGTAGAGATTGCACGGTGGCTTCACAATCCAAAAAAAAGTGTTTTTGTCCTTCTTGCTCTTGCAATGTGTCAAGATGAGTTTTTTCGGGGCCACAAGCTGCCCCCCCTGTTGTTTTCCACAAATTCGATGTGCAGAACTTTGGTCAGGGCAGAAGGCCGGGTGACCAGAAGCCTGGGATCACAGCTTCTCGACAGCTCCGAAAACCGTGCGCAGCAGGAAGCAGATGTCCAGAGTTCCATGGATCCCATGGATGACGGAACCAAGGGACATGTCCGCCTACTACGACGCGAGCGCCGGCTGATGGGAGGGACAGCAATGAAACATCTGCTAGACAGAATCAGCATGAAATCGTGCATAGGTCTTAAAATGGTCCGAATACTCAGCTTGACCCAGCCGTTCTCATGCTGTACAGTTACGAGAGTTGCTGGATAAAGCAGCGCCCAGATTTGCGGAGCCGGCAGATGACAGTTGATCGCAGCATGCAGTCGTGTCCCGGCGTGCGACGGATTCGTTGTGATCATCGTTGGCTGAACAGGCTGTCGTAGTTTATGCTTAGGCTTGTAGGTGCAGCTTGCCGCTGGTTGTGATAGGGCGCCAAAGAAGAGTGCCGCACAAGCCAGCGCAGGCCCTTGCTGCAAGGTTAGGCGTGCTCCTCTAGCCTGGCTACTAAAAATCCACGACCAGGCAAAATGAAGAAGCCTGCGAGCGCCAAGGCTTTCACGGCGTTTCACACCCCATGCAAAAGCCTCTTTCTCATGCATTGTGGCAGGTTCACCGACGGCCCGCCGCGACGAAGACGGTCCGTGTCTAAGTACGACTCTGCAGTCGAAATCCCACTCGTCATGAGTAGTTCGTCTGAACTTGGCAAGAGGCCTCGCTGAAGCGACCCGCTGCAGCCGTGAAGAAGCCGGCAGCGGCTGGACCGCAGTGAGCTGATTTTCCACATGATGAGAAATCGGCCTCATCGGCCTGAATGCGAAGCCTGCGCCAAGCGTATCGTGCAGATTTCATGCAGTCAGTTTCTGTAAATGTCAGATTCTTCAGTTCATGGAGTTTTCATGGCTCCAGTTGAAGCCAAGGCGAAAAAGGCCAAGCCTGTGATTGTAGATTCAGTGCTTGAGGACATCGGTGGACGTCCGTTGTAAACCTCGTACTGATGCTTGAAGCCTATGAAAGCACCTCTTTTGCGAACGGCGAGTGCCCTGCATCCTGTATCCTGTTGTAGTAACCGCAGGAGCTTCGAGCCTTTGTGGTTAATCTGGAGCGGCGTCCGGACAGGCTTCTCACGTGCGATCTCCTTGTAAGTTCTAACCGCCCTACTTCTGCATGCTATGCTGATGCAGGTGGAAGCGGGTGCAGACGATGTTAAAGAAGGTAGGCGCGATGCCTTGTCGCGTGGCAGGGTGTTGAGCTCCGCATGCTCAGGAGTTGCCTTGGCTGTCTTTCGAGCGCTTCCTGGCCTCGGATGGATCCAAGATGACAATTCCCGAAGAGGCTGGGCACCACAGACAATCCTGCTCATTGACAGTTTCTCAACCTCTCCAAGAAAACAGGACATCGCGCTAAAGTGGAGCACATCCAGAAATGCCAGCCTGGCATGTGTTCAGTCGAGTTGCTGCTCTTGCCCCAGTGAGTTGTTCATTCAGCGACAAGCTGTTCGCAGAGGCACTCTTCGCTGACTACTTCGAGTGGGTTTTCGAGGCCGTCATGCGTTTTCCTAAGCTCTGCTGCTTTGGTCTAAGTTTGGTCTAAGATTGTGTGGCAAGGATGGAAGCCCATGGATGTGGGCGGCTGATGCCCCCGAAGAGGATGACGACTGGATCTTTCAGGAGGAAGGGCCGGAATTCAGCCACTGGGCTGCAAGAAGAGTGTTGTCTTCTGCTTCCACTGCCCCCCCAATATTTTATTCCCAATATTCAATCTGCGTGTTGCCCTGACCGGTTTCGTTTCTCACTCGTTCCCTCGCACGCATGATGCATCGTTCAATGACGGTCATTGCTTGCCCATGAAGATGCGGGGAACGAGCAAAGCACCAATCACAGAATCATTTTCCGTTACAAGGCGCCTTGTTTGAAGCCCTGCATGAGATGGAATCCCCAGGCTACGTGCGCGATGCACCAAGCTTTGAGGAACAGCCGCAGCGAAAGGGCACCGTTACCAAGAAGTCCACCGGAGAGAAGTTGCAGGCTCGGCTGACTTGAGTCTTTCGCAGTGCCTGTCATTTGTTTGTAGTATGTGGAGTGCACGGGGCAAGCCGTTGTCAGGTTCGGCTGTCTTTTGCTCAGCGGTTCCGTGATGGCCAGGACTCTCAGCAGCAGCAACAGCACTGGCAACAGCATCGTAGTGTGTTCGAGACCTTTTTCGACCCAGTTTGAGATGCCCAGAAATGAGAAATCCCCGATTTTTAACCGCGCTGCAAGCCTGGCAACACCAGTCCCCGATCGGCTGCCAGCCAGAATGGGAAACAACCGTGACTAAGGGACCACAAGAAGCCAATAACTTGACCTCTGAACACGCGGAACACACAGAAGCTGAAAGGACGATCTGTCAAAGCTTCTGTCGATGCGGTGGTGTCAGTCTACATCAGAAACCCGTGTCCATGCCAGCAGACCGCGAAGCTGGTAGATAATGACTCAACGGACCTTGGACCCCAAATCCCGAATCCATGGAATCTTGAATCCCAGCGCAAGCTAACCCTCCAAGCTCCCAGCGTCTCCCAAAATCATCCAAAGTCACGATAAAAAATTCCCCGAAGCGGGTCGCAAGTGCAGGAGCAGCTGATGTCTGGTGGAGAGCGTGGCTGCGCTCACTCGCATTTGCGACCGGACTGGGAGCTTGAGAATGACAAGACTGGCCAGAGACGGCCCCAAATTCTCCTAAATCCTACATTGCGAACCCAAAACCTCATTCTTTGTAGGTGGTGATTCAAGGCCCTTATCTGCTTCTTACCCTACAAGACAGGTTTTGGGCTCTTACGGTCCGTGCCGTACATGCAGATCTTGATGAGGCGACTCTGGCGCCTCGCTGCCGAGCGAGCCGAGCCCACACTCGTCCTCGAGGAGTGGGGGCGTAGCAGGTTCCGGGGTTCTGCGTTCAAAATTGTTACGAGGATCCAAAGCCGTGTCAACATTGTCAAATGACGTCAAATGTAGGACGATGTGCACCTGACGTTTGATCGCAATGGCGACCTTGGCAAGATGAACGGCAAGGTCTTTGTGAAGCGCATGAAGCAGCATCGTCACTTTGAGATGCGCGTTGTTCAAACAATGGAGTGAAACACCCTGTCCAGGTTTTCACAGAACGTTTGACACGTGCCCTTCAGTCAGTCCCTGGGGATTTCGAGCCTGTTGCTGCACTTTGAACACACTGGGTCCGCACCTCTTAATCAAGAGGATTTGGCATATTAGCTCACCCAGGACGTGCTTTACTTGGGCTGGTCTGGATGGCGAGGTGGGAACTTCTACCACATGAAGGCCCCCATTTACACTGGTGCCTCTTTGTTTGGTGGCAGAGAGGGCCGAACGATGGCAGGAGGATGATACCGAGCTCTCGGCGGAGCACCGGACATACATCCAGAAGGCGCATCTGACCACAATTGACCCAGGAGTCTGCACATGTAGTCAAAGACCATAAGTCTCACATTTTCAATGGTTAGTCGTTCAGCGCCAGTGGCTGTGTGTTGAGCTTCCGTAGTCTGAGTACTGATATGTGCAGGCAGAGTATGTGTGGACAACCGTCGCATATGTCATTTCGCAGGCTTGAAACACCTGGAACTCATAAATGCCAGTACTGCGGTGTGTAGCCTGAAGTCGTTCTGCGACTTCGTAAGGCCGGAGCAAAGAAGCTGCTCTTGGCTGCCAGTAGCTCTGTCAACCAGCCGGTCGACAATTTCATGGCGTATGAGGCCGTCGTGGCGGTGAGCAGAGGCTCTTGCCGGCGTTTCTTTGATTGTTCAGGCCAGCCAGGGAAAGCTCAACTCGTACGTTTGCCTGGACGAGGGTGACGAGGCAGTTGCAATGCTACAAGTTGCAGTCTGAAGCGGTCCAGGCACTGTGCCAGATGCTGAGGACAGCACTTGGGCTGGTGGAATCGTCGACCAGTTCGACTTCCAGGGTGATTCTGACATAAAGAAGCCGCTACCCTAGCTAAGAGAATCTCATCAGTCGGGCCAACTTCATTCTCTTCTGACACCCTTCCCTTGGAGAACGCATTGGCATCGGCTCTCATTTGCTGAGGTCTGATGGTGGCCATCAGGGCGATGATGCCAATGAGTTCGCCACAGCTTGACTGAGACTTTCATCTCTACGGGCGAGCGCCCCATAAAACAGTAGGAAGTCCTAGAAGATCCTGGAAATGGCAACTGCAGCGAACATCGCGCGGGAGGCGTCAAAGGAAGGACACGTCTTGGCACGTGCGGCTTGGAGCTGCATCGGGTGCCCATAACACGACGTTGAGCCGTACAAAGGCGAACACTCGGACGATGAGGAGCATGATGAAGTTGCTGCTATTGTTGTTGATGACTCGCCCAAAGAACACGGCCTTCGTCGTGGTGTGAGCCGGGGTAGCGAGTCATCAGACTCGCTTCATGATTCTGCAAGAAGCGTGCTCAGAATCATCGAAAATCACGTGTCCAGATGAGTCTATTGAGTTGGGGGCCCCTGCCTGGAGCGCATGATCTG
Organism: Symbiodinium natans; assembly: GCA_905221605.1. Lineage (NCBI taxonomy): Eukaryota > Dinophyceae > Suessiales > Symbiodiniaceae > Symbiodinium > Symbiodinium natans. Next base: position 57,752 of record CAJNDS010000094.1, on the reverse strand, counting down.
CCTCCTGAAATCCGGCTCGAGAGTGCGCCATGCGATGTTCCTGTCCTTTCCACGTTAGGCTACATTTAGATACTGGCGTTCAGTATCCAGAGATTTCAGTCTGATGGCAGCGCTTCCGAGAGCCAGCAGGCTTCTTAGCAGAGACGGCAACCAGAAGCAGCTCACACGAGCGCTTAATCGGAGATTGCAGCGATTGTGAACTGTGAGGCTGCTGGCTGGGGCTGTTGCGTTTTCTCAGACCTGGTGCCTCGCCAGGCATTTAGAAGCGATGAGACCGACATGTGTACTGCGCCTCGCTGCCTTACTCAGGTACTCCAGTTCAAGAGCAGGACGGAACCCAAGCACAAGCATAGTACGCTTCCCGCGGTGTGGGCACTACTGCCCAGGATGGACTTAATTGCAGTCAATGTAGGCGCCTGCTCAGCCTGGCGGTGGCTGTTTACACTACGAGGTCGTGCTGCAGCCTGTCGCTCCGAATGTCGCGGTGCAACAAGTGCATCCCAGTTCATGCGCCATTGTATCCACAGGACAGACGGGACGCCGCGAATGAAGTGGCCTTGGAGGGTCCATCCCACAGATGGCTGAGAGACTTGTGGTTCTTGTGGTGCTAAAAAACTCATCCTTCTCAGTCTTTCGCAGGCGGCGAAGGTGATGCGGTCTACTTCCAAAGCGTGCGGTAGGGGCCTCTTCCAAGCTGCAGGGGGCAGACTGTCTAGAGACTCTCGTGTGGTTCGCGAAGAGTTTCCGAGTTTCCTTCACTCTCTCTTTGTTTCCCTCTTTGGGGCCCTCTTGAAGGGCCCTCTTGTTTCTTGTGGCCTTCAGAGAGGCCCGGGTCTCGGGCCGCTGAGCTCGGCGTGCGCAAGGGCGACGAGGTGCTGCAGGCTGAGTCCGAGCGTCTGCACGACTTTTGTTCGCTCTGATTCACGATACAGAAACCACGAGTTTGACAATCTCTCTCGCCTTAGAACGCGCACCGAGAGGTGAATCTCATCGATCCCAAGATCTTGTTCTGGCGTCCTGCAGAGGAAATCCTTCCGGCCATTGTTGGTCTGGGCCTGGTTTGCTGGTTTTGCTGCAGTTTGCTCACTGTGAAGGTTTTTCAAGTGAAAGGTTTCGAGTGACAAAGGAACTTCTTTGTAGCATCTGGTCACTGAGTGTCACTGAGGCCCTGTCATGCTGAAGTGGAGGGCAAGGCCTCCGCAGAAGGTGGGGGAGAAAACAAGGACATGTGACATGTTTGTGCCGTGCCTGGGCCGATCCTTGTTTGTTCGTTTGCGTGCTCTATCACAATTGCCATGGAAGGATTAACTCGAAGCCCATCAAGCTGCATTGGCACGCCCGACGCTCGGGAAACTTGTTGACCTGCAACTGGGTACACTGGGGCCTTGCGTCTCAAGAGAATCAGGACGACGAAGCCGACCTGGAAGAGGCCGGGACTCCCGGGGCCGTAAGACCTCATAAGACGTAGGCAAGTTTGGCTCAAGATGATGCAAGGCATGCTTTGCGCAAGGTAGTGCCCGAGTACCCCAAATCCCGTGCTCAAGCTCTTGAAGACGGTGAGTGGAACTGTCCTCGGTGCCAGCTGAACAGGGTATGGGGCGAGCATACTGGTCGCAGTTCAGATTTCAAGGCGGTGTGGCTCTTGCGACGCGAAGAACTTCGACACTCAGGAGTGTTGAGCCAAGCCATCTGGCATCCTTCATGACCAGTTCAGAAGCATTTTCCTCTTGCATTCGCTGTGACTTCAGGCATGCATAAGTCTCAGGCACTGCCGCCGCTGTGGTCTCCGTGACTCACGCTTGCAGTGACCTCACGAAAGGATGGCGGGGTGCAAAACGCCCTGAGAATATCTAAAGAGTGATGTGGGGCTGGCTTAGGCCAGCGCGGCCTGGCCCCATGCCCAAGCGACATATAGACCTGCAGACAAGGCGGGGGGGATGCGCATTGGATGCGGGATGCACGTTGCGGAGCCAAGACAGTCGATGGTTGTGCCCTGAAGTCTCCCCGCCGTCTCTTTCGGGCGTAAGGAGGTTGACAAGCAGGCTGGGTGGGTTGTGAAATCTCGGGCGGCCCGTAGTGCCACCTGTACGAGGCTGTCAAGGACGCAGCAGCTGCCCGATCCTTTGTGATGTTCAGCGTCGGAAGTATTTGATATGGCCTGTGACGCATAAGCAAGCAAGCCCGACGAGGCTGGAAATCTGGAGATGTCATAGCGACCGGCATGACGCACTCGGACTCACCTTCAGCTGGTCTACCTGCAGCCTAAGTTTTAGTTCGAATTCGATGGCCACCACCTGTGCATGATGTCTCCAAAGGTGGGATCATCCAGAAAACCCTCCCTGACATAGGGCCGTTTTTGAGTTGAGAGGCGTTCTCTCACAACTCCGCCGGCCGAAGGCTGATCAAGAATTCCGTTGCGATCCTCAAGACTTATTTTTGTGGATGGCAAAGATGACATGCCCGAATCCACTGCTTCAGTGCGACATGGGCGCAGCTGCTTCCGAACCTGTGCACAATCCATCTGTCCACCTGCCCTTCACGCTGCTCTCATAAAGCGTCGCATCTCGACTCTCCCGGTAAACAAGCAGTGCTGTAGAGGGCCGCGATCAGACTTGCGGGCAGTCTCGCACCTTATTCGCCTTATTCTGTTGTGCCTTAGCTTTCTCCAACTTGCTGATGGAAATGAGCTGGTCTTCGCAGAAGAAGGTGCAACATGCAAACTCATCTGCTGAAGATGTGGCCCGCTTGCCTTTGAAAGCCATGTGTTTCAGGTGTCCTGCGACCTTGCGATCGCAATGAGCTGTGATGTCCAGCCGGTGTCTTGGGCTTGTCGCGGGTTCCCTTCAGGGGCCTTCAAGTCTCTGGCTCTCTGGGTATTTGGTGGGGGGCATATTCGGCATATTGGAAACCTGCGCTTTGAGAGTCTTGGCTGTGAGGTCCAGATGCCTGTGACGCAGCTTTGCTGGTCTACAACTCAGTGCAACTCATTCACCAAGCTGATTCGTAACTCAGAGAAACTGCCTCTCCAGGCACTGAGCTGCCGTACTGCAGTTCCTGCATGGTAGCCAGTAGCCGATGTCATCGTGAGCAAAGGCCTGGGCCAATGCAAGCTTGCAAAGTCACACTGGCGAGCCAGCTCCTACTCTGGAGGCAGGAGACCTCTAATTCTTAGAGTGCCAGGGCTTTTCCGGGGTAGTGGCAGGAACAAGTTTGCAGACGAGTGGCGATCTTGAGCGTCTCTTCCATTATTTTTGCACTGGGCATTTGTCCGTGTTCACGGCATCGAGCTGGCAATCTGACATGGTCTCTTTGGCGAGCATGGGGTATTTGTTGTCTCTTGGCAGGCAATCGTTGACACGGACTCGGTGTCCATGCTTTGCAGGATATTCGGGCTTGGTGATCCAGACCAAGGCAGATAAACCACAGTGTGTCCAGCTTCGCCAGCGGAATCTCCACCGACCTGGAGGTACGCGCGGGCAGCAGGCTTCGCAGCGACGGCGACGAGCTGCAGAGATGCTCAACTCTTTCCGGGCAGGCTCGCAATTCCTCGCAAACAGCTGGCCATGCGAATGAGCCACGATCCTATATGAACCGCCTTTGAATTTCGGACCTGTTCTATGAGACTTCTTGTACTTCCTTGATCCCTAGCACGACGTAGAGATACCATGAATGCGACCGCCAGGATTCAATGGATGATCAAGCTTTAGGAGAAGTACTTACCAGATGGGCATTTGTCTAGAAGCTACTAGCCGTCCAATAGCAAGTAAGAAAGCAAACTCAGTATAAGTCCTCAAAAAACCATCAAGGTAAGTTGTTGCTGTTGCAGGAATTCTGGCGAATCTTGGCCTTTCCTGGCCAGTATGGACCATGTTTTTCTTCCTTCTAGGTCACTAGTCTCATCATACAGCATGCATGTCTTTCACCATCGTGATGCCCCAGAGACCCAGAAGAAAAGCATATTGATCAACAGATGCCTTGATTTCTGGTCTTTGATGCATTCAATTCTTTCATCTCGGAAAAACATCAGATGAAGAAGGAGTACATCTATCTTGAATCATATTATATAGAAGGCTAGATGAAAGCCGTTCTGCTCTGGCAAGTCGTTTTCCCGTCCAGGCCTCATCGAGCCAGCTATTGCTGAGCTTGGTGGCCCAGCGGCAGTGGGGCTCCCAGCTTTGATAGGACAGACCAAAGCTTGCGAACGTCTTGTGCTTGTCGAATCTGCCGGTTGTAATTGCAGGCCCGCAACATTGTAGCGGCCATCCTCGTAGTTGCAGTGGAGGCTCTCACCGTTGACAGATCTGAACTGCAATGTGTGATGCAGCATGAAGACTGCAAAAGTCTGGTTGTTGGACTATGTTTAGTTTGCGAAGGCAGCCGCCAAGGAGGAGGCCATCCAAGTTATCGTGTCCCTGGACCAGTCACAGCAGGTGGCGGTCAATAGAAGAAAAAAAAGATCACATCTGTGCAGACCCTGTGAGTTCTAGGCCGACCTGGCGCAGACCATCCAGCAGCTTGCCAGTAGATTCAGCGGGACATTTCTGGTCGTTCTGCGCACGCCCACACACAGTGGAGCCGGCAGCCGCCGAAACGATCCCCGATGATTCCTTCTTTGCACATGAGCTGTGGGAGAGAAGCAGAGGAGTCCGTACTGTAGCACTCGGGGAATAAGGCAGCTTATGGAAGCGACATCTCAAGGTGGGCGATTGAAAGATAAAGTGGGTTTCGTCAGCCTCGGATTGCCCTGGCAAAAGTCTTGTCATCTAGAACATGGTCGAGCCTATGCTAGTGCATCAGAGGGGTGAGAACTTGCGAGGCGTACCAGAGAAGAAGCAGAAGCGGATTGAGACCGACCAGAACCCCTTCGTGCATTCCTTAGTCGTGATCATCTCATCGTCGCTGATCTGCTGAACCTTGTCTCATCTGGTCTCTGCCTGTTTTGAGGAGCTAGTTCGACGTTTGAGCCAAGTAGCTGATCAGCGTCGCTTCAGCGATGTGCAGCAGCTTGCTTGCAGACACGTGCAGACTCTGCTTCGTACATCCTCGTATGTCCTCGCGCTATTCTCGTACTGCCTGTGCCGCTGAAAGTGTAGCACCAGGATTGCCGGCAATGATCCCCACATCATTGAGCCCTTGAAGGCGGAGGCCTTGGGCTGCTGCGGTGCTGCACGAATCTCACCCTGCACTTAATGCTTTTAGTGCTTTTATACTTAATACTTAATGCTTAGTACTTAATACTTAATACTCGATACTTAATACTCGATACTTAATGCTTAGTACTTAATACTTAATACTCGATACTTAATACTGAATAGTCACTCCATTTAACACGCCAGGCGCGGGAGCTGCACCGAGAGCTGGAGCGATATTCGACCAAAGCCATGGAAGCTCACAAGGCGGAGACTCTGAAGGGCACCCGATGGAACTCGGCGAAGGGAAGCAGGGAGTCTTGATATCTCTTCTCCCAGGCACAAACTGCTATGGCCACGAAAGTCGCGGATGCCAAGGCCCCCGCAACTGCTCGGCACGTGTTTTTCAGTGCCGGGCACTCTGTTAGACTGCCATGGATGTGTGAGGCCCAGCTTTGCAGCGAAGCGGACCGATGTGTGGACCTCCTCCATGTGCGAGGCCTAGGTGTCCAGGCGTCTGAAGCTACAAGGTTTAAAGCGTCATATGTAGAGGTTCGTGGGGTCCCACGCAGTCTCGGTGCCCTAGGAGCTTGATGAGAAAGAGACCGAGCACCGCTCACTCTCGCGTGATCTTCAAAGCCTCAAGGAGGTGGGAGAGAGGGCGGATTCAGCAAGCAAAGTTTCACTGTGGTGCATGTCTGCGACTTCTGGCCGCTAGCTGACTTGTTACCATGTTTGGGAAGTATTGCTTGCGAAGATGGGGGTTGGGGATGGCAGTGAGGAAATGAAGCATGAAAGCACCGCGGCTCTCAATCATCAAGAGGCGCCCAGTGAGCGTCTTCACATGCTTCGTGTGTGGAGTTTGGAACGGACAGGCCCTGAAGGGCCTCGGTGATGAAATTGAAGAGGCCGGTGTGCCATCTCATGCCTTTGCCGTTGCGTAGGATGGTGCACATGTGCGAGAACGCTCAGGAGAGACGGCGGTACCGCAGTCTTCAGATGAATCACATCGATCTGAAGGCTTGACCGCGTCTGATCTGATGGCTCATGACGGGACTTCATGAAACGTCAACACAACCATAGGGATCAAGCCAAACGCATCAGGAGAGCCGGCTGCTTCGGACGTCAGCAGGTTGTGTGAGTTCATATAAAGTCTGTCTTTCGCAAATGGCTGTTGCACAATTCGTCACGCAACTGGAGACGTGGCATTCGGGATACTCCGCTGCTGGCTGCTGGAAGGTGCATTGGGTTTCAGGCTCGAAGGCTCCTAGTCCAAAGAAAGGCCAAGACAGGCTTGGAAAATCAATAGTTTGTTTTCCCCACCTCACGCCTCATGCCTCACTTGGTGGCTACAATCAACCGCCACTGGACCCCGATTGCCCCACACTTCCAAAAGTGCGGCAAGTGCAGGGGTCCACCGCTTGGGGCAAGCCAAAGGCGCGCTCCCCCGACACCACCACTACAGAAGTCTCCCTCACAGTGAAGGAGCCTGGACCCTCGGAGTCGGTTTCGGAACGCGACTCGGATGCTGCAGCACTGCACTTCCAGCCAATGTACAGTTTGCTCTCGCCTTCACGCGACCTTTGTTTCTGAGTCATGGGGTCTGCTACATGCCCATCTGCAAAAGCAGTTAAGCAGTTTGTCCAAGTTGCTTGCAAGCACCGGCATGTGTCAAGCACTGCCAAGCACTGCCAAGCACTTGTATGCTTCTGTGTGCGTCCTCGGGGTACGTTAAACGCCACAGGCAGCAATGTCAAGCCATCGTGTCGCCGGCCAAACCTCCACCGCATGCTACCACTACCCCTACCACTCATGACAACGACTCCGGCGACTCCACAGCAGCTGCCGAATAGTTGGATGTCCTTTAGAGGGTTGCAAACACATCTGACACGATGCTGTTTCCCACCTCATCCACCTCTCTACCTGAACAACGGCTGGAAATTTCTTGTGTGCTGCTTAACTATCAAGACTACGAGGGTTGGTTGCTTGGAAACTGTTCGACGTAAGGCACGCACACAGTCAGACAACCCAGCTCGGATGATTAGCACACATGCAGCCTAGCATGCGGAGGCAGTCTAGAGATAGGGCTTCAAGTGCAACTACAGTCGCGGACACAGTCAGAGACAGCAGTGACAGATTGCCGAGACAAGTGACGCTGGCCAGGCCGAGTTGGACCAAGCACAACACTCGTCCTCCAAAGTTGAGACGTCGTTTGTTCCTCAGTCGTCGGCATTCATGTTTTCTTGTTCCACAGCCCGTTCCACATTTTCTGAGTCTGAGCTCACCAGGAGCTGGAAGCGCACTGCCATGATGGCAAAGCTGACACGGCCTGATGCCCATTGGAAGTGTGAGATCTTTGGACGACTGCACATGTGTGAGTCACATGCATGACTTCACCCTAGAGAACTACCAGCACATCCGAAATCAGCTCTAAAGTAAATGTACGGAAGATGTTTTAAGACAATCGCAGCCAAGCATTCACAAGCATGGCTATGCGCACCTACGAGGGAGTGTGTTTTACACGGTATATGCACAGACAATGGAACGCGTGTGTTGCAGATGTTTCATCTCTAGAAGCAACTACTGCAAGTTGCCTCAGTCGGGACAAGGCTAAGCAAATGCACGCATCTGTTTTCTACGGGCCTTTTAACTTTCATCCTCCTACGGGGCCTTGGGTCTTTTGCTCGTTGATCAGGCTCTGAGGGCTGCTCTAGGCATGCTGGCCCAGTCCCACTGCTGAAGTTCTTGTATTGCTTTGCCTCGTGTATGCAACACCTCTGCAAAAACCAAGGTTGCAGGAAAAGGTTCACTGCGAGAACCTTAGTTCAGAAGCTGAAGTTGAGAGAGCAGTCTTAGCCGCCACATGCCCTGCAGAGTGATCCGCAAAGATGATCCAAGGTGATCGGACAAAGCTGGCCGATTCCAGGCGCAACTTTGCAGTGGAGGAGGCTCTGTCGTTGCAGGGACTGCTACGTGCTGCAATACGTAGCCTTATGATATATGTAGCATCGTATGCTACAACATTACATGGTATAGCAGAACATAGTAAGTGCAACATAACATAGCAGTCTCATATGGCAAATTATTGCAATAAGTATAGATAGATGAGTAAACACATAAATATAGAAAAATATATATATATATATGTATATAGTATATAAACATAAATATATAAATATCATATATAAATATACATATAGATATAAATATAGATATAAATATAAATAAATAGATAAATAAATAAATAAATATAAATATATATATATATGTATATGCAATCTACGGCATACTACTACTGGGAACTACTACCGGCGGTGACTGTTTTTGCAGGCCTGTGCTGCAAGCCTGCGACAAGAGCTGGAGGAAGCGCAGGACACGAGCTGAAACGCTGCTGACAGTCGACTGACGTGTACCCCGGATTCTCATGCCGCGCAACACAAGTTTGCAGCGGCTTTGCAGGATCTGCTCTCCCAGAGGGACCTTGACCTTTCGGGTTGCGAGGAAAGCTTTGCCACAACAGAGGTGCCTGCAACTATTAGGCAGACGTACCTGAGCGGGGGTTGTCATGCCAGGGAATCTTGCAACAAGCAGAGTCCGAGCTCGACAGCTGCACCAACGAGCTGAAGGCGACGGGCCGTTGCTGGACTGCCAATCAGCTGTTTCGGCCTCGAGTGCCATGCAAGTCTGCAGAACGCCTCATCTGGGCCCATTCTTCATTAAAGCTGCCAAGGAAGCACTACCCTGAAAAATCCTCCGGTAGGCTAGGGAAGGCCAAGATTTGTTATAGTCTTACTGTTGCATTTCTCTGTTGGCATTCCGCAGCGATGGCCAATTCTTGAGTATAGAAGTGATAGTTGACATTGAGAGTCAGGATCTTGCGAGCTTGCCACTTGTTTCGTTCCCCAATGCCGATAGTTGAATACGTGGAAAGTGTTTTTTGGACGGGCAGTGGTGTCTCTAACATTTCCAAGTAGAGGAGGCGTAGAATAATCGTTCGAGTTCAATATAGTGCAAGCATTTTTAAATTACCGTTCTTCGTCACCTTCAGGATGCAGCAGATTTAAACTTAAAGAAAAGAGGAACCACCTGCTTATGCATTATGTGCGTTTGTTGGGTGCATGCGCTTCGCACCTGCAATTGCTGGTATAAACTGAGAAGTGGTTCAGCTGGAACACATGCTAGAATACAGATGAACTGGTGAACAAGATACAAATTGTTCTTCCAATGAGCTCTTGCTACTGAAAGAAGGACGACACCGAGTGAATTAGGAACCCTAAACCCTAGCACTCCCAAAAGACACCTTGTTCACGTTCATCTTGATGAGTTTTTATAGCTTCTGTACGAACAGGGCCCAGAAGAGTAAGTCTGAGAGTGAAGCCAGTTCTTGTAAATTCCCTTCTTCAATGACAAAGCACAATCACACAATGGTTATCCGCTCACAGATGTTGATGTCGGTTGTGTCCCGCGCATGTATAGTCAAAGCTAGGTGCCCAGAAAGCTTGTTCTGGGTTTGTTCGCGTTGTTTGGGCTTTTACAAGGGCCTCTTGCAGAAAGTTTTCTTCTGATCACTGGCTGGGGTAAACCCCCAGACCCCCCACCCCCTCCCCCCCTTCTCCTCCTTGCCTCACACAGTCATGGTAGGCAAGAAAGTACTTTGGGAGCAGAGGAGGTGGGTGGGGCTCTCGCGAGGGGGGGGGGGGGCGGCGCTTAGTTCAGGCAAGTGGTGGTGGGTACCTGTAAGCGCTCCCTCCAGAAAGAACGAAAGTACCGCCCAGAGCCATCCATCATGTACCCTCAGCACCTAGTTCACTCTACGATTGGGGTTTAGGGTTCGAAAGGTTGAGGGCCGTCAAAACCTGAATTTGAGATGTTGGTGTGCCACCTTGAAAGGCATGTGAGGTGGCAAACTTCGGCTTGAAGCGGCAGAAATTAGGAGAACCTAATCCTTAAGCAGGGAGCTCTCCACCCTGAAAGGCGATGCAGATAGGTGACCTGGAGAATTCGAGAGGAGATGTTGGGTAGCCCCGGGTCACCAGAAAAAAACGACAACTGAGTGGCAGATAGCAGCAGGGCAAGCAGACAGGCAGCAGGCAGCAGGCGTAGCTGAAGGAAGCTCGGCCGTCGAATGGCCGAGTCGGGTTTGGGCCGGTCATGGGGGCTGGGGGGGGGCAGCGGGGTGGGGATCGAAGGAGGCTGGTCGGGTTTGCGGGGACAAGGGTTTGGGCGTAGAGAGGGCTACAAAAGCCACGCCCTTCGCCACTGGGGGGGTCAAAGCGCGCCGGTTTTTCCCAATCACGTTGATGCGTGTGACTGTTCGCACTTTAACATACTGAAACGAGCATCACATTCGATGTCCAAATGCATCTCATCTTGAGTTCTCCCTTCCTGCAGAGGCAGTGCGTGGGCGGTCTGTGGGGTATGCATGTCTCGCATCTTCCTCGCATGCAGGCAATGACCTCCGAAGATCTAGACAGTCTGCGACTAGAGCTCGATGCCCAACAGCTGCATTCCACGGATGTGCTGAAAACAGAATTGAATTCGGGTAAGGATCGAGCGAAAGCGCCAGTCCTTGGCGCGTGCCGAGCAAGGCAGCGTGCTCCGCTCAGAGAGAAATGCAGTGGGAGGTGGGAGGTGCGTTTCGTGGGACATGTATGGTATGTGTGTATGCATGTATGCACACAATTTGCATTTGTTGGTTGCTCGCCTTCCGATTTGTGAGTAGTTGGAGACATACCACATGTGCAGCTATTCGAAAGCTCACGATGCTGTACACAACCCAATGTGCAGCTTGTGGGAGGTCGGACAAATTAAAAATCAGCGCATCCCATCCAGGATGCAGCAGTGCAACAGGCAAACGGAGCTCGACATGGAGACCCAACGTTCTCCCCAAACAGGCCTGGTTGGGATCCTTTCCTGGAGCGCGCCTGGGTGGAGCTTCGGGACCTGGCGGCACGGGGGGCCTCCGAGGGTTGACGTCGACGTGGGTTTGAACGGGTGGAAGCGGCTCGGGAGGCTGGGGGGCCGTGGGTTTGGATCGTGTTCATCCTGTTTAGGGTCTTCGCCGGCACGAATTTCGACCCTCATACGAGGAAAGGTGGATAGAACAGAGACGAAGACCGCAAACAGCTGCCAAAGGTCCACAAGGCCTGTCGGCGACAGCACCCAGCGCATCCCAACTCCAATGCCGGGAGAGCAAGCTGTCGGCCCTTTCGCCAAAATTGGGGTGGAAAGATCAAGCATCCAGAGGGAAAGGAACTCTAGACAGGAAACGTGATACACCTTGGAATGCTGTAACTTGCAACCTTTGGAGCTTTCGACGCCTCGACAAGTTGTCAGCCACACAAAGCACAACAACACCGAACATTTCAAAACAAGAGAACGCAAGCAGCCTTCCCCCCCCCCCCCAGAGCTCTCTCCAGCCCTCTCCAGCCCCCAAGGCTGATGCAGTGGCCCAACGCTCGGCCATCGGGCAGCAGATGCCGGAGGTTAGTGCGATGCTCGAGGACACAGAGAGCGGACGGCCATGGAAGTTCAATCGTGTTGGCGAGCCTCGGAGGACCGCCGCCTCGCTGCAGAGCGGACTGTGGACGAAGCTGTGGCTGCTGGCGTGGCTGTCTCGTGCCCTGGCCAGCATAGCATATATATAGAATCCTCAGCAATTGCTGTGCCATACCCGAGACATGCCCGACAATTCCCTATGAAGATCAAGGACCGCCATGCAGAAGCTGAATGCTCTCAGCGATGAGCTGAGACTGCGATGCATGTCATTCTACATGTCATTCATGTATCACAGATGTCGTGGAAGAGCAACTTCAGGCGATGAAGCAACAGCAGCTGCGCAAGGCCTAGCAGGCCTCCTTGTCCGAGCTGAATCAGAGCGATTGTCTCTCATCAGCACCTTCACGTGGGGACAGATCTTGCGACTCGCCAACCGCGTGCTTCGCTTTCCCTTACAGGTGCACAGTGCAAACTCTGCAGACCCACAGTTCTGATGCCACATTCCAAAGCATGAGCAAGGTGCTGCCGCAACTTCGCTAGCTGCAGATGCAGACCGTCTTCAAGCTCTCAGTGACGAGCTTGCAGTTGCAAAGGCTCACCGACTGTGTGCCGCATGTGCGCCGCGTGATGTCGCGTGCGCAATCAGTGTGGAGAGTCTCGAATCTTGCAGGCAGAGGGTGCTGAAGCTGAGTTTCAGTCTTCGGACCTAGGCAAGGATGCTTTTGCAAAGTGGGTAATTGCATCAATTATGCAGGATGGATGTGCATGCTGAGACATATTGCAAAGCCATCTCAGAGAGAAAGAGAGAGATCCCTTCTCCCCTCAAAGAAAGATCCCTTCTCCAGGCCGGAGAGTGCAGGAGGCGAAGTCTGTGAAAGCCAAAGCCTGGATGGTTCTCCAGCAGTTGCCGCGAGCTCAACCGCGCCTTCCACCCCCATCTTGAATGTTTTTTGGTTGGTGTGCTTGAAGACAGGTTCGTTCATGTGTTACCATGTGTTACGGGGACGTGTGTTGTGAGTGTTGTGCTTTTGCAATGCGGCATCATACGATGGCGGAAGCGCTCTGTGTCAATGAATGTCCATGTGCCGCGAACCGAAAGGAGCTAAAGCCCACTAAAGCCTTAAACTACCCTTCAAAACAGAAGTCTTTACATGTGCGCTGCGCTAAGCCATGCTAAGCCCGATGATCGCAGCACGCCTGCGTGCGAGTCATCTTGTGCGGGCCGAGGCGCAAGCAGGAAGCGGAGACGGAGAAGGCAAGCTCCTGTTAGAGATTCAGGGGGTTCAGTGGCAACGCAGTGCAGCAGACAATGGGAAGCCGATGTACCTTCAACTCCGCTCCGAATCATGCAGAACTTCACAAATTGGCCATGAGGGTCAGTCAAGGTCGCTGCCAGTCACGACCCTCACTTGGAGGCGACTTGTCTCGGCAGGGCACTGCGTTGTACGAGCATGAGCCATGCTGCCCAAGAACTAGAAGCTGTCTAGAATCACAGCTGTGCAACCATCTTATGAGTCGAGGCAGTTGCCAGATGTGCTTCTTCGGAAAATGGCCGTCGTCCTAGGGCAATCTTCAAAAGAAATGTGAATACACTGAGTACATGTGGATGGTTGAAGCTCCGAATGGCCCGTGACTTCCCAACTTGACGCGACCTAGCTACCGAGAGAGTTTTTTGATATCCTTGCCAGCTACAGGCCACGTCTCGTCCTGTGCTCAGCAAGTTTTTTCTGGATCCACTCTTGCTGTTCGGTGTTAGGATGAGTCGATGGGCACCCAAGCACATATATGCAGAGCAAGGCTCGCGCACGAAGAGATGCAGCGTGTACAGGCAGAGCTGCGCTCTGAACAGGACCGCATGGATTCCTCAAAAGGTGAACGCGTTCAGAGTGCATTTTGGATCAATGGATCATTGAATGAACATGTCACAGAGCATCACATTGAAGGAGGTCGTCGACTCCAGGAGAGCGCGAAGCACTTGGGAGTATGACCGTCGTTTTCGCCTGCGTGCGATCGTTTGAGAATGACAGGGTGCCAAGTTGCGGTTGATTCATCTCCGGTACCCATCACGCACCCATCGCAGTAGCCGTGCCGGCCTAGGCGAGCGGCCCTGTGCGAGACCGAATGTGAGCTTCTGCAGGCAGCATTAGCCAGAGAGCGTGCAAGGCTTTGTAATTCTTTCGACCTTGGTCGGGGCATGTATCATGCACTTCATCTCATTAACAAGCCATTAAGTGCTCGTCGTTCTTGAGCTGCCTCTGTGGATCTCGCAGTATTGCATATTGTAGCATCACGTGCCTCAGTACACCTGGAACACAGCACAGGTCCTCCACAAAACCTCAAATCAGTGCAGGAAGAGCTGCGTGCCGCAGCATCCAAAGCTGAAGCTGCTGTTGCGGAGGAGGCGCTGAGCTTGCGTGCTGTACGCCGCCTCGGTACCTTCGTTTTACAAGTAGCGTCTTCAGTAAGCTTCAACTGCATGTCTGCTTGAAGCTGGGATTGCTTTCTTCCACGGAACTCCCACGGAACTCCCCCGTTGCCTCTGCAAGATTCCCAACACTGCGAGAGAGTTCAGAGTTCTGAGTGGAAGTGCGAAGCTGCAGTTTCCAGTCGCATGGCTGTGAAATCCCCGCTTCTCGTGCTCAGACGGGTCTGGCAGCAGAAGCTCAAGAAGAAGCCGCTGCGGTGCTGGAACTGGCGGCTCTGCCATGCATATGCGGTCGTCTGCTTGGAGCATCCAGGGTTTTCCAAGCCGTCAAAACATAATAGCTAGCTACTACTCAACCATCTCAACCGCTCTCTCCGAAGAAGTATGAAGAAGCTCCCGAGCCAGGAATCCGAAGCGGAGACGCTGCAGATGCAGACTGCCGATTCTGTTTCCGCAGCTCCAGTGAGATCGACGAGCTCACAGTCCAAGGAGGCAGCTTCTGGTCATCTTGACCGTATATATAGAGGTCCCTGTTCTGACATGTGCAGGGGACAGTGCCAGTCGCGAGAAACAGCAGCGCTGCAGAGGTGGGAGCCTCGAAAATTCTGTGCCAGAGTGTTGGATACGTGAAACAGTGCTAACATGTGCAAACAGTGTGCCTAACTTGTCAACATTTGTTCTGGCTCCGCCTCGGCCGCCTCGGCCGCCGGGGACACCTTGGAACTGACAGCTTCGTACAAAGTCGTTGTCCGAGTTATCGATCAGATGCCAACGGGTTGACTTACGATTTCTGAGACGGGGCGGTGGAGTTGTCTGGCAGAACAGCAGCAAGCAAGCTACATAGAGGCGAAGACTTGCGTCTTGATTTCAGACACAGTACAGATTGGTGGGACTTGACGATGTGTTAGCACTACCTTGGGGAACGAGAGGCAAGCACATCCAGATTTGTTGCCGGGATGTTCGGGTTCAGATATGTCTTGTACAGCTGTTTAGCTTTGCAAGTAAGCATGTCTTGGTATGAGCAGTGGCTTTGTGTTTTTGCAAGAAGGCAGTCCGTTGGGAATGCGCAGCAGGAGAACTGTCCAGAGCCAGATGCACCAGATGCAAAGGCGGACTTCTCTGCCATGGCCGGAACCTTTACACTCCCTTTGCAGCCTCTTCGAGCCTAAGCAGTGGGCAAGCATCCGCAAGCCCTCACTACGCAAGAAGGTGAAGCGATCCCGGGCCGCTGCAACGGGCTCCGCGGGTGGGACGGGCAATAGGGCTGTTCGCGCCTCGAAGCTTTCCACCGTTGCATCCGGTTTTTTCTTGGCTAAGTTGCTGGATTTGCGGTTTCGCGAGGGTTATTGCGTTGCGGGGACAAGGCCAAAGATGTTGCAGCCACCAGATTGCAGGCGAGACAGCGTGCCTACCTCAGAGGGTCTTGCAGCGGCTTGAAGTCACAGGAGTTCTTCGTGTTTGTCGTGTTTGTCGTGGCTCTGAGGTGGAATCATGGCAAGGTCAAGACTGGCATCCCTGCGGCAGTCTCGGTCTGCCGAGGCAGAGACACAGGCTTCGGCTCCTGCAGCGCCTGTTGGATGAGACTGCACTCGGCATCATGGTCCGCGTCCGAAGGATCCCAGCTATCAGCGGCCGCGTCAGCCTTTGCCACCTGCACGCCGAGAGGACACCTACGCTTGCACGAGATTGGGATGATACCGGTCGTTCGTTCGCGCGGATCGGTTGGGCCTCCTGATCATCAGCATCACGCGTCCTTGTGTGCTACCTTCAAAGCCCCGTACCGAACAATAGGCACGACAGTTTACCTCCAGAAGAGTTGTTAGCATCTTCTGCCACTCGCCCCTTGCCGCAGTCCAGCGGTTTGGACGCCAAGCTGGCAATGGGCAATGGCATGCTAGTGGAAGACAGTTTTTTTGGCAAGCGATTGTCCAATCTGCAAAGCAGACCATGTTCCGGACTCATCCAACACAGAGGGAATGAAGGGAGAGCCCATTCTTACTTAACGAACAGCTAATGAACTTCGGTTTCGTTTTCCTTGTGCCTTTGGCCGAAGACTGGCAGAGGAGCGCGAGGCTGCGGTCATCAAATTGCAAGCCCTGGAACGACTCGCGCTCATTTGTTTTGTTTTGTGTCCTTGGGTTCTTCAGTGCTCAAAGTGTTCTCAAGAGCATGTTTCGCCAATGTCTTGATGTCATTGTGCTCCGCTCTCCATCAAGGTGGGGTCCTCGCTCGCTCGCGCGTGCAGCGCATGAGGGAGTCGTCCGCTCGGAGCGCCAAGGCCAGGAAGCTGCGAAAGCTTTCGCTCTGGAAGCCGCGTTGCATGGCGTTGTCATGTTTTGCTTGTGCCTTGCATCAACAGCATCTACACTTTCTCTAATTTTTTTTTGGCAGCCTTCTCTTTGCCAGGACACAGGTGCAGCACCGGGTGTGGATGCTTTGCAGGCCTCTGTGCAGCGTCGACAGCAGCAGTGCAGTTTCGCCCCCCAGCGAGAGATTCCCACGCAGCTCTTGGGCCCGGGAGGAGGGGGGGGCCGCCAAGTGACGAATCTAACGAATCTAAGCGGAATAAATCTTCATGCGGCCAGTGCTGCAGGAAAAGGGTGGCAGCACTCCGTAGCCTGCCGAGTTGTAAAATAACCGGGAACAGACGCGACCAGCTCCTGAGATACTTCTCAGGCCGAGCATTTTGGGTGAGATGTACGTAAAATTATGAAAATACTACCAAGATAAACCAAAATGCCATAGACACATGAATTGCGCTGAGCCGTTTTGGACTTCTTTCAGGGTTTGCAGGCAGCCAGAGCCGTCGAGAAGGTCAACACCAAGGTTGGCTGGGTTGGCTGTTTGGAGCGGATGTCGTTGCAGCAATTGTTTTTTTTTTTGTTGCTTTGTTTGGACTTCAGTCGCAGGACGGGTTGTCCAGAGTCGTCCGCGCTCATGCGTGCGGTCGTATTCGCACGCGCGCGTACGCACGCGCGATCCAGAAGCAGCTCTGTGCAGAAATGCATTCCCCGGCAAGACAGGGCCCTCGCTGGGCCCTTCTGCAAACTGTCATGACTGTTTATCTACATGTCCAGCTGTGCACGCGCACACGTACACGCACACGGCGCAGGCAGCAGTGGCACACTCACAACATCGAATCCTGCAGCCTGGATTGGTGTTTCAGGATGTCTAATTCCGTCTGTGAGTCTACGAGGGCTGTTGGCTGTCATCCCTATGCATAGTCGACGCTGTCTGCGTATCTGTTCAGCGAAGCTGAAATTTGGCTTGAGCCTTATGCAAGACAACTTTGGAATCCTCGATGCTGCAGTCCTTCGTAGAGTCTTGAAACTGGAGCCCACACATTCATGCTGCAGTAGCACGTTACGTTTGCCCAGCCATGGATGATGCTTGCGACGCTGTTCTTCAGCGCAGCTTCGGCTGCACCACATTTCGCTTTGCTAGAGGGGCCCAGAGGGGCTTCTTTGCCATGCCGCCATACCGTTTCGTGTGCTTTTCGTCTGATTTTGATTTTGCGAATGAAGCGCCTTTTCCCCAATCAAGGTGCCGGTCGCGGCGCTTGGCCAGAGCGCACCCTGCTTGGAGCAGCCGCCACAGCTATGGAGGCTGCTGCTAAAGAACAGAAGAACAGTGGCAGTTGGCTCTGTCCTGTAGCCAGCCGAAGATGTGCTGGAAGAGACAGGCACTTTGGTTGTCATCGTTGGGACTGTGGCGACTTTGGGGGCGAGATGGAGGCAGCCAACGTCGAAAGAGTGCTTTGTGCACATGTTTCATCTCAAAACTGGCGCAGGCCTGCCGTGGAACAAGCAGCAGCAGCTTGTGCAGCGTGCCAAAATGGCGCTGCTCAGAAGGCAAGTTGTTAAGTTACGGCATCTGCATGGTACCTTGCAGCTTTTGTGGGGCTAAGACTCATTGTGTGGTAGCACTTTTGGCAGCTGGGCCTTTTTGCAGGCGAAGAGATCCACGCAAACGGTTCCTTCGCCTGCTGCAGCCTAAGCCCGTTGAAGATTGATTCAGTTCGCTGCCCTTGTTGGAGTATGCTTTCTGGGGCGCAAGGTGTTAATGGTTACTGGGCAGATGTGCTGCCTCTGTGCTTGGGTGACACTTCGCCCGAGTCCCCGGGAGGCAGGGCGACCAGTGCCTTTGCAGGATCCGCTTACGTGCACGTGCGTTTCTGCCGCTTTCTGTCTGTGCTGCCTCTGGGAGGAACCTGGCTGCAGCTTAAGAACACCGCTCGGGTGGTGCTCTTTCGACTCCGCATGTCGTCGGCTCAATTGGCTCCTAGATGCTGCTGTGATCTGTTGCGTGTGACATGCTTTTCAGTGCCCTGCTAGCTGCCAGTGCAGTTGAGTCTGCCTTGAGGTCCTGGATCCCTGCATCGGTTTACAAGGTCGACATCTGCTCTGGAAGGTGCCCCTGGGAAAAGAGGTCGGGGGAAAGGGAAGGCTGGAGTGACATCAGTGCCGCAGGACTCAAGCTGGTGCTCTGCTCGCGCCTTGTGAGCGCGTAAACTTGGCGACGCTGGTCACAAAGAACCTGTGGCCGTTGCTGCTGTTCAGCTTGCAGGAGTGCCCATTTGCCATAGCCATCATGGCTGTGGCTTGTGCGAGTGTGCAGAGTGCTTCTAGGCGTCACTGTGCCAAGCTGGAGCAGGCAGCATTGTGTCCTCCAACTCTGCCACTGGAGCTTCCGGTTCTACTGCCGAATCAGTCCTGGGCAGAGTTCTTCGGACTGCAAAGCCATGAGGTATATACGTGTGCGCTTGGACATATTATATAAATATACAGGAGTTTATATAGAATGTCCCATGACCCCTGGTCCGTCCTCAACAGCGTAGGTTTGCATGAGCCCTGCGTAGCTGTTCCTCCACGTGGGTTGGTGTGCGTTTGCGTTTGCAAGCGATTTCTCGCAGAAAGTTCTGGGAGTTCTGGGCTCCGGACTGTTCTCCCTGGCATCAAGGGGCGTGTAGTTTGCAAGTTCTGGGCGTCGCGTCGCGTGGCAAGTCCCTTTTCGCCTGTTCTTTCTTACTTCGTTCGTGCCGCGCACGCTGGTTGAACCACAAAGATTGCCGGATTCTTCCCCTGGACTAGCGCAGCACGTTTCGAGGTCGTTTGTGGACAGGGTGCCGCGCAAGCTAAAAACCGAAGTGGTACGTGCACTACAGTAGTACTACAGCCACCTTGAGGTGAAGAGAGTGTGTAATTAATTGGTGAAGAGAGTTGAGTAATGCAGTCGTGCATCCAGACAAAGGGAAGCTTTGCTAAGGTGCAATGGCAGGTTGTCACGAGCAGGTGACCGACTTCGCCTGGCTGGAATAGCCACTGACTTTCGCTTGGAGCTTGTTATATCAGGGATGGTGCGAGACGGTGAGCCGTGCTGGATTTTGACGAGATTTCGTCAAATTGTTCTGCTGACTGGCACTCAGGCGAAGGAGCGGGCGAACAGCAAGTGCTAGAGCTTTTTCTCGAAGCTGACCTGGCATTCGGTTCCAAATTCAAATGTCAGTTCAAGTTCCCTGGGCTGATTGCTGATGAGCTGACGCCACTAGCTCCAACCCAGGAAGCAGTCCCCGCTCGCGGCACAGAGGCTGAACTGCTTCAACGAGATCTGCTTTCAATGTTCCAGGCTTTCGGTGGGCAGTCTGGACTTCAAGCGGCTTGTCTCGAATGGTCAGGTAGGTTTTTTCGACATACAGTGAAGTCGCTTAGCTTGTCAGGAGACCTTCGTTGCCTCTTTTTGTTCGACAGGTTCCTAGCACTGCATGGCGGTCTCCAAGCGGGCTTCCTCCAGAAGCAGCTTGGTTATCTCAAGGACTGGCACAGAGCTCCCGCGGTCGCTTCAGCCGTGACGTCACTTCGGTGAGTCCACTTCGTCGAAGCTCGCGAGTCCTGTCAGGACTGCAGAATGTGCAAACAGTCCCACTACTGTTTAACATTCGGGCAGACCCAGAGTTCTTCGAAGCATCTGGGACGTAACGGAGGCAAAAATGCAGAGCCAAGGCGCTCCTCCCAGCTTCGCATGCTTCGCCCAACTCCGCAAACCAAGGATTGGCTGCCAAGTTTGCAAGTGGCACTGCCCAAGGCCTGATCTCATCATATCTCATCCATCACTGCCAGCGCTTTGTCCCACTCCGCACGCGTTGTCAGTAAGTAGCGCTCTTTCCGTGGTTCTTGAGGCGCCCTACATCATCAACAGCCACCTCGTGCCTGGGTGGACCTTGGAAACTGTGCCGGCAGTTCACCCAGACAGGACACGACGGATGCCGGTGCGAGAGTGTGCGAGTAGCACGGACGAGCCTGGGGGCATGTTTGATGAATACACTGGCTTTTTGTTTCTGCATCGCTTTTGCTTGCCCAGCCCTGGCTCCAGGAACCTGGCATCGCTTCAGACGATTCGGCATCTGGGCGAAACTGCCATCGCCCTCGCAATTGCCATTCCGGCAAGTTCCTGGATGCTCTTGCTGATCTTGTGCTTCGTGTTATGGGACCTTTTCTGCGGGCAAAAAAGACCCTGGAGCTTCATCAGCACGGCTCGAAGCGTGTGCAGATTGGCTCTGCTGATGCAAACCGCCGAAATGGCTGCCTATGCCGTGGCCATTGCTTTGACTGTGTGGATGGGCATGGATGTGGCTGACTGGGACTTGCTGCAGAGCCTCATCTTCCAGATCCTGGATCCAGTTGCGGTGCTGCTTTTGGTTCCAATCCTGACGTTTGTCCCCTCGGCTTTGGCAACCCTTCAGTTGCTGGGGGCCCCAGCGTCCCAGGGCCTGCCAGTGCGGAGCCGAATTTGCTGCTGCCGCGTGAAGCGCCAGGCTTGGGCGCGGTTCTTTCTTCTCTGCATGCTTGGGCATGCTCTCGCCTGCTCGGCTGCGCTGTTTGGGGCTGTGCGCCTTCTGAGCACACTCAGGATTGATGCGCCGGGCTTTCAGCGAGCCGTGGAGAGGTGCCACTGGAACCTCGAAGAGCTTTGTCAGTCCAGTTCATGGAGACAGGTTCCAGACACGCGCTGGGATCTCCATGTTCAATGTGCCTTAGCATGCTCTGACCAAACAGTGCCCATGGAAGACGTCGTTTTGGGTGCGGCATTCGTCGTCTGCAGGCTGCTGGCCGTCTCTGCAGCGTGGTCACTTCTTGCAAGACTTTGGTGCATTCAGATCGCTTGCAGATTGCTGGTCCTGGCCGCAAAACTTGCCCGTGCTTCACGCGCAGCAAAGGAGGGCGCAGATGCCGAGGAGGGTGAAGTGAGTGACCCCACCAAGACCGACGAGATGCTCACACCATCTGCTTTCGAGCAGGGGGTTTCTGAAGCTGTCGACATAGCAAGTGCTCGCTCTCAGAAAGGGCCAGTGACGAATCACAATCCAACAGATGGTGCACATAGTGCGCGCAGTGCACGTAGTGCTCGCAGTGCACACACAGCTTTGTCTGAAGCTGGCGAAGCTTCGAAACTTCAGGTCCTTCAAGCAGTGATGTCATTGGATCGCCCACCATCACCTTCTGGATCCGTGGTGAGCCTGGACTTGAGGCGTGAGGTGCAACGACCTTCAGCGGAAACACTGAGGGACATGCTCGAGAACCCGATCACGGACGGACATGCAGAACTGGTTGACTTTGCCCGAACCATCGCTCGGCAATGCAGCCGGGACAGCATCGCGTCCGAGGCTTCCAGGATATCCTCAGCATCTCGCCGCAGATCTCCGGACAAACGGGAGAGATGAGGGCCACGCAATGCCATGCATTAGGGCAAGAACATGCAGGCTGCCATCGCATGCTGTCCAGGCCTTGCAGTTCAGGTGTAGACATCTGTACTCGTAGACCCTAGAGGCCACGGACACCGTCTGTACAGTACCCAGGTGCCCGAGGTGCTTAAGGTCCGATAATGTCCGCTGTGACAGCAGGGTCGCTGACACGTGAAGCATCGTGAAGCCTTGCATAGCCTTGCATAGCCTTTCAGCCTCGGTTCTCTGCTAAAGAGCGACCCTGCTGTCGCGTGCCTCACCTTGAAGCTGTCGAGACGAAGCATCAGGGCTGTTAATGTCGGGTGGCTGGCCGTGACCGCCACATGATGCCAGGAGAGCAGAAGCCACACGGCCCAAAGCTTGCGAGACTGTAGCTTGCGATTCCTTGCGCAAAAAGGCTGCGCAGCTAAGCGATCTTGGATCTTGAAAGAAACTCACCGCTGAGAAAGCTTCGTGAAGCTTAGTGCAATCAGCCGGGGAGAGTCCGGTGAGGCTTTCAAGAAGTCGCGACATCTCGCTGGCGATTCTGCACCCAGGTATGCTACAGAGTTTCTGCGTCACACATACGTCACAAGCTGCAGTGAGTTCAAACTGGAGAAGCTGGAGATCAGTTTGGCGCTCCCAAGACGGCGGTGAGGTCCTCACGAGCCTCCGTCACGGGGCAGGGGCCGAGCGTGGCAAACTCAGCACCTATCGGTTACCATCCGGTGGTGGAGGGTGAGCCCTCGCAAGACCTTGGGGGATCACGACCATTCGTCGTAATGTGCTTCGGAGTGCAGCGTTTCTTAAGCCGGCCAGCATGGAATCATGGCCTAGGTGGAGCTGCTGGAGGAACAGATCCAGATCCGCGAGCAGGAGTCGGGACCTTGAGGATGAGGAGTTGCTATGGAGCAGCAAATGGGCAGCAGATGGTAGCAGTCACAGACTCACAGAGTTTTTTTCGAAAGGTTGGAGCATCGAGAGGCTGCAGCCAGCGAGGCTGAGGTGTCCCATGCGGCGATTCGAGCTGTTTCGGCATGTTCCGACGACTTGAGTTGAATTGTCTTGGACTCTAGGCCGCGCACTCCCACGAAATGGCCCTCATGGCCTCCTCTCTGCATCGCCTGGGTCGGCAGCCGAGGGAAGTGGGAGATAGCGGGTGATAGTGGGCGTGAGCTCTGGGATTCGCCTGAGCTGAAACGTAAGGCATGCGATATGGCAGGCTGCTGGGACAGTGCCAGGCACTGGAGGTTCCGACGCGCATTTGCAGAGTAGGGGTGAAAAATGTGTTGCCTCAGCTGCTGCATCCAATATCGAAACGTAGCCTCCCTACAGGCCTTGGTTCCTGAGCGAGTGCGGCGCCTACGGGAAGACGGCACGCCGTCATCGGAGCAAAAAGCTGACACGCGATAGCCGGACTTAGCCAGGAATCACCCCGTCTTAAACGTACGCCGCTTTAAGCCCCCGAAGTCTAAAGCCAGTCCGCGCCTTTACGTGTCCGATCACAGTTAATGAACAAGCTTGGCCGCGGGATCGTTCAATGACCCCCGCGGCCTGTGGTAATGCAGTTTAACCGGCAGTGGTTCTGGCCAGATGTCCTAAATGACATGTGCTGGATACATTCAGTCGCTGCCGTTTCGCGCAAAGCGCCAACGTGTACATTATGCGCACTTCCCAGTGAGGCTGCGGCGAGGTGGCCAAAGACACATGATGCTAGGTTTGCATCACGAACTTAACCCGAACCAACGCCAATGCAATGTTGCATGATGAAGCCAGAGCTGCACATGTGCTGTGGCAAGATGCTAGCACACAAAAGGTATGTGCAAGGAAATGCGGAGCTTCTTGGGTCCCGAGAGCCGTAGCTAGTACACCGACAAACACAGCAATGTACGGATCCGTTTCCTCCTCTAGCAATAATTGCCGAGTGACCCAAATCTGAGTCGTTAACCCGGCCACTGGTAGATTACTTGCGGGGAGAAGTGCTTTGGCCTCCCACGATCCTTAGGGTTTGAATCGCCGCCCCTCACAACTTTGTCTTGGTAAAGATGGCTGTCGCACCTGCTGGACGCGAAGTCTTGCTAGAAGGACAGCGGGAAGACAATGCAGCACCTAGCTCAGATGAGAAGTTGACAAGGCATGGAGAGACCGTTGGGGGGCAGCAAAGCTTGAGCGTCGTTTGTAGACATCCCAGGTCATCAAAGAAATTGTCGCGATCAGCAAGCTGACCATACCGATTTTTCTTTCCATGGCCACTTGATTGCTCGGCAGGGGGTAACATGGGATTACCGGAAAACTCCGTAAGAAGCCATGCCGTTCTGCTGAGGTGTCCTGGGTGGCCATGAAGGCCGAGACACTCCATGCATCTCCCTGCAGACGTTGCTCTGCGAACAGACATGATGCCGCATGATGCCAGAAGTTGCCAGAAGTTGCCAGATGCCAGAGGTCACAGACACGGCCGTGCTTGGCCACGTCGGCACTGGAACTCGGTACTTGGATGCCACCGCGCTGAGCGACCTTTGGAGCCTCATCACACATCCAGCGCACGTCACGGGTCGAGATCCGCCTGATGCTTGCTTCGTTGGTTTCTTGCGACATGGCTGAATGGTGTCATCTTGATCCCAGGACGTCCTCAAGTGGAGTATTCATTCAGTCGAGGATCGTGCGCCTCCCAGATACGTCTGCATTGTAGCTTCATGAACCAGAAGAGCTGATGTAGATGGACTTCCCACAAAGACCTGGTTTCTTAATGGGAGGGGGAGGGAAGAGAACGGGGGGGGGGGGATATACTAGCATGCTTTCATATGAAACAAGGTTTATACTACTGTCATACTGTCATATAGGTGAGTGTGGTTAGGGTTCTGTATAACTTTCTGGAACAAGACGCACTGTCAAAAGTGTTCATGCCTTTGTGAACATGCCCAAAGCACTAGTATTTGCGGCGGCTTCGCAGCTCATGTCTGTACCCTTGACAGGTTTCAACTTTTTGTGGCCAAGCATTCGGTGCTGGGAACAAGATGTGCCCTGGCACGAAGGGCAGTGCACCATGGTGGCTAACAGTGCGATGGCTAATTAACCGTACTTCACATGTAGCCTTGCGATGCCTTGCAAACGTTGGAGTAAGCGCGCCTGAGATGAGCATCCCAGGCTGGTCGGAATCTGGCTTCAGGCTGTCGTTGCATGGGTACAGATTGCATCAGGGTTGCTGCCTTGTCGCTGCGCAGGTTTCGTACGTGGTGCTGCTCTGCGTTATGGTGTGTCTTGACGGAAACTTCAATCTGCACGGACCTGGGGGGTGTGTACACTACTACAGTCAGCCTTGCAAGTAAGCCATCCAAGACTCCCACCTTAGAAAACTATGCTGGGCGCCAGAGAGCGAGCCGTGTGCGCGTTTCGCGGGGGGTGCTGGGAGGAGGGGGGGGGGGTTGGAAACCCCTCCTTCAAGCCCTGAAGAAGAGAGTCACTGAGGGTTCCGGTCACAATTCAAGGCAAGAAGTCATTTGCCACGCTCGTTGTGTGGAGTGTCGACGCTGAATGCCTCCGAGTCTCATGCTGCTGCATGCAGACCTGCTGGCCGCGCGACTTGTGGAATCACGCTGTAAACATACACCAAACTATCGCTGCGCGGCCTGCTTCTGCCAGAGGCCTGGAGGTTAAGGGCGCCCCACGCACTTCAAAGATAAGGCCTCCGACTGCCGACTTGCCGCCTGCAGACCTCTCAGGTGCTCGCAGATCCCTGGGGGGTCCGGGTCACCCGAACTCTGCGTTCATGGGTGGGAAGGTTCTTAATTAGCCCCAGCAGAGACATGCACTGGAGGAAGAGGAGGTGGTAATACCGAGCAGAGACTACCAAAACGCTTTCTATGAGCATGTGCTCATGCAAGATCCGTTGCGGTGCTTTCAAGGCCGGTGGCAGTCTGCTGGATATTGACCGGCCCGGTCTTGAGTGCCATCCACAAGACACCGCAGGACAGCCAGCAGAGCAGACTTAAGCCCATTGTCGCGCGTTGCGATCTTGCTTCCTCTTCCACACTCCTCACTCGCTCCTCAGCTTCCTAAGTTTCTGTCAAGGAGGTGTCTGATGCAAGCTACTACGCGCTGGTGCTTGCTTTGTGCCTGCCGGTCCGCATTGGCATCTTGGCAAGAGTTTCATGGATGGAGGAGGTATGCTAGTACATCGTGGTGCGCCATGGAGCTGTCATTGAGGATTTTCGCAGCTGAACTGTTTCTTCAGCTCGCAGAAGATTATGCGACCGGCAGTCTGACACTCAGCAGTTTCCATGACAGGCGTGCTGGCACCCTCAGCCGAACGCATACTTGCAGGTCGTCTGTTCCGTGACTGGCATGGCCCTAAATCTGGTGGGGAACTTGCTGCTGGTGCTTGGTGTCTTGACTGCAGCCTTAGTACATGTCAGTCCTTGGGCGTTTCTGCCATAGGACGACTGACCAACATGTGCAGGTCTTGGATTTCCGAACTGGAGCGGTTTAGGCTTTCCAGCCTGTCCTTGGGCTTGCAGCTCAGACAACAGCTCTGCAGCTCATTGGCCGTTTTGAAAGCTGAAGCAGAAGCTCGGAACACCGGTATTAAGGTCACCACCTCTGTAGAATTCGTTCAGCTCTTCATCTTATGGTGCCCCTTCGCCTTCGTCTGCCAGATCACAAAGATGTCTAAGTGTGTCGATGTGTATCGATGTGTATCTCTCTTTGGCCTCGCTTAGACGAGAGGTACGTGTACTGTTATTGGCAGCAGCTGCACAGAGAGTGTTGGCCTGGCTGGT
This sequence comes from Symbiodinium natans, assembly GCA_905221605.1. Classification (NCBI taxonomy): domain Eukaryota; class Dinophyceae; order Suessiales; family Symbiodiniaceae; genus Symbiodinium; species Symbiodinium natans. The sequence continues at coordinate 31,208 of CAJNDS010000094.1, read as the reverse complement.
CCATGGAGCCGCTCTTGTTTCTGAGCAGTGTGTCAGGATGCTTCAGGAGTTGTAGCAGTGTGCAGTGGAGACATGCGGTGCAGGAGCACATAACCAGAGACCGAGTGGTGCAATATGTGTCGCTCACCAAGTGGAAATGGCGTGTGTTCAGCAACTCCAAGCATGCAAGGCAGGTCATTGGCGCAGATCTTTGGAGCTTAGTCGGTTTCGCTGAGTATGGGCCTGATATACATATCCGTCAAATCGCATCCAACCCCTTCACAACATCAAGCATTCGTTTTTGCAAGCTCGCGGCTTTCACTTGCTCTGAGCAGCTTGCTGGCTGACCCCTTTGCCGCATCCACACCGCGAGGTCCGACCCGAAACCGCTGCTAAACGCATGACCCCCCTTAGTCTCCACAAACCGGCGGCTTCTTTGAAATCTTCCGTGTGCAGACTCACAGTACAGCGGTGCCTCTCGGCGCCAGGATGCTTGCGGCCAATGTCTTGCCGCTCTTTCCACACCTGCTTCCTCTGACTTTCCTTGTTGCTGATTGCTTTTCCCTTCCGCTTCCATTCCCCGGCTTTGCAATACAAACCTGGGCAAAGAGGGACTCAGAAGCACTGGTCGGAATCGGAAAGATACATCCGGAGAACAAGGACCACACTTTCAGATTCAGAAAGCACCGGCCGACGAATTCAGACAGCGGAGGAGTACAACGTTTCCATGTGCTACACAGTGTTTTATTTAGGGTTAGCGTTTCAGGGTTGGGGTTCAAGAGCTTGGGTATAGTTTTTTTTTGCTAAGGGCTTCGGAAGGTTTAGGAGTTTAGGGCATTCAGGGGTTTAAGGTCTAAGGGTGAAGGCTTTAGGCTTTTGAGGTATTCGGGCATGTTGGACCGTCCGATGTTTGATGCGTTTGCCTTTACCGTCGGCTCACCTTTGTATTCATCTATTGTTTTGCCGTTCTTGTTTGATTTTGATGTCACATGTTTGTTGTCGTCTCTGTTGTTTGCTGAAATTGTTTTGTGATTTTCCGGGTTGTCTCACTGACTTCCTTCCTCAAAACCCTCCGAAACTGAGGGACTTCGGCGAGATAACAAGACCAGGACAAACTGCGAGGCTTGAGCAGGACTCTTCGAGCCCTACCATTGCAATCCACGACGTCCGGCCCTGCGCGTTGAGGGGGCTGGAGAGCAAGGCACCGACCGGAGCATCGTCGGAGACGGTGCAAGGCTTCCCACCAGGCACAACCCCACTCTCCCTGCCACCGCTTGCAACTGCCATCGCGCTTCACGAAACTCTCAGGTGTAGCCGCCAAAGAATGGCTTACCCGGGTACCCGGTTGCAAGCCACCACCCCATACGCAGGCCGACTGCTGGGCCGAAATCTCAACCTCGGCTGACAACATGCGACCCCTGTCTTGCCTTTTCGATTAACGTCTCCTTGGCTCGACCCAATACAACATCAAGATTCTCCGCACAGTCCGATCCAATGTGTTCTGCGTTGCAGATCAAACGGTCGAAACAGAATGCGACAATGTGTTACACATGTGCGAGCAAACATGAACGGTTAATTTCTGCCTCTAAGGAAGATGTACTTGCCTGCGGCGCTTTCAATAGGTTCCGACTTCTGGCGTTTCGCCCTCATGTCATCGAACACATGATGTTTAGAGACTGTTCGGAAGTATCTACCTGGCCAACATTACTCAGGTGTGACCGTTATCGGTGCGATTGCCTCAAACCTTGGACCTGACGATCTTGCCGCGATCAGCTCGGAACACTCTCGTGTCTGCAGTCCATGCAGCAAGTAAGTTGCAGTGGAGCGGTGCTCTTGCAAGTTTGCTGCTTGTCACTGGTATGGAGATGCACAAAGGTTTTTAACTCCAGCTACAGAATCTGCTTCAGCCTTAACGCAGAGAGTGTGCCCAAAGTGTGTGTTCACATTGTTTGAGTGAAAGGTTGGATGGCCCTCACATTCCTGGGAGCCTTAGCAGGGGCTGTGGCCACGCAGCTCAGCATCGCGGTCGGAAAGGCGGGACTTTAGGACCACGTCGTCATGAGATGTCATGAGGGTGCAAACTGCATCCAGATCGCTTCTTGTCTTCCAGCGACACACGGGCCTTTCCGGCGTCGCAAGAGTTCTTCTCCAAAGTGCAGGGCAGCACCGCGGACGCCAAGCGCTCGGCGCTCGTCGGGACTGGCTCAGGGCTATGCGGCTGTGCACAGGAAACGACCGAACTGGTTCCATGTCCGGCAGGACTTCTATGGCCCTTGCCGTCTTGGTGATAACAGGCCTAGTCATCGTGCAGCAGCCTCAGAAATAGTGTCTGCGACAGCTCTTGAGCAGCCTCTGAAGGATACATGAAGCTTCTCTTCTGCGAGGTGCATCCCTCGATCTCTCGCTCGAATTTTTTCCAACGATCCAGCCGTACTGGACTTGTTTGAGTACACGCGTTGGCCCTTTGCGGCCTTTGTCGTGTGGTTCTGAGCTTTCGGTGTCATCCAAGTCCTTCCATATGATTCTTCAGCTCTCTTGCAAGCATAGTGCGTAAGGTCTTGATGAACCTCTCAGTCTGAGCCTCTTCTGCATGTGTTCAGCTGCTTTGGAGAAGAATGTGCATGACACAGGTCAACTTGGAGAGGATTCCAATGGCGTCTTCCTGAGCATTTTTTTGAAGCCTTCATGCCAGTGCTGCAACAATCCCAACTGCGCGCAGAACAGATTGCATGCTACAGTTGTAGTGGCATCAGCTGCTAACGGGCACTCATTGGCCCCTCGTCCTCATCCGACTTGAAGCAACCTTAGTTGATGTTGCCCCACTTGCCCCACTTGCGCCACTTGCCCCACTTGCTCTGCCAGAATTCCCCACTTGCTTCACTTGCCCCACTTGGTGGCCCGGAAGAGTTACTTGATTGTTGGGCCCCACTTGCCTAACTTGCCCCATTTGCCCCGCTTGCCCCACTTCCCTCGCTTGCCTCGCATGTCATGTCTTTAAGGGGGACAGGCCACAAGTCTTTGAGGCAGACCATGGGGCAAGTGGGCAAGTACGGACCCCCCCCCCCCCCCCCCCCCCGCCCACGGCTTCAAGAGGCTTACCCCGCCCCAACCACAACTGGGCCAGGTACTCACCATTGAACACGGGGCAAGCGTGGCAAGTGGGGCCGTAGAAAATCGCTTATAGCGGTTACACAGGGCGGGTTGGGCAAGTGGGGCAAGTGAGGCAATGGCGTTTTCCACCAAGGGGCCAGAGCAAGTGGGGCAAGCGGGGCGAGTGGCAGAAAACAATTAGCGGTGCAGGTTTGCACCCTCACTGTAATGCCAGTTGCTCGTTGTAGGTTACCAAGTAGTTGTTTTGCAGGTTTGGGTCCGAGAAGACGTTAGCGTTAGGTCTTGGTGCATCAAACCTCCCCTGTAATTCGCTTTGTCGCTAACTTTAGTGTGCCGTTCTTTGTTCCCGCTGACACATCTGCTGCACCCAGAAGGGCTGCTAGCACATGCACACGCCAAATGCACTGAGCCAACTGACGATTTCTGCTAGGCAGCTGGGCGAGTGAACGCAGTGTTCTATGCTGGGCTGGCAGGGTCTTGGCCCCTCGGCTGGACTTGATAGCCCTTCTCACTGCATCCAGTTCAGAACTTCACCTCCTAAGCAAGCAGCATCAAGCAGCTTAGGTTGGGACAAGTTCCAGGTGCAAGACAGCGCAAGCCTCCTGGAGTGGCAATACAACGCCGCATCTCATGCTTGAGGTGTCATTCTCTGTACTACACTTTGGCGCAAGGACTGCATCCTTAAACAAGCCAGGAGCCACTACACTCAACAATAGAGGTAGGCCTGGATAAAAAAACGGCATGTCATTTGGCAGCAAGAGTCGTCAGTCAGGTTTTAATCAGTTGTGATGTGATCCAATCGTTCTTGCATCTTGACCTGTTTTTGAGTGTTGCCAGGACCTCTTCGGCCTGTACACTGGTGTCGCTGCAGGATATGGCCTCCTTGTTGTTCTTTATGGAGGCAGTATGCTGTGGGAGTGGACAGTCTGATGCTCACCTAGAACCACTTCCATCGGCAGGTATCGTGTTTTCATTGGACTGGGATCAGGCCTAGCATTTGTAGATGTGGCGTGTGGCCGCTAGAAGCTTCCACATGTGGTGGTGCTGGGCGCAGGTGGTACACGAGGCACAGCAGCGTTCCGAAACTCAGAAGCCGACTACAACCAACCTGAGTCTTCAGCCCACAGATGTCTGGGCCTAAGATATGTTGCCTTCATGAGGCTTGGGTTTTCCTGTCGATCTCCAGAACTTGTGCCTAGGCTGAAGAAGGCGAGCGGTGACCTGTCGCTGAGGAGAGACCCTTTGGGCATCGTGCCTTTCGTCCGGTAGAGGATTGAAGATTTAAGGCCGTATGCCTGCACTGCCGATGTGACATTCATTGAGCAGTGCTCATGCCTCTTCACTCGGTTTTCGTTTGTTATGCGTTCTATGGCTGCCATGCAGAATGCACAGCCACAGGCACGCACATGCGAAGGAAATCCGGAGCTGCGGCAAGTTGCCGAAGGATTCGGTTGCTGAAAACTGTCACGGAAAGCTTTTGCCTTGCATCCCACTACGTAGAGCTGTCGGTCTGTTTGTCATTCAGCAGTTCCTTTCCGAATTTCTTTGCCTCCACCTCGAGTACCGGACCGAACCATGCCCAAACCCCTAGTTACATCTCCCACCCGCAGCATCAACCATCCTCAGCTTGAAGGACAGCACCTTTATTGAAGGTAGGTGCAGCAGTTTTCAGTTCTGGCAGAGAAGTGAAGTAGAAGCATGACATCGCCGATCAACCGCAGCCTTCAAGTTTAGACCAAAGTGTCAAGCCCTCGGCTGTGAGCCCTTGAGCCTCAGATCCAGTTAGGACCTATTGCTTAGAGTAAAAAGGCATTATACTGTTATGAAATATTACGATGCATTCCATCATGTGGGACCACCTGAGCCCAGGCGTAACGTTGAGAGCACCCCTTGGCCCCCTGCTGTTCAAGCCCGAAGCCTAACCCCTCGACTCCAAGCTTCAGGGGCCCTGAATCTGGAGCCTCAAACAACAACACACGTTAAGCTTCGTGAGCCAAGAAACCCCACCCCAAAGGGGAATCCCTAAATGGACATCGTACGAGCATCTTCGAGTGCTGCGAAGCGCCTCTGCGAAGCGCTCGCGGTGTGCGTCGTCACCCGGGATGCTGGGCCAGGCTCACCTCCAGAGATTCTCGCTTTGAGGCTTCAGGTTTCGTTGAAAGTTTTCCGGGCACCAGGGGGGAGAGTCACGCGGTTTTGATTGATGTCCGAAGGGCTGGACTTGACAGAGCTTGGGGTTCTTTCGAGTCCTTTTTCTGTTTTGGTTGGGAGCTTGCTGGCGGGCGTCGGCGGTGTGGGTCGCCTGTTCAGCGATTTGGGCTGCGTCTCATTCGGAGGCGTGCAGAAACAGCAGTCCTCGACAGTCGCATCCTTTCCCGCACGAGGACATGACCAGCTCAAACCTGGCCGGCCACACACTGGCTGCTGCGGACAAAGTCTCCCTGCAGAGCCTTGAGGCCGGCAGGGGGCTTTGATGTGCATGGGTGGGCCTTTGGTGGCCGTGCCAAGGAAGGTATTCGTTGGGGAAGTCTTTGTGGGGATCTCGGACAGCCAACTGACAGTTCACGTCCCCGGACGTGTTGCGCGGCTAGGTCTGGACAGGTCCTGCTTCGGGTGTCTGGAGTGACTCAACATCTGGGTGCCCAACCTGAAGTTCTTCCGACAGAACTATTCGCTGTTGGGGTGTGCATGGATGACTTTCTCTGTATCAATGACATACAGAGGATGCAGAGAGCAATTTGGCTAACGCATGCGCTTCGCTACACCCGGCCCAAGAGGCTGGTGATGTTCCTCTGGTTACCAAACCATTCTCATGGCGAAAGCCACCACCACCATGTACTCCCGTCCTGACATCCTTTGTTCTAGGAATTTCGCCATGAATGAAGCAACACGGTTTTTCCTATGCGGACGATTAGGGAACAAACGACGCAACGTCTCCAGTCTAGGCAGTCTGCAGGAGACTGGCTTCGTTCGCCACATTTCTGGGTCTGTCACGACAAGAACGTGTTGCTAGAAATTTACACTCCTCGTGTGGGCTTGAAAAGGATGTTTCGAGCGCATATTGTCTGCTATAAAGAACTACTGTCGCCCGTGTAGCCCGAGAGGATGTGCGCGGAATTGCAAAACACTTGCTCTCACCATGAAGGCCGAAGAGTTGATGCTGGTCCGGTCCATCCAAGCGGCTTTGGCCAGGTCTCCGGGAGCATCCTTGGAGAAGAAAGTGCCGTTGCTCACAAAACATTGCGTTGTTTTACTGGAATGTTGAGGTATGCGTTTTAGTTACACATGCACGTCCGGGGCCTACAGCTGGAGGATCTTTGAGCTTCGTTTGTTGGTTGGGGCTTGGCTCGCCTGTTTCGGTGTTTTGGGCTTCGTTCCGCTAGAGGTCAATCCAGAAACAGCAGTGTTCGACAGTCGCATCCTTTCCTGCACTAGGATGTGACCAGCTCAAACCTGGCGGGCCCCAGACTGGCCGCTGTGGACAAAGTCTCCCTGCAGACACTTGAGGCCAGCAGGGGTGCTGATGTGCATGGGTGGGCCTTTGCTTGGGCAGCCACGGAGTGACTGAAATGAAAATCTAGATGCCCAAGCTGAAGTTCTTGGGGAAGGGTCCCGCGGGCCCCACCTGAAGGCCGAGGAGTTGATGCTGGTCCGGTCCATCCAGGCGTCGTTAGCAAGGTCTCCGGCATCCCTGGAGAAGAAAGCAATGGTTCCCTTTGGGCGGGGAGGCTAGGACAAGAAGTAGGTGCTGAAGACGCTGTTAGCCATGTGAGCCTTCTTGTTTTTTGTTTTGGAGTTCTGTTTTCCCTGGTCAAGATGAGTTTGGGTGACCTCAGGAATCCTGCAAGGGCTGGAGGACTTGAAGCGGTCCTTGGCTGGCAAGGGGCCCACCTCTTCTGGTCCGCTGCCACCAAGAGAGGAGCTGAGTTGGCTAGGGCCGAGCTGTGGAAGTCCATGCCAGGGCTGCCCACAGCAGGACATATCTCTGCCGTCAGAAGATGCGGAGCCAAAGGTGTTGCTCGAGCTGCAAGCTCTGGTCAAGCAGCAGCTAGAGAAAGGAGAGGAGCGTGCAGCCAACCACGAGCAGCAAATCTTTGTGGCGCGAGAGGCCATGGTCCACGAGCAAGAGGAGCTGCAACGGAGGCAGCACCGCTGCAAGGAACTGGAGATGGAGATCGCGCTCCAGAAAAGGGATTTGCAACACTCGAAGGAGTGGCAGAGCTGGCAGCAGGAAAGGCATTCCGCCGACCTGCGCCACCAAGCGGAAGTCTTGGAGCTGAAGTACGAGGCAAGTGCCCTTGCCGAGCAAGAAGCATGGCAGCAGATGGACGTTCTCTTCCAGACCGCGCAGCGGCGACAAGTGGAGCACCTGAAAGAGCGGGAGATGCAAGACCTCGCAGCGTCCTTTGAGGCGGAGCGCTTCCTCGCAACGGAGCTTCGCACGCAAACGCGGCAGGACTCTGCCAAACTAAAGCAGTTGAGGGAGCTGACCGCGCGCCTTGCAGGCCGCGAGCTGGAGATCCTGGCGCTGGAAGGGGCGGTGGAGGCGCAGCGGGCTGCAGAGGAGCGCCGTGCCCGGACAGCAGAGGAGCTCCGCTCGTCGGAGCGTCAGCAGCGTGAGGCGCAGGAGGCCAGCCAGCAGGAGGCCGCTGCGTGCCAGCGGGTCGAAGAGGCCTCTCGAGAGGCCTTGCAGGCGGAGGCTGCCCAGGCAGAGGTCCGGGCAGCGGAGGCAGCACGCTTCCGGCAGGCGCTTTGTGCGGAGGAGGCGAGCTACCACGCGGAATGCCGCCACTTGGCGGAGTGTGCAGAGGCCTTGCGGCGCTCCGAGGAGCGTGAGGCCACAAAGGCCACAACCATGGCTGCGGAGGCCACTGAGCACCGGGCGCGGGAGGAGGCGTTGGAGCAGCGCATCCAGGACCTGCAGCGGCTCGTGGACACTCGGGCCGAGAAACCCGAACCGGAAAAGCCACCTGAGCCACGGTCGGACTCCTCAGACTACTTCGCCTCAGCGGAGGACGAGCTGGACCGGCTGTTGGAGAAGGATCGGGGCAAACGAGCAACGTTTCATACTGTAATGTTTCTCACGCTAGACAGGGCCATTCTGACTGGATTTATGACCCCTTGATGGGATCCACGCCTCATCATCCTTATCGTGTCTCCGTACCTGCACACTTGATTTCCCCCACCATCTCCAAAGTGAGGAGATCCGCCAACTGGGCATCGGATGCCTGAAAGGAAATGTGCTGACGAGAACCGGGCCAAAGAAATACAAGCTCGGAGAGCAGAAGGTGAGAGTTGCTATCTTGGTTTGAGTTTGAGGACTCGATGGGGCTTCTGAGATGTGAGCATGTAAGCCGTATGCCCCTGGCCAGGTGTTCATGCAGCTGGCAGATGGTGGAGTCACCGTGCGCGTCGGGGGAGGATACGTTCCCCTGGTGCATTGGGTACGGGAACTTGCTGCTCCTGGAGACGGGGAGCTCAAAAAAAACATCCAACCATTCAGGTTGTTTCGTTGCACCCGCCCCAGCATCCCCAAACAACCTCTCATTGTGCGTGCCTGCTGCCCTGTCCCCCAGGAGACAAAGGCTCTGACGATCCATTTCAAGCACTGGATGCAACATCACCATTTGCTGCGGTGTGATCTCGTGAAAGAAAGATGCTGTAGGCAGGGTTCAGGAGTTCAGGACTGGGTTTGGAGTGGGTGCCCCGCGTTAAAGCCCAATGCCGGCTTGATTGGGGTGGTCCTCTGCGAGGACACAATCCACAAGCCTCCATGTTGAAAGGAAGTCAGGGGTATCAGGGCATTAGGGAAACCCAGTTGGTTATTACGGTCCTGGCGGGCAGGGGCCTCAGTGTTGAACATCAAGACAAGAGACATAACTTCAAGATCGGGAAAACACCGTGGATAAACCTGGCGAAAACTCGCGAGGATGCAAGAAACTCAGAAGCGGCACCGGTGTCATGACGTGCTGAGCCGTGAGGCGGCTCGGGGTACCGATTGTCAGGCTTCATCAAGCCGAAAACTTCATTCCCTCAGCTTCATGTCGTGCATTTTGTCATGCTGATGACGTTGGCGCTGATGATGAGGATGAGGGCGTGTACCGTGTTTCCATCAAGCTGAAACCTTCACTCCCAAAGCATGTTTTCGTGCGTTTTCTCCTGCTGATAAAGGATGACGACGATAAAGATGATGATGATGATGATGATGGTGGTGGTGGTGGTGGTGGTGAGGATGATGTTGATAATGATGATGTTGCTGAACGATGACCGTCGCTTCTGTGTCTACTCCGCCCATGACCGTGATCCTCCTGTTCATGTTTCTCTTGTAGGACGTGCTTTTGTCCCACGCAGGCCATACGAAACTTCCAAAATTTGCGTCCAGCGTTTTCCCACACAAAAACGCAACTTTTGTCTTGCAGCAAGGGTTCCCGCGGAAAACCAAAGCAATGGCAACGGAAAGCAAGTTGGCAAACATTGGCATACAAAAAGTGGGTTTTGTCCCGCGCAGGCCACGTAGAACGCATATCGAAATTTGCTTCGTTTCCACAAAATTCAGCATGCCTAAAACCTCGGTAAAAACGAGTCAAAACGAATGTTGCCGAAACGTGACATGTTGTTCGTCCCACGCAGGCCACGCAAAGCGCACATTGTCGTCACATGTCCCAGCGCACGTTTGCACAGGTATGGAGCGTTGTTTCAGCTGTGCAGTCGCGCCTAGGTTTTGATTTGTCCTCGATGATAGCCTCCCCCCTTACATCAGGAGGACTCAGCATCGTCGCAAAGCATGCCCAGGTTCAGCCTCTTTCACCCTTGTACAGTACAGCGGGTGTAGAAGCAAGAAAGGCAAAGGAAGAGGGACATTTTTGGTAGGTGGCAAGTGGCATCTGGGCGATAGAGTGACAGTGAGGCAACCGCGCCTGATTATGCTATGTCTCGGGTCGGGCGGAGACGCGATTTATGTTTCCCAGCCAGGTCTTGGTCATACCACAATACAGTATATACAGTGTAGTTTTGGTTATTGCAGAACAGTATAACAACTCGTGCTGCCAAAGTTGATGTTCGGCTCTGTCCTTGGCAGCCCTGATTGGCATGGCTGGGAGTCTGGCCTCGAGATTTGCTAAGAACCCCAAGGCTGAAATAGAACCAAGTTCATGTTTAGAATAACTTACGTATTGCAGGACCTGTCGGTTTTTCGTGCTGCAGCACAATTGCAAGCAGGCTCGAGCACTGAAGATCATGCACGTTCATACAGTTAAAACACACCACATTGGCATCACAGTACACTTCTAGAACTTGAGCTGCAACTGCTGATTCCAGTGGAAGCCCAGGGTGTCACACACCAGCGACGCAAAACGCTCAGCCTGCTTGTGAACTCAGGACTTGCACCACTTTACGTGAACGGTACAACCTAACCCAAGTACACCTCATTTGGGTTTCCTCCATGAAAAGAATCGGCATGAGCCCTTGTTCAGCTGACATATGCTGACATTATCCATGATGGTGGAGGCACCCTCCACGCCCCCACCCACCCTTAACCCATCAAAGCCCCAACCTTGTCGTTTCATCGTTACGCCCTCCTTTTTCGTCGCCATGGCAACTGATGCCACGGCTCAACGACTTCTGCAGCAGTTCTTGTGTGAGGAGCATGATGAGGCCTGGTTGAAGAGTGTCTTGCGCTGTGCTACATTGGTAGCTGGTGAGAGAACCAGATTGGCCCGTGCTAAGCTCTGATATAAAGAGCGTGCTTTAATTGAGTATGCAGTTCATGGTAAGTGAAACCGGCTGAATACAACCCTAAACCCTAAACCGCCTAAACCCTAACCCCAAATTCCCACCAGAGTGCAAGGCATGGCTGCGGTGTAAGGATCGGCCCGAAGATGTGATGGCTACTTCCTCGCGTGAGGCTTAGGCGTGCAATGCTGCATTGCTACAGCGCTTTCGTGTAATGCTGTATTTATTCATAGACACAATTAGACTACTCGGACGATTACAATACAATTCGACTTTTTTCATTTTATATGAGAATACAGTACTTCTCTCCTGATGGTTTGCTGCTGCTGGCTGGATTTCCAGGTTCCGGAGGAGCTGAAGTATTGTATTGTATAGAGAACCCACAAACCGGGCAGATTTGTTTGCTGCATGGGCTGAAGTGTTCACGTGTGTGAAAACATGGAAAGAATTATTGCATATTTACGCGTTCTTGAACAGCATTGAAGAACAGGGAGATCGACGATTGCATGTCCGCTGCGTAGCCGTCGGAGATTTGCAGCCGGCACCATCCAATGCCTTGCCTATGCCTTGCCTGTCCAAAGTGAACTGAGGTCTGGTGACCCGCAGTCCTTTGAGCAAAGTTTCGAAGGGTTGCAGCCGCAGCTAACCTCGCTGACTTCGTCCGGGTCTGAGATGGTTTCCTGCGTTGTGGCAGCCATGGTGGAACCTCGCTGTCGTTTGCAGCGCTAGCAAGCACTTGTGTGATTGGCCCAGGCTGGACACTTTGCTGCAGAAGCTCTACGAACGACAAGAGCAATCATCTGGTGCGATTGCTGCCCACATTGCGAGCCTTGAACGCCAGATATGCAAGCTCCAAGTTCAGATTCTTGCCAGCACGAGTTGGGGATGGGTCTGTGGGGGGGTAGGTGGGCTGAGAGAATTTTTTGTACACATGCCGTTCTTGGGAGTGTTTTTTTGGCAAAAATTTTGCTCAGAGATTATGAAGCCACTGCCTCCTCCCCCCCTTCTGCCCCACCCTTTTCTCTCCCCTCCTTCTCTCGCCCCCTTCTCTCCCTCCTTCTCTCCCCCCCCTTCCGGCGTGAGATAACAGAATGTAGATAAATCATGAGGTGCCAACCCTGTCCCCGTTGATGATCTTCTTATCACACTTAACTTATTCCATGCCTCATCTACGATTCTCAGGGCGCCTTGCTGTCCACAGGCCACTCTTGCACACCGAGAAGGGATAACCGGATAGCCCATTGGGCAGAATCATTCGCAATGTGTTCTGAGGTATGAAGTCGCGGGTGCGAAGATGCAGAGCAAGGTGAAGAGAAAGCGCTTTCTCACACCTTGTTCCACAAGTTCCCCAAGTCCAAACACCAAAAAGAAGCAGAAGGTCCAGGAGGCGCTGTCTCCAAGGCCGCTGCGCTTATTAGAGAGAACCTGGCACAGGCAAACGCAAAGCTAGCAAAGCTAGTCAGGCGCACAGCAGCTTCCAGAAGTAAGATTGCTCTTGCGGAACGAGGTGCATTGACCCTGTACGCCGGAATCTCGACTGCGAGTTCTTTAATGTGGCTGATGAGGAGCACGTGGATGACCAGCAGGAGCGAAGGGCGCTAGGGCACTGTGTTCTTGAGTGATCAATGACATGCAGCGGGGAAGCGGGAGTGGGTCGAGGTGCACTTCTGGCATCTGCTGGCTATGGCAGTATGTTATGTGTCTAAGGACAGTGATAAATTCTGTCAGCCATTACATATTAAAGTCGAAGGCCCACGACGTCTGGAGCGTTGATGACTGGAGCTGCTTTGAACCGGCTCCTCACTGTGCAAGCGGACACTTCAGTCTTAAGTGGTTTTTTGATTTTTTCGACTCAGTATGACGCAAGTGACGTGTGCCTGGTTACTGCTTACTTAAGTGCTCGTCAGCGCAGCGTTGTGCATTTGATCACACTTTTTAGGGCGAAGGCCGCTGCTGAGTCGCAGAATAACTTTGTTTAGATTCTTTTTGGATTGGGGCCATTTGCTCATGTGCGTGAAGTGCCCCCCCCCCCCCCCCAGGTTGCTGCCTCTCGGCATCCCCGAGCTGCTGCCATGTCTTAAGCTAAGGTTCCGAAAGCCCAGACGGAGCTGGAGGGTCTGCATTGCCACGAGCATCAGCCTGTCGAGCGTCTCAGCAGCAACATGCTCTCCGGCCAGAGGTTCTGTCTCTCAAATCTTGCTGTGGAAGTGCAACGGGGGCATCGGCGAAGCGTGGGCTGCCGGGATGCTGAAATCAGGGCATTGCGGCGGGATGTTGGGGGGATGACAGTTGTGGCGCAAGATGTTGCGCTTCTTCTTCTTTGCAACTGCGTCAACAGTGGCTCTTGTCATTCTCCTGTTGACCTTTGCACCCAGGGCCAACTTATCTTTCGAATCAGCACGAGTGGGAGCAGGGGAGCACGTGTGTGTGCAACGCTTTGGGCTGTGGGGTTCCAGCAGCAGAGCCGCAGCCACCATCAATTCTGTCCTGATTGCGTGCCTGTTCTGGGTTTGCCTTGGGTTTGTAGGCTCCTAGTGCATCTTTCGGGTTCTAGTGCTGTTTCATGATGGCTTATTACGTGCCTCCGCGTGTCTTGTTTTCGCGCTGCCCTCAGAAGTAGGAATTGAGAACCTGGAGTGTGCTCCATAGAGTTCGAGAGCGTACTCTTGTCTGTATTTGAGGGCAGCAAGAGAGGACCAATGATTTTTTGCAACAGCCCCCATGATGTAGGCCTTGGGCTCTGCCCCCTAAACCCTAAACTGCCCTAAACCCCAAACTTCAAACCACTTGCTTCTTCTGGCAGCTGAGGCCGGCCGACGACGGCAATTTGGAGGCTCCTGGGGGCTTTCGGGCCTTCGGGCTTTATAGGGTGCATGGCTTTTGTGTTTAGAGCAGCAGCATTGATGCCAGTTTCTGCGATTGAGGAGGCGATCTCCTCGCAATCTTTGCCACGGAGCTCCAGCAGCTGGGAGGTGAGGCTGCAGTTTGGGGATGCGCATGTGCGCCAGACTGCTTGCAGAAGGAAGTGATGACGGCCCACGAAAATTTGCTGGAGACCTCCGCAACAGCATGTTCCGAATGCCCACATGCAGCTGGGATGGCAACTCAACTCGTCGTAACATACAAGCGTGCTTGGGCATTGCCGCGATGCGGATGTGTCCGTACGCCTGGCTGCTCACATGGCTCTTTTCCACTACGGAGGCTGCTTCCCTTTCGTGCAGCAGCTGATCGCAGAAGACATGCTGGTCTTGATGAAAGATTTACTCTCATCCACCGAGATCAGCCCCCAGAACTTCAATGACGTGCTGCAGTGCACGAGACATCTCCAAACTGTTCTGCGCTCACTTACCAAGCTTCAGCGGCAGCAGTGGGTATCCCTCTTGGTCAGAATCTTGCACCATCAGGCCAGTACCAATTGCCAACAGGTCATAGTCGGGGACCTGCAGATCCTCTGGCGAACTGACGGTGATCCCAGCCGAACCTTTGCAGAAGCAGAGAAGCAACTCCGGGTTTTATCCAACACCGCCAGCTCGCTCGCTGTGCGGTCAGATCTGAACGAGCTCCTCTGGCGCTGCTGAAGTCTGTGTCGCCGAGCCAACTGCGCGACAAAAAGAGGCTCTGAGGGTTCATGGAGCAGTAGAATAGTTCATCAAAGAACTGCCAACGGCGTGGTAGGACAATGACAGGGCGCCTTTTCGACGTAGTGCAAAAAGGGATCCCTTCAGTCGTTGAGGATAATTACCTTCCTCGACTCAGCGCCGAACTATGAGCACAGTGCTCGGGGAAGTGCGGACCAGGTTCCCAGTCCCAGTATAGCTAGCTCTTGGGATCAGCGAGTCTGAACGATGCCGCTTATTCCCGAGCCTTCACATCCAACAGGCACTCTTCGTGCGGTCTTTTGCAGAGCTGCCTGGGTCACATGTGTCATCCCTTGCACTCCCTCCCACCCTGACCAATACAAAGAAAACCCGGCAGGGCCACAAGGCCGTGGTTGACATCCTCTCCCCTTGACGCCGGGCAAAGGGTGTGCTCTAGATTGGGCGGGGTGTGGGGCTGCTCGCAAACGCGAATAGGTCGGTGCAGTACAACACCATAGCCATACGCGAGCGGCTCAAGGGGATCCGGGTGCATGAGGCGAAGACCATCAATAGCGACAGCCAGCCGTGGACTCGAAACCCAAGACTGAAATACCGGCGACCGTAGCAACTTCTGACCATGACAGCAGAGGAGCCCACATCCCATAAACGGCATTCCCCACAGTCAGTGCCCATGGTATCTCGCATTCAGGCTTTGGCAGCCCTTTAGTGTTTCAAGGCCCGGATTTCGCCATGGAGTTGCGTGCATGGCGCGACGCCCAGATAAGAAACAGTCTTGCGTCAACAGGGTTCTTGACTGATGCCCGGGCCCAGGCCAGGGCGGCCAGCCAGGCAGGACCCCTTGCCCAGCGCCTCCCGAGAAGTTGGCCGCTTGCTGCAACATTTTTTTATAGTATGGGCTCAGAGAAATCCGGGGCTTCAAAGGTTTCGGACTTCATGTGGCTTCCCTAGCTGCGTTCGTTATGTATTTTTTTAGGTACATATATTTCCCCAAACAGTGCTTGCACAATGGGGTTCTTACGTTCAGGGTAAAGGAATTGGTTGCTGACCGCAGCGGCGCGCGCGGCGGTGGGACGGGGCCTTGGTTTCGACGCTCCCGCTGTGGTTTCGCGCGAATTCCGTTGCGTTTCGATGCTCCCGCTGTGGCTTCGCGCGAATTCTGTTGCATTTCGATGCTCCCCCTGTGGTTTCGCGCGAATTCCGGCCTCTCGTGGCCTCTTCAGGCCTTTTCTGGGGGGCCACTTAGGTTGCCGACCGCAACGGCGCGCGCGGTGGGACGGGGCCTTGGTTTCGACGCTCCCGCTGTGGTTTCGCGCGAATTCCGTTGCGTTTCGATGCTGCCGCTGTGGTTTCGCGCGAATTCCGTTGCATTTCGATGCTCCCGCTGTGGTTTCGCGCGAATTCCGGCCTCTCGTGGCCTCTTCAGGCCTCTTCTGGGGGGGCCACTTAGGTTGCCGACCGCAACGGCGCGCGCGGTGAGCCGGGGCCTGGGTTTCGACGCTCCCGCTGTGGTTTCGCGCGATTCCGTTGCGTTTCGATGCTGCCGCTGTGGTTTCGCGCGAATTCCGTTGCATTTCGATGCTCCCGCTGTGGTTTCGCGCGAATTCAGGCCACGACAGCCGCTTCTGGGCGGGCCACTTAGGTTGCCGACCACAACGGCGCGCGCGGTGGGACGGGGCCTTTGTTTCGACGCTCCCGCTGTGCTTTCGCGCGAATTCCGTTGCGTTTCGGTGGTTTCGCGCGAATTCCGGCCTCTTCAGGCCTCTTCTGGGGGGGCCACTTAGGTTGCCGACCGCAACGGCGCGCGCGGTGAGACGGGGCCTTGGTTTCGACGCTCCCGCTGTGGTTTCGCGCGAATTCCGTTGCGTTTCGATGCTGCCGCTTTGATTTCGCGCGAATTCCGTTGTATTTCGACGCTCCCACTGTGGTTTCGCGCGAATTCCGGCCTCTTCTGGGGGGGCCACTTATAGGTTGCCGACCGCCGCGGCGCACGCGGTGGGGCGGGGCCTTCGTTTCCACGCTCCCGCTGTGGTTTCGCACGAATTTCGTTGCGTTGTGGTTTCGCGTGAATTCCGGCCTCTTCTGGCTTGCTCGAGCCTCTTCTGGCTTCTTCTGGGGGGTCCACTTAGGTTGCGGGCCGCAACGGCGCACGTGGTGGGGGGGGGCTTCGTTTCGAGGCTCCCGCTGTGGTTTCGCGCGAATTCCGTTCCGGCCTCTTGTGGCCTCTTCAGGCCCCGGCAGTGGTTGGCCACGGGCCTTTTTGACCCCCCGTTCCACACGCGTGCAAAGCCGAATCCCCCAGTGGTTGGCGTCTTTTTGACCCCCAAGGGAATTCGGCCCCCCACGAACTTTTGTATTTTTTGTCTCCGGGAGTGTCGGTGCTCTTCTGGCCTTCTTTGGCCTTTTCTGGCCCTCCTCACTGTTTGGGGTCTACGCCGGCATAATTGTAATATTCCGGAGGTTCCCAAGATCAGAGTATCTACTTTGGGGTGCTCCTCTATCAGATTCTGCACACCAATGATAACTTATAACCCTACAAATACGTACCCATGAGCCTCCAAGTAGGGTCTGATTGTAACTTTGCAGGGCATAGAACAAACAAGCTTCTTTCGATCCCAGCTCCCCGATCTTAACTCTGAAACCGACGATTGGCAGCTTGAGCCGGCCTTTTTCCTCCCCCTTTCCATTCCACCAGTCTGTTGTTGCGTTGCAGACTGGGGATGGCCACATGTAAGCTGGGTATTCAAAAATATCCGATTCTCGATCTTGCATTGCCGCATCTGGCCAAAAGGCTGTGCATAGTCGAGAATGAACTTCAACGAGAGAACTAGATCTGACGCAAAGGGCCCCTTCGCAACATGCAAGCTACAACCGGCGCAACCCATGTACCAACGATGGCCTGGCTCCAGGTGCTCCACGTACCGCTAGCTCACG
Organism: Symbiodinium natans; assembly: GCA_905221605.1. Classification (NCBI taxonomy): domain Eukaryota; class Dinophyceae; order Suessiales; family Symbiodiniaceae; genus Symbiodinium; species Symbiodinium natans. The sequence continues at coordinate 13,857 of CAJNDS010000094.1, read as the reverse complement.
TCGATCTATCATTGTGCAAGCCCTCTCCACGGCCTCCCTGGAGACATGGCCGACTGCCATTGTCAGGGCAGGTTACCCTCAAATGCTTTATCTTTGACAATGCCGCAATGCTACCACATGCAACCTGTTGAATTTGTGCAAATCCTCACAAATCGAACGCGCGCCACAAGCCACATCTGTGAGTCTGTCAGCGGCCTGCCAGGGTCACGAATGCTGTTAATTGGCGAAGCTGCTGCCGATCACGCTCTATCAGCTCCGGCAGCAAAGCATAAGCACATGAATTCCTGATCGTGGGCTGAACACCACAATGTGCAACTTTTGGCACCCTGACTGTCAGAATCTTTCCCAGGTGCATAACTGTCGCCTCGGCAACTTGGAAGTGCAGATGTTGCTGCTGGCGCTCTGGGTGGCCTTTCCAAGGATTTCAAGGGTTCAGGGTGAAAGGTTAGGGTGTAGGAAATCGGGTTTCGGTTTGTGTGTTTTTCTCACAGGATGTTTAGCGGCTTGCTTCGTTGATTTTTTTTGCAGGGTTCTGGCTTATGGTTGGGTGTATGGCAGAGGGTTCAGGTTCACAACCCTAACTCCCACTATAAGCCCTATAAGCCCTTAAGCCCAAAGCCCCCAAAGCCCTTCAACCCTAAACCCCGTTTTCCTTTAAAACCCAAAACCCCTAAACTCCAAAGCTTGTAATAAAGCGGGGGCTCAACACATGCCCAAACCCCACACCCTAACCCTATACCTTCACAATAACCCGAAAAACCTAAACCCTTGATTAAGCAATGGAGGGTCTGGGGCTTGGAGAGGGAGTGCGGTTTAGGGTTGAGGGGCATAGCTGCGTCCTAATCCCCCTCACTGATCTTGCAAAGGTGAACACATGCATACATCAATAGCCTCAGGTTTTCCTTTTGCACATAGAAGACCATTTGTGTTTTCACTTTCCCAGGTATGACTTGTGTTTTGATGTTTTTTGTATTTGCAGCGTTTCACTCTTCAAGACGGTTTTTATGTGTGTACTTACAAGGCATACCGGGCCCCCGTCGGGGGGGGGCTGAATCGACCTGAAGCCGAACATGTGTTTCGTCACCTTCTCGATTCTTGAGATTTGTTCTTGTTCTGACAATTGCCGTTCTACACGCGCGCGAGGACCGACGTCATGATGATATCCCTAGGCCGATGCTGAGTTGGTTTTAGGGTTGGGGTTAATGCCAAACTAAGCCGAGTTGAAGGTTGGTAGGAGTTCAGGACTTTGCTGCTTGAGCCCTTCGTGTTGTTGAGCCCCAAAAAAAGCCAGGACCCAAATCCCTGGGCCCGTTGTAAGCCCAAATCCTATACTCTTAGAGCAGGGATCTTGCTGAACCTGCAACATAACTTTCGTAGCGGTCGTATGCTGGTGCTGGAGGTGTGGTTGGACTCATCTTGCTCCGTCGCTGGCGCCCGGCGCTCTGGATATTTGGTGTCTCCCTTGTAACATGCCCAGCATTTCGCGTGCGATCCACAGCTATTCGAATTTCGGGTTTGTTGTTCCACTGGGAGAGTTTAGGTTGAAGGATAAGGTCAGGGTTCAGGCTTCAGTTTGGGTTCAGGTGTAGTGTTTGTTTGGCACATCGTGTATAAGTAGCCTTTGTGGTATGTCAAGTCTGACTAACAAGCACTTTCAGGTTTGGGCGTGAGCGTGACAGGATGTGATGGTTGATGATGTATGGGAGCCTGATCACAATATGTCGACGACGAGGACAAGGAGAACGTAATACATGATGAGTGACGATGATGCGAGGTATCTCTAATATTTGGAGGTGATGGCGATCTGCTCTAATATCTCATGTTTCAATCATGTTCGTGCAGGAGTCAGACATGTACAGTCTTTGTTTGTTGAAGTTTGAGTCTGAGCATGGCAATGACCGCAGCGCTTGCCTGCTCAAGAGCGCTCTTGAAGCCTTTGTGTAGAAAAGAACTCTTTTGCCCCTCGCTGTATAGTCCCCTAACCTCGCTCTGTGACTCGCTAATACTGATAAGCCACAGGGGAAGCCCAGGTGCCAGGAGTGGCGGAGACGGAGAGCATAGGGTGGCGGCTAATAGACACCATAAGGGAAACCTAGGTGATATTGGCCAATACGCCTGTGCACCCCTCAGGTCTTGCAAGCCTGAGTATACTCTTGTACCCGCGATGCAAGGGTGGCTTTCTGTTGGGAAAGGATTGGCCCCTGGATCCGACCCGTTGATAGGGATACTATCACCTGGACAACAACTTCAACATCTACACCTGTTTATAGCGATTCTCCTGCCAGCCCTGAGCTAATACCTGTTGGCGCGGGCAACATTTCTTGAATAGTTTGTCTATTCCACCACTACTTGCAGGTTAAGAGCCTTGTCGGTTCGGCTGTGAGTGGGAATATCGCGATACAGTTTTCCTTTTCTTGTTGCAACATCGTGGACGAGATGGCGGACGATAATCAGGATTCTGCAGATACGCAGGGATCGAGTCTTTTGGAACTGGAGGACATGCCGGCCAGTGGTGATACATGGGACCCTTCTGGACAGTTAGCGTTCGATGATGGCAATCAGGCTCATACTGAGGTACCTCGAGGTGATAATATTGATGATCTGAGGGCGATTGCAGACATGAGAGCTGACCCATTAGCGTTGGTTGATATATTTGACGTGGAGCATCCCGATAGAGCAGGAAGCCTTACCATATCTTCGACTTCTGAAGGTTCAGAATCCAGGACGGCGAGGACGAGACGTGGCGATAATACTGCAGGTGGTACGAATATCGCTGATGAACGTTTGACCGGGACTGTTCATGTAATATCGAGCTCCGAAGGTGGAGCGATTGCGGGCAATGGGAGAGATGATGAGTCGATTCATAGGAGTCTTATGATGTTGCCCGATCCTCATATTGTTTCAGGTGCTAATCATCCTCCTACTGACGCTGCAGGGTCGGAAAATAGGGAGCAGAACGTGTCCCCCATCAGTCAAATTCTCCTCAACAGGTCTTCGTGAGAGTGAAGAGGATAGGGGACATGATGCCACTGATGAAGCTGGACGAAAGCGCGAATACCCCTTTGGGGATGAGGATCCTGCGACTGCAATCAGGGGCATACTCAACCAATCCGGGGTAATAACAGGGGATGACATAATAGCTGCTGCCTCTGCAGGATCTCAAGATCATGAGTTCCGTAGGCCTGCAGAGAGACCGGATGGAGCGCTGGCAAGCATGCTCTTTGGTGAGGAGCATAGAGTTCGACGTCCTGAGTCGGTAAAGAGAAGCATTGATACGGATATCGGTAGGGAGAACTCCAGAGGAAGGATAGCGTCGGACGATAGGAAAGCAGGTATGGATACAGAAGGGCCTGCCATGGGGCCTGGGTTTTTTTTGGCATATTTTCAGGGTTGCTTGCGTGCTCATGTAACCCGTCGTTACACCAGCACGCGCCTTATGCCCTACACCCCGAGCCTTCTACAAAGCCAGACAAACCAAAAAAAACCAAAAGAACCAAAAAAACCAAAAAAACCAAGGATTTCCACACTACTCTGAAACCTTCGGACTAGTGTGAAAATCCTTGGTTCTTTTTTTTGGTTTTTTTTTGTTTTTTTTGGTTTCCGCTGCAGGTGACGCACTCGGACAACTCCCTGCGACTGCTCTTTTGGGTTGGGTTTGGGGTCTATGTAAACATGACTATTGTATAGATGGGTCCAGCTGCTTATAAGCAAGCCTTCTGCTTATAAGCAGTCAGACTGCTTATAAGTCATACTTCAGCTTATAAGCACCGCCTAGCTATTCTCTTTTGCGTTACAGGTCTGGCTTTTCTTGCTATGCACCTCGGCTGCACTGGGTGTTTTCTTCTTTGATTTTTTGCCGTATGCGACTAGACTTGGACACGACGGACTGCGTAACACAAGGCCTTGAGCTAAGACTTCGAGCCACGACTTATATTCGAAGGCATGTGGCTATAGCATATGCGCGTAGCTTGTCCAGTTGCGCTTAGCCTAGCCTGAATATGAAGCGCTCTGCCCACGTTGCCGGCCTCGCGAACATCCAAAATGGCATCATCAGCCTCCAGCTCGAGAACCTGTCCATTCGGCCTTCTCCCGCAGCCTCCTCGCCTCCTTACGCCTCGCGTCCTTCCGCATCGCCTTCTTCCGCATCGCCTCCTTCCGCATCGTGCTCACCCCCTCTCATTGTCGATGTCTTGGCCAAGATTCAGGATGGCGCCTACACCACACGCGAGAGCAAGCGGGACCTCGCCGGACGGCAGATCTTCAGCCATCTCTGCTATCTTCAACATCGGCACAGCCTCCAGGTGGGACTCAAAGGCGACTGGAACCCAACGGCCGAGGCCGCTCTGCAGCTTCTTTATTCCCTCAGCCACGCCTCCAAGTAGTTCGCCGTCGCTGCAGTAGTTAGTCGTCGGTAGTCAGCATGAAGCGTCCTGCCGCCCAAAGCACTTCAAGGATCTTCCGCTCTCATCTCTTCAGGTGTATGTGCAAAGGAAACCTTGCAGAAGCTCACAAAGTCGACGCCGCCCTCTACGGGATGTCCGGTCCCGAGAAGGTCTCGGTTGTTACCGTCCGCTGTACCTCGTACTCCTGCAGAAGAACGTATGGTCCCAACTTCTACATCGAACAAAGTGAGAAGATCAACACCCTACCAGATGTAGATGCTGCCGGGGAGGCTATATTTCTCAGTCCCAAGATTGGCTTCACGGTGACCTACCTTCGCTACCACATGCTCTTGGAGTTCCGGGCTTTCGCTTCAGCTCGAGCAGCGCTCGATGTGTATAACAGGGTATACGACATCAAACACTGCAGTGTAGGGGGTCACTTCAGAGATGTCCATGGGTCCGCGATCATGTATTTCCTCGCTCTCAGTGAGTATCCGGCCGCATCGATCCCCATGAATTTTGCCATTGGTCAAGAGGCAACCAGTCAATCGATTGAAGCCTACGATCGCTATGTGCATAACCATGCGTTCCCTCCGTCTGACAAGCGGAAGGTCACGGAGATTGTGTGCGACGGCCATGCTAAGGTGCACGTGAAATGCGGCTCCTCGGACAAGAAGCACCCCGGAAAGCCTCGAGCGAACGGCAAACGGAAGCCCTACGGCTACGGCTGGTTCATGGCCGTTGATCCTCGCACTTTACGCGTCCTGGGGGTTTCCTGCCTTCGCCAGCCGGAGGGCAACGAAGTGATGGACGGCATCCTCACACAGCTCCTCCCTAAGTATCCAAAGCTTGACGGGGTCGTTATGGACAGGGCTTGCACCTTCCTCCCTCACGCAAAGCGCGCCAAGAAGTTTGCACAGGTGGGCTATTGGTGTGTTGACTATTTCCACGGTGCCAAACACAGTGACCAATGCCCTTGCAACCCCCATCATGTCCGTCGTCTTGACCGTCGCTTTGATCGTGTAAACACTTCGGCAGCGGAACAGGTCTTTTCCTGGTTCCGCCTGCGAGAGTTCTGAATGAGCTCTCCCCGCACCGGCATCGTCTGAAAGTCTTGGTGTTCTGTAAGCTGCATAATGATGTCTGCCGGGGCGGGCGGCCTGGCTACCTCAGCCAGTTTCCTTACAAACGTAAGAAAGTCTCGAAGGCCTACAGCTGTAGCATGAAGTGCCAGAAGACAGCTCCCAAGAAGCGTCCGGCATGTCGAGTATGAAGGACCTCGAGCAGTCATGCACAGTGGGCAGAACGAGTGGGGAGAAATACCGTTGCACTGTCTGCGTGCTGTGTATGCTACAAACGTAAGAAAGTCTCGAAGGCCTACAGCTGTAGCGTGAAGTGCCAGAAGACAGCTCCCAAGAAGCGTCCGGCATGTCGAGTATGAAGGACCTCGACCAGTCATGCACAGTGGGCAGAACGAGTGGGGAGAAATGCCCTTGCGCTGTCTGCGTGCTGTGTATGCTTCCCTTGCGGTTTCAATGCATCCAAGGTATTTCAACGACGACTATGTCCTCCAGAGGCCCAGACGATTTGATATGTAAATACGCATGTGCCCAAATAGTGGGGTTGGATATACCCAAATAGTGGGGTTGCAAAAACCCAGGTCCCATGGCAGGCCGCTCTCTATGGATAATACGGCCAGGTCCGATGACGCTTCCGATACCAGTGTGAAGCGAGTGAAAGGAGCCGAAGACATCAGCCCGTCAGTTCATATGGCTGGGAGAGTCACTCCTGAGAGAGGTAGAGGTGGGAATAGCGCTTCATCATCAGGTCTGAACTCTCCTGTTCCCACAGGACCGGGAAGACTCATGGAGCATAACATGTTTACTCCACCCGCTGACAACAAGCCTGGAAGCTGGCATAGAGCAGGTTCCAGTCCATCGAAGAGTTTAGCTGGCACTGGAATATCGCCTGAGAATGAGATGAGGAGAGAAATTTTAGAGATGGATGGAAAAGTTTGTCAGCTAGAGATGATAGTCATCGATGCTAGAGAGGGAGTAGGCAAGAATGCTGAGGATCTGAGGAGAGTTGATAATATGGTTTCGTCGCTCAGCTTGACTGCACATGAAGCGCATAATATGGCGATCGACGCATGCCGAAGGTTAAATGAATATGAGTTTCAGGCAGTTCGCGAAGTTGCCGAAGGTAAGCCTCAGGATTCAGGTCAGGAGGTGCACTCGGTTGCGGGAAGCGCGGTCGGAACGATGATACACAGGAATAAAGAGATGATTGACACCATGAGATCATCCGCTGCATCATCCTTTCAATACTACGACAAACGACTCAAGGATGTAGAGACACAATTTTCTGATCACGTTTGGATCTCATTCGGGATCGGTAATCATGGCATCAATCTCCAGACCTATCAGGGCCCCATGTCCCCTCAACCCAACCTGGGCCTTTATTTGTGGTAAAATGAACAACTATACGTATGAATCTTCGTTTATTCTCGCTTGACGTTCGGCCCCGATGTCGTTACCGAGAGATCACGACACCCCAACCAGAAAACTGCCCGCATCCACCTTAACTCCTCTCGCGCATAAAAAAAGCGGTTGCTCATATTTAGGCCAGAATTTCGGCGGGTCTCTGGAGCTGGGTGGCTGAAGGAGGCTACGGGCTGTTGGACGTGAGCGAATTTAACGTGCATTTGCATATGTCCAGACAATATGCACCGGCTTTGGGGTTTTGCAACATGAATGCAAGGGTTTTCAGCGTCCCTTTGTTTCCATCCGGGCTGGGAGGGCATGCCAGAAGCTTCAGTATCCCTAAAACTTAAAACCTCAACCCCGAAGAATGCCCCCTGTGCTCGCTTGCAGCTTTGCCCCAAGCAAGCCGCAAACCTGATGTACCGACGAAAATTGACATAGTTATCAGGTGATAAGCTGGAGGAGGAACATGCAAAGCTTGCCGAGCGCATGAACGCCCTGGAGAAGGCCAGGCAAATGTTGCCAGGTTAGCTCAAGGTCGGGGATGATCTTTATGAAGCGCCAAACTCCTGAAAAGAAAAGGGCAAAAAGGAACCCTGAACCGCAAGCCGTAAAGTGTAGCTCCGTGGATAGTTCCAGGAGCTGGCCGAAACTGGGGCGAAGGTGGATGCTGCGTTTCTTGGCCAACCTGAAAAACCCTCCTCCAAAGTGAAAGTTTTGCTTGCCTGGGCCAATGAAGGATGTACTCAATGCTCAGAAGTTCTTACGGTGTGCTGGCTGATGTAAGGATGATGCTGGACAAGATACAGGGGCGAGTGTCCAAGTTGGTCTGTTTTTGTGCGAAAAGACCGTGTCAAAAACCGCCTGAAAACTTGTGCTGGGAACGTAATCGTGGCTCCGTAACCCGGCGCGAGCTCTTTGGTCAGAGCATTCAGGGGATGGGTGCGGGGCCACGATCACGTTACCAGCACACAGGTTTTGGGGGTCAGAACTCCGGGCGTGGACCTACGCGGACCCCGGGTGTTTTTCCTGGCAAAGACACAAGTGCGAACCATGGAAAACATCGAGAAAACGTGTGCGGATTCTCCGGGCATTTGGGGAAATGTATGTGGCATGCTCCGAATTGCATGTGGGATCGTGGTTGGTCGCAAAAAGCCAATCTATTTCTATTTTTGGATTTGGTTTTAACCTGCTTGCACGTTGTAACGAAATACAGACAACCCAATAGACATGCACGAAAGCAGGCTGTGCGAGTGCATTTTGCCAGGCCCCAATAATGCATGCGGTCTTGCCTGTCTGTCTTTTCTTCTGCGCGGGGTCAGGTCTATCGTGGTTTTGGAAGACAGCCAGCCGCCAATACTGCATTTGGGCATGTTCATTTTTATTTGGGCCAAAAAAAAGCATGAATCATATCTATGTCTTTGGGTTCCGACTCATGGTGCTGCGTGACGACCTGTTCGGGGGCCAGCGCTGAAGTTTATGGTATCCCCAAACGCCTGTCGATTTTTAAGTCGCATTGATGTTTCACGCGTTTTCCCTTTCTCTACAATCTTCTTGTTTGGGGTCTTCGCCGGCATAATTCTTTTTCAGACCATCGATTTCTTGCTCCAAGCAAGTAGTCTCCAGGTCCTTTTCATCGAAAGGCTGTCTCTTTTTCAACTTCTCAGGCTCAGCAGTGGCAACACCATTGCTCATGACTTGCTGGAACTGCTCACCATTGGAAAGCATGCCCTCTCTGTCCTCCATTCCTTTGCGTTCCTGGACAGCAGGCCACTCCTGGGTCTCTTCAGAGTCTGACATGGCAACACGGGGCTAGACCTATACTCTATTCTACTCTCTCACTGTCGCTACGACACCCTTCCTGCACACTTACTCTTTTGTGATGTTAATCTTGTCGCTCTTTGGCACTGTGTAAAGCCTTGAAGATCTTGGGCCTTGAGCGTTGAGTCTGGCTCGAGCAGTGAATGCTAACTCTGACACAGGCAATCTAAATCGCAACTTACACATGGCTACTGTTTTGCCACCATCGCTGCTTACGGATTTCGCTCAGAACAAATGGATTTGCTCAAAATGGAAGTGGCTGCGCTGCTGGCAGAAGCCACGAACTCTGGTTGCTAGCTACTAGATCTCAGACGGCCTCAAGGACGGATGCGCAATCACTACCTTAACAGAATCGGGCCACGAGGATTCGAGAGTCCCTCCGGAATCTGGCGTGAAGCATCTTCCAAAACTATGCTCCTACCTATGACTCCGGTTTCGGTTTCACGCCTGGCCACGGGATTCCAGGAAACCCTGCAGCCACAGGGACCATCTGACCTGAAGCATAACAAACACACCAAGATTCTGGATTCGCTCAGAACCAAGGCCACGAGGATTAGAGAGTCCTTCGGGAGTCTGAGATGAAGCTAGCTTCCAGCTGCAAAAGCCCGTAACTCTCACTGCTCCTGCTGTTTTTGCCGGAACTCGAGCATCTTGTGCAGCCTGTCCTGCTCGGTCACACTCCCTTCCGAGTGCATTTGCTGCAGCCACTCTTTCATGGGCCCAAGGCAAGCGTCCCGAGCAATGAGCTGCCGGACGCTGTGAGTGTCGTCGTCTCCTCCCGCCCGCTCGAACCAACAAGTGTTTGGTGGAACCAGGATGCTTGCCCCCTCTTGAAGCTTCACCGCCCAGCCATTCTTGGTGGTCTCCGCTGTCACATGTGTGGCCGGCATTGCCTCCAGCTTCTTGAGCTGACCAGCCAGGCTTTCATCACCAAGCACTTTCGATGGGAATCCGCCGATGGTGAGGGAGCCTTCCACCGCGAGCAGCAGCATGGGCTAGTTCATCTCTGTTCGCAAATAGACACTGACACTTTGCCGGGAGGGGTCTCACGTCCGCCCTATGTGCCTGGTAAACCGCCCCTGGCCCGTAGTTACTAGATAACATCAGTTTGAAAAGGGGCGCGCCGGACTCCACTCTTTGCATTTCTGGAACCCATGATGGATCGCGAGGATTCTAGGGGGCACGGGGCGTACAGCGCAAGCAGCTAGAGGGATACGTGCAAAGTTTCAACAGGCCTGTACATGGCTGACATGGCCTTCGTAGCCTTGCAGCTTGCGTGCAGTGAGGTGCAGTTCGAGATGTCTCGACCGACTGCCGGTGATGAAGGCCTTGCCAACAGGTAGCGTTCGTGAAAGGCTTGTTCAGAGGATGCGTTATGACAGGCACGCCCTCTCAGCCGTGCAGCCAGAGCGCTGCGCAGCGAAAGTTTGCAGATAATGCCAGCGCAGACGGTGTCTATGCCTGGTACCCTGAGTTTCCTAGCAGCAGGAGGAGAGTCGACAAATGCCGAACATGTTTTTTTTTGTGACTAGCAGGCAGCATAGTGCATCATTCTTGGATGGCTTGCAAGCTCGAGACCTCTGCTACCAGGTTGATGGCCGAAGTGACTCCTTTCCTATCCGCTTCCCGGCTTACTGGATTCGGTTTATTCGTGTCGGCAAATCCCGTCTGCCTAGGCGAATGATTCTTCCAGGCTGGGGGCATCGTGTCAGGAGGCCTGGAAATCCCTGTGAGCAAGATTGCGCTGCGGCCCATTTGATGTGAAGGTTTTCCAGCTGCATTCCATCCTTCCAGTCAGGCCGTTTTGCTTGTCGTATCTCATCACGTGCCGGCGGATCCGGCGGTTATGTTCTGTTGGGAGGCGCCCAAAGGACGAGAAAAACTGCTGGTGGGCTGGGGCTTCTGGTAGCAACGCCCCGGAGATGTGCAGACACTGGACACGATTCCGGAGCACGAAGGCTAAATCAAAGACATGACCGGATCTTAAGCATAGGCTCGGATAGTCGGATCACCGGAGCCCAGCCTGCTCAATACAGGCGCTACAGAAAACGGCGGGGGATGGTATGGTATCTTGTCTTGCCACTAGAATTCCAGGAGCAGGGCTGAAAAGCTTCACGTTTTGCAAAGGTATGGGACTGTCTCAGCCAAGGTCTCGTAATATGTGGAGCAGGTCGGACCAGATCACCCACATGTCAGCCATCATCATCCTCATGTAAAATCTTGGGAAACCTGGTGGCAGATGCTGCTGGATCCTTTTGCTTGTTGTAACGCGCCTGTCACAACTGATGGCAGCTCGTATTTTAATGTCCACTTCTTCCCTTGACGTACGGCGCGAACTGGAGCTGCGCAGCAAAGCAACAGTGTAGCCCCTTGCCGCGGTTTGCTATGGTAGCGCACGCGCCCGCAGCAATTCTGGAGCTTTCAGGCTCAAGCCAAGCTGCTCGCTGCTAGTAGCTGCAGCTCTTTGTAGGCTTGGCCATCCCTATCGGAGGCCATCATGTTGGGAACTCCAAGCTTAAACCGCCAACCTCCGTCGACTTGTTCTATGACCTTGGGGGTCGGGGGGGGCCAAGCACTTATGACCATGACACAGGCCAACGAATGGCAGTGGCTTTTGAAGCTCGGCAGCTGGATGCTGATGTCCTCAGAGGTACTGCTGAAGGCTTGTGGGCTTGCAGGTATACACAGCCCAGGGTAATTATCGGGCTTGGCTTGAATTGAACAAAACAAGCTGGCAGGTTTTCCCTCGGTTGAGAACTTCTTTCCTGCTTCTCGGCTCAAATTAGATCATGTAGGCCGCTCTCAGACCCGATTGCGCCGTGTAGTCAGCTGCCGAGGCTGCTCAATACTTGCCGGCCCTGAAGGCGGGGCATCATTGGCAGAACGCAAGGATGGAAATCTACACTGTGAGAAGAGGGAGGAATTCAACTACTGTACCAGGTAGTGTCGAAAGGGGCATATAGCACTGCTCGGTGCCATTACCCGCGTGTCCACTATGTGTCTGTCGGTAGCGCATTGTGAGCATCGTTGTTACGATTGATTTTTGCGTGCGTGCGTGCATGTGTGTGCGTGTGTGCATGTGTGAGTGTGTTCGTGACCCTGGCAGGCCGCTGACAGACTAACAGATGTGGCTTGTGGCGTGCGTTCGATTTGTGAGGATTCGCGCAAATTCACCAGGTTGCATGTGGTAGCATTGCGGCGTTGTCAAAGATAAAGGCTTGCTCTTGGCGAACTGTGGGGACCGCAGCAAGTTTTCGCCTGTTTCAAAGCAGGTCGGTTGGTGCCCGACAGTCAAAGCATTTGAGGGTAACCTGCCCTGACAATGGCAGTCGGCCATATGTCTCCAGGGAGGCCGTGGAGAGGGCTTGCGCAATGATAGATCGACGTGAGCTAGCGGTAGCGTGGACCGCCTGGAGCCAGGCCATCGTTGGTACATGGGTTGCGCCGGTTGTAGCTTGCATGTTGCGAGGGGGCCCTTTGCGTCAGATCTAGTTCTCTCGTTGAAGTTCATTCTCGACTATGCGCAGCCTTTTGGCCAGATGCAGCAATGCAAGATCGAGAATCGGATATTATTGAATACCTAGCTTACATGTGGCCATCCCCAGTCTGCAACGCAACAACAGACTGGTGGAATGGAAAGGGGGGAGGAAAAAGGCCGGCTCAAGCTGCCAATCGTCGGTTTCAGAGTTAAGGTCGGGGAACTGGGATCGAAAGAAGCTTGTTCTGTTCTATGCCCTGTAAAGTTACAATCAGACCATACTTGGACCGGAGGCTCATGGGTACGTATTTGTAGGGTTATAAGTTATCATTGGTGTGCAGAATCTGATAGAGGAGCATCCCAAGGTAGATACTCTGATCTTGGGAACCTCCGGAATATTACAAATATATGTACCTATAAAAAAAATATATATCTACTGAGTATAGTACACGCATCTATACTCTGATTCAATAACAGCAAGTTAGTCCTTGCCTCATAAAATAATTGTTGCTCCTCACGGAAGGTGGGGAGGCGTGCCCCACATGGCAGGATGTCGTAGGAAATCAACGACCGGACCCGACGTGCGATTTAGTACTTATGATTGCTGATATCTATATAAGACATGATGAGATACGTGATTTGATATCTATATGAGATATGATAAGATAAACGATTTGTGGCCTGTGATTTGCTGGTATCTACGTGAGATGTGGTAATATATACGACTTTTTATGTATGATTTGTGTTCATTTTATTGAGATATGGTGAGATATATGATTTGGTTTCTATGATTTGTTATTAATAATATGTTCCCATTTATATGAGAAGCATATCTCCATAAAAGGCTACGGGCTCGACCTCTATTTTCGCTCTGCGGCCGCTCTGTCGGATGCCCCGCCTCCTCTTCCGGTCGATTTGGCTGCTTGTGAGGGCCTTGCAGGGGGATCCTGAAAATTCCGGAATTTTAACGCTTATGGGAATCACCCGGAGCTGAAAATTCCCGGAATTTTAGGAATCACCCGGATTGAGGTTTAGGCTTTCCGGATTGGGTCTACGGTTCTAGCACAACAATGATGACGTGGGTGCCCCTTCACCTTCAGGGAATCTTCAAGGAAATCTCTTGGTCCAGGGTAGTTCAGATGACGGTCGCCGCCCGCCAGCTGTTCAAGGGGGTTCGGCCTCACGATCATATATCAACAACAACAACATTCATTTCCACTTGGCGTAATGCAGTGTCGACGCTGGACACGCCTCATGAATTTTTCGGGATCCCCGGGTTCAGGGTTTAAGGGTTTCACGGTTGTAGGAGTTTGTCGGATTTGGGGGGTTTTGCTTTTTGCTTCTGTCGTAATGGTGTGGGTTTTGTCGGGCGTGGTGGGGGTGGGTGGTTTTGGGGTGCTGAGGGGCTGGGGTTGAGGGGCCAGGCTGCGGATTTGTTTTGCTGCAATGGTTTGGGTTTTGTCCGGTATGGTGGGTGCTGGGGCTGAGGGGCTGGGGTTTGAGGGGCTAGGGCTGAGGGTTGGGGTTGAGGGGCTGAAGGGCTGAGGGGCTGAAGGGCTGAGGGGCTGAGGGCTTGAACCGCTGAATTGAGAAGGGGTTGAAGAGGGGCTGAGGGGGCTGAGAGGAGAGGGATTGAAGGAGGGGCTGTTGAGGGGCGGGGTTGCTGAAGGGAGGGATTGTTGAAGGGAAGGGC